>RQOL01000907.1:0-44931 GCA_013076295.1 Sanderia malayensis
CTTCGATAAAGTCAGAATAATCTAACATCTGACAGCAACTTCTATTCCAACATTTCACTATGTTGTAAGTTATTTTGTGACAATCATTCGGTGATCTGTTCACAATTTCTTTCAAAGTAACATCAAATTTGAAATCTGCTTTTTTACACATTTTATTTACTCCAGCGTAAAATTTCTCGTATTCTGTACCTAATCGTCCTATCCATCTGTACAATTGGTACATCCAAAGATACATCTCTCCATCATATGCAGTTTTTTCAGCTTTATGCCAAAATTGACCTTCATAAAATGTGAGATCATCTTCATCACAATATCTATCAATGAATAACAATTCAGGAACATCCATTACAGAAGACATCTTGATAACTAACTTATTTTTAATTTTTTCGTTCTTATATTCCGTTTTATGTCGCGCATGCGTTATAACATCTTTCTTATTATACAAGGTGGGAGAGATAGGTGGGTACTATAAATTCTACATTTCACTTCTTTACTTCATTCACCCCTCATCATATGTAACAACATGAACCATTTAGATAAAAACGAATTATGGACTTGGTATCGACGTTTACGTCTTATCATAAACCAGATTGGCTCATCATACACGCAATTGTTCTATGCAATTCCATTTCATAATACACCAAAACATATATCTCACATTGAGCTTAAAACTCCTCATGATTGCCACAAAATAACTTACAACATTATCAAATTATGGTTTGAGGATTGTCAAAAGAAATTAGATTATTCTGATTTCTTACCAATTTTACAACAAATTGGACGGCGTGATATTGCAGATACACTCAGAGATTCAATATGTTCTTATCCTGAATATAAACCGTTTCATTATTGGTTTACAATGTTTGACTATCTTATAAATGAAATACACCTGATGATCTTCCGTCTTTTTTTCGTCAACTTCACATTTCATCAAGTACAGATTGGCAATTGGATTTTATCAAATTCAAGAACAGACTCAATCATTCTCCAGCTAAAGATTGTACTTTTGATGTCTTGGATACATGGTTGAGAAGTGCACAATATCAAGCTTGTATTTGTCGAATTCTATACCTGATGAAATCTATGTCGCTCAAAACATCAACGAATCAAAATATGTATGAAGACTTTATGCGTTCTAAACAATATTTAGTAACTTGTAAAAATAAATCATGTTTACAGTTAGCTTCAGGCCCATTTCATATTTCTTTAGCACCCAATAAGAAACCAGAATTCATTGAAAATCCATTTGAACTTTTTCGTATACGTTAATTTTTTCTCTCGATTAAACAGTTCTACATTTTACAATTCCTGATGTTTTTCTGTTGTTATATTCCTTCTAAAATAATTTAAATCCCCTCCAGAAACCCGAGTCAACATGTTCATTTTCCAAAGTAATTTCAACCCCCGCCTAATCCACAGCTTAAACATTCAAACTTCCACGCCTAATCCGCAGCTTAAACATTCAAACTTCCGCGCCTTTTCCTTAAACATTTAAAAAACCGCGCCGCTCTTAAACATTAAAAAAGTCCATATGATTGTTAGCCTCTATATACTACTGATATCAAGAAACATATCGAACAATGCGAAATCTGTCTACAACTAAAGCCACAAAAGAAGAAGTGGGCCAACATGGGAAGACGAAGCTTTCCAGAGAAACCGTTGGACCTGATATCGACAGATTTCTTGGTCGAGTTACCAACAACAGCAACTGGAAAATGTCACATCTTGGTCGTGAATGATGTCTTCACAAAGTACATACAGCTATATGCAATTAAAGATCGCACAGCAGAAACAGCAGCTAAATACATGGTGGATTACTGTCCACGATTCGGAATCCCTAGAGCTCTACTATTTGATCAAGATCCAGCCTACGAAAGCAAATTGTTCCAGGAGCTTATGGCAGGTCTGGGCATTAAAAAGCTGCGTACCAGAGCATACAATCCAAGATCAAATGGCCTCACCGAGCAGTCAAACGCAAACACAAAAACATATCTCACCGCTGCCTTGATACAAAATGAGCAGATCAAGAACAAGTGGGATCAATGGCTACGAGAAGCTTGCTATGCATATAAAACAAGCGTGCACACATCAACCGGGTTTAGCCCAGCAGAATTGATGCACGGCCGACGATTCAGAATTCCGCTCGATGTCCTCTACGGTATGCAAATTAATATAGCCTCGTATAATATAGCCTCGTATTCAAACTTATATATAGATTTATTACTGTAATGTTAGTTTAGTTGAATGAAGAGATAGAAATGAACACACGAACATCCGTTGAATTTATCGAACCTGAACTAAAAATACAGTCTCCTAAATGAACGGGCCATTGTGCTATGCTAGGCTGTCCTCTCCGAAAGAACAACACAACAATTCGCACATTTGGTCCACCGAGCCGGATTATCAGAATCAGTGTAAATACGAAAAAATAATTGCAGAATGTCTCAAGAACAAGAACTCGCGAAAAAGAAGAAAATTCGTGCAGGCCATCGCGGCCATGCAAACAAAGTCATGACGGAAGCAATCTTTGAAATGCAAGGGATAAGTCCGTCAACTATAGAAATGGAACACTACGTACAAACATTAACTGAAAAGGAGTTGCACTTGAGAAATCTCGATGAAGAAATAATCATGTTAATAGACGAAGAAGATATCGAAACTGAAATATTTGATGCCGAAGAACGCAGAACGGAGTTGAAGAAAACAATAGTGAAGCTGAAAAAGAAACTAGAAGAAGTAAGTCTAGAAACTGTCTCCTTTGGTTCTAGCCATTCAAGTAATTCATCGAACAGCAACCAGCCGGTACACCCACCATCGTTTAATATTCCAAACCTACCTAAACTAGAATTACCCAAATACAACGGCGACCCAAAACGATGGAACGAATGGTGGGATGTTTTTGTCTCAGCAATACACGAAAATGGATCCCTCACACCAGTGTTCAAATTGAGGCATCTGAAAACCCTTCTCGAAGGCCCGGCAGCCGCAACACTATCTGGTTTAACCTTGACCTCAGCAAACTACTCAGAAGCCATCGAGTTGCTAAAATCCAGATACGGGCAAACACAAGTGGTAATAAATGCACACATGGAAGCACTCTTAAAGATGAACCACGTTCCTTCAATGAAAGACGCGAAATCACTTCGCAAACTTTACGACGAGATTGAAATTCATGTCAGAAGTCTGAAATCCTTGGGCGTACACTCAGAACAATACGGAACTCTGCTAATACCCATTGTGATGAACAAAATGCCAGAAGAAATACGTCTATCGATCTCGAAAGAACTCAAATCAGAAAATTGGACGCTCGATGATATTCTCAGACTCTTTTGCTTAGAACTAGAGGCCAGAGAGCGCTGTAATTTGACTCCAGGAATGGGTCAACGGCCGCCACAAGCACGACAACCAGCTTCGCATACCACGACTTCAGCTCTTCTATCAACCGGGGGACCTACTACGTCGATCACTTGTTCATTCTGTCGACAGAAACATCTCTCAGCGAAATGCCCAGTAGTCACTGAACCCTCAAGCAGAAAGGAAATTCTGAAGAAACAAGGGCGCTGTTTCGTATGCCTGAAAAGAGGACATTTGTCAAGAGAATGCCAAAGTAACGTGCGTTGTTTCAGCTGTGGACGTCGACATCATAGTAGCATTTGTGAGGGCAACCAGAACAGAACCCCCGTCTCACCTGATACAAACAATTCAGAAAATGTCAACAACCAATCATCAGTGGACAGAAATAGCATACCAAATCAGCAACAAAACAGACAAGGTCAACAAGGATCATCAACCACAGCGATGTTTGTCGATACGAGAAATTCTGTGCTTCTTCAAACAGCAAAGGGATACGTGTCTGCACCAAACGATCCTGGTAACTCTCAACTGGCAAGATTAATCTTCGACAATGGAAGTCAGAAATCATACGTCTCAGAAGAATTACGTAACAAGCTACAACTACCAACATTGAGCCAAGAAACACTGTCAATCAAAACTTTCGGCATGAACGATGGTACATTGCAAGTCTGTGATCTAACGCAAATAGCTGTCAGAAGTCCTTTCACTGATGAGGTCACGTATGTTGATGTATACGTCGTACCCATGGTTTGTGCTCCACTCACACGTCAAGTGATAAAAGAAGCAGTGAACTTGTACCCTCACTTACAAAGAATACCTTTGGCAGATTTTAATCCAAACGGTGAAGAGTTGGACGTACAAATTCTGATTGGAGCAGACGCAATCTGGAACCTTATGACCGGTCGGTCTATAAGGGGGGAGCTGGGCCCAGTCGCCTTGGAAACCAAACTTGGCTGGGTATTATCCGGAACTGTACCAGGTGTCATCACAACTTCAACAACACAGACGAATCTCATTCAAACACATGTTTTAAGAGTCGGAGTAGAAACGTACAGTCAAATGACACTAAATACGAAAGGAGAAGAAACCCTAGAAGACCAGCTTGGGAAGTTTTGGAATTTAGAAAGCATTGGGATAACACAATCAGAAGACAAGTCGGTGCTTGAAGAATTCGTTGATGATATCAGCTTTGTCGAGGGAAGATATGAAGTGAAATTGCCGTGGAAGAAGAATCATGGACTACTTCCTGACAATTATACACTAAGTCTGGGGCGTTTAAACAAGTTAAAGAAGAAACTGAGCACAAAACCTGAGATGCTAGAAGCGTATGATGAGATAATTCGTGAACAAGAGAAAAACGGTATAATCGAGAGAGTTGAAAAGGACGAGCCGGCACCAATAGGAAGAACTCATTATATTCCACACCAGCCAGTGCTGAAACAAGACAGAAGCACAACTAAACTCCGAATTGTCTACGATGCTTCAGCCAGAAAGGATGACAACCCTTCGTTAAACAGTTGTCTTCATCCAGGACCCTCTCTGCTTCACAACGTCGCTGAAATTCTTACAAGATTCAGGTTCTACAAAACAGCTCTGACATCAGACATAGAGAAAGCGTTCCTGATGATATCCGTAAACCAAGCAGACAGAGATGCCCTCAGATTTCTATGGTTTGATGATATTCATAATGAACAACCTGAAGTAGTCTCGATGCGATTCAAACGAGTAATTTTCGGCGTATCCAGCTCTCCTTTCCTGCTCAACGCAACACTGGATCACCACATTCGACAGCACAAAGACGCGCACCCAGAAATAACGGACAAATTGTTGAACGCTCTGTATGTCGATGACGTAACAACTGGAGATTATGAAGAAGAAAAATGCATGAAGATATACTCCGTCAGTAGAAAGATGATGACAGACGGAGGATTCAACCTCAGAAAATGGAGAACGAATTCTAAAGAGTTGCAGGAGAAAATAGAGACAGAAGAACGAAAATTGAACAGAAGTACAGAAGTCGCAAGTGCCACTTCAGACGACGCAGCTAGTGAACAAAAGGTTTTGGGACTCATCTGGGATTACAAAAAAGACACGATCAAATTCGACCTCCATCAGCTCGTTGAAGGATTCACCAACGAAGAAACAAAAAGAACAGTTCTCAAATCAATAGCCTCTGTCTTCGACCCACTAGGACTGATTACGCCGATGATAACACCCATAAAGGTGCTCTTTCAAGAGATTTGTACCACGAAGGTGGGTTGGGACGAGAGGTTACCCGATCAACTAAGAAATTCCTGGCAAAGTTGGATAAGATCTTGTAAGAAAACAGCCAAAATAGAAGTACCCAGATACCATTTCCTCGAAGTACAAGAAAGGCCCACAGAAATCGAGCTTCACGGATTTTGTGATGCCTCACAAGATGCATACGCTGCTGCTGTTTACGTAAGGTACCAAGGGACAAGCTCTACAACAACAGATCTATTGATGTCCAAGACAAGAGTATCACCATTGAAGAAGATGTCAATTCCGAGACTCGAACTCTTGTCCTGCCTGATATTAGCAAGACTAATGGACAACGTCAAGAAAACCATCGATTCAATTGTCAACATCAGCAATACTTACTATTGGTCCGATTCAATAACAGCAATCTACTGGATAAAGGGTACAGAGAAGGATTGGAAGGTTTTCGTGGACAATCGCGTTCAAGAAATCAGGCAGCTGTCACACCCAGAACAATGGTCGCATTGTCCAGGAAGCGAAAACCCTGCAGATCTACCATCGAGAGGAATTTCGCCAATGAAGATGAAGGAGAGGGAGAATTGGTGGAAGGGACCTCCATGGCTACGTGAAGAAAAAGATGAATGGCCGCAAATGCCAAATTCAAATGCCTATCCGGTTGATTGCAAGGAAGAAGAAAGGGTAAACAAAAAAGAGGATGGAACGACTAGTCTTCTCGTAACTTCAACAGAAACAATTGACACAATTCTACCGACGAAAAACTTCAGTTGCTACAACAAATTGTTACGTGTACTCAGCTACGTCAAGCGATTTATCAACAATTGTGACAAGAACAAAACAAAAAGGACTGGACAGTTAAGTGCAATTGAAATCAAAGAAGCAGAGTCAGTTTTGATCAGAGATATTCAAAGGGAATTACGCAGTAAAGAGAATAAACAATTGAAATATCAGCTAGGAATATACGAAGACCATGATGGTATCATTCGATGTGGAGGAAGATTAAAGAACGCTGAATTAAATTATGAATCGAAATTTCCAGCACTTTTACCGCGAGACAATTACGTCACAGAACTGATAATCAGAGATTGCCACACACAAGTGTATCACAACGGCGTGAAGGATACCTTGTTGCAAATCAGATCACGATTTTGGATAATCAAAGGAAGGCAAAGAGTGAAGACGGTTATCCGAAATTGCACATTGTGCAAGAAGATTCAGGGATTGTCCTATGGACATACGAAAACGGCAGATCTACCAAGCTTTCGATTAGAAGACAGTCCAGCATTCACGTCTATTGGTATCGACTTTGCAGGACCCTTATACGTTGTAAAGGAAGGAAGCCGTCACAACAAGGAAATGAGCAAGGCCTACATCGCACTTTATACATGTGCAACATCACGTGCAGTACACCTCGACATCGTAGAAGATTTGAACGCTTCTAGCTTCATACGCAGCTTCAGACGGTTTGCTGCACGTCGTGGTTTGCCCGCCTTGATAGTCACGGACAACGCGAAAACGTTCAAATCAGCGTCTAAACAACTATCAAGGCTATTTGAGTTGCCAGAAGTCACTAACTTCCTTACAAAGGGCAGAATCACATGGCAGTACATACTGGCACGTGCTCCATGGTGGGGTGGATTTTACGAAAGATTAGTCAAGAGTGTAAAATCCTGTCTAAAGAAGGTCGTTGGCAATGCAAGGTTGTCAACAGATGAACTACGAACAACGATAATTGAAATTGAAGCAGTTATAAACTCTAGACCCTTGACACACATCTACGATGATAGTCTAGAAGATCCTATCACACCTTCACACCTAGTAATAGGAAAGAAGTTGATTGCTGTACCACATCAACAATACGAAGAACCAGAAGACCCCGACTTTGGAGATCAGGGAAACATTCAAAGACGAGCGAAACGCTTGAGTTTGGTTCTGAAACACTTTCAAACAAGATGGAAAACAGAATATCTTTCAGATCTCAGAGAACAACATCGAAACGCGAGCAAGAAACTTCGCAAACCATTGATAACGACGGATGACATTGTTACTGTCATGAATGAAAACAACTCAAACAGAAACGTCTGGAAGCTAGGCCGAGTCGAGTCACTTGTGATTGGGAAGGATAACGAAGTGAGAGGTGCAAAAGTAAGGTTGGCGAACCAACAACAAATAACAAGGCCACTTCAGAAACTTTTCCCGTTGGAAGTTTGCAAAGAGAAACAGACTGACGAAAAAGAGAAAGCTCTTCCCAGTACAGAAATTGTAAGCAACGAGAAGAGAGACAATCCCCAACGAAGAACAGCAGCGGTCGTTGGAACTGCTAAGAGACAATTGGTTGATCCGTTATTGGCAGAAGATATAGACTGATTAAGTTATAACTGATCAAGGGGGGAGTGTGCAAATTAATATAGCCTCGTATAATATAGCCTCGTATTCAAACTTATATATAGATTTATTACTGTAATGTTAGTTTAGTTGAATGAAGAGATAGAAATGAACACACGAACATCCGTTGAATTTATCGAACCTGAACTAAAAATACAGTCTCCTAAATGAACGGGCCATTGTGCTATGCTAGGCTGTCCTCTCCGAAAGAACAACACAACAATTCGCACACGGTACTGTAGAACCCCAAGAAGATCAGATAGCTTTTGGCACATTCAAGGACACAATGCAACACATGTATGAAATTGCGCGCATAAATATGAGCAAGCGAAAAGCAAGATACGCTACATTTCACGACAAGAAGGTCACACAAGACGACAAACTGGAACCGCGAGATTATGTTTACATGTTCTTACCAAGACTCACAAGAACAAAGCTTACAAAAAAGTGGAACGGCCCGTTTCAAGTCATTCGCAGCGCGCATCCATTTTATTCAATTGAAGTACAGACAGATAAAGGCAATATCACGAAAACCGTCACACGCGATAAGTTAAAGCGAGTACGTCACCCGACAACGCTGACAGAGATTAAACTGCCGAGTACAGAAGAAAGCGAAGCCGAGCCAAAACCAGAAGCGGCCGAAGAGATAACTGAAACATCAGACAGTGAAGATGAAGAAGTCACTGAAAGGGAACTGCACCCACCGTATAACCTACGATCGCGTCGCAACATCGTTCCACACAACGATGAACTACTAAGCTTTGTAGTCGTGTTTCGATGAACCCATGTGCATATAAAGTTGCGAAGCCTCAGTTGAAGTTTGTGTTTATAATTAGAACTCGTTAGTCCACTCTTAGGGGGGAGGAATGTTGTATAGGTTAATTATGTTTTAGATAAGCACACGTACTACTGTACGTGTTGAGCAACGTGTGCCTGTCACCGAGACTCATGTTTGGACATACGTTGACATATTTTAATATTAGAAAGCCTGGCTGGATACGCCTGGAGGATCCAAAGGAATTAGGTTGAATTCGAATCGGTTTAAGAGGAAGTCACCTTTGTGCCTAGAGAGAAGAAGTTTCTAAATTATCGTCGACCCGAGAGTTGACTGTATCTGAATATCCAAGTAACTAAAGTTTTAATAGTTTGCCTGTATATATTTAGATTAAGCTTGCGATTCATTTTGTATATATATATTACCAATCAACTTCGACGTTTACCTTTGACTCAACAAACACATAGGATAAACCACAACATTTTTGTGAAAATTATTTTCACCGTCTTTATCGAAAATTAACTTCTCAAACACAACAACACCGCTCAAAGCATTACTTTTTGTTAAGCTCGATTCTCGGTGTCCATCGTTTCCGCTTGCTGGTATTCTTCATTGTAAAGCAAGAAAATGGGTTAGGACTCATTACATTGAGTACCTGTGCTTTAGCTCATTCCTTCGCTCCACCAACAGGGACTTATCACATTTGTGCATCAAAAATTGGGACTCGGAAACAAATTTTTGTTCCTTCATTCACAGAGCAGGATTTCAAAATGCGCCGTCCTGATTTGTCCATTCAAATATTTTCATCGATATTGAGGCCAATAATGGCGTTTGTGCCAAAAATGCTTACTCCCTGGTTCTCAAGATTAGCGTGGCATGTGGCATGCAAATTTGAATTGAATTGTTACAAATGAATTTCTCCTCCAGAACGAAGGCAAATGTATGACTTTTTGAAGCAGATGGATAAGGACGGAGTTGTTTACAAGGATTTTCAGCCACTGGTATTTAAGAAAATTTGTCGAATTTGTCAAAGCAGTAATGCATTTCAACTGGTTCAGGAAAGACGTTTTGTTTGGCGTTTTCCATGAACATTTTATGGTTTTTAGATGGAGTTGCGAATAGGCCCGTACTTTGCAACTCAAAACATTCCTCCAAACTTTTATAGAATTTGCTTTACATTCATTGAGAGTTTTGCTTTGTTTATTTGCGAAACCTTTCTTTTACATTGACATAGCAATATATTTTTGTTGATAGCAGGACTTGCAAAAGTAATGTTTCGAAAACCCTTACTTTTTCAACCATTTGAATTCACGAGTTCTGCATCTTCAACCCGAGAAATCTGAAAAGTCCTCCTTGCCGTGTACACAACTCAACAATTTACGCAATAAGTACCGTATTTACTCGAGTGAGCGCTGCCCCCGTATGAGCGCCATCCCCGAATGAGCGCCTGATCAAAAGTACTGACAATTAAATAAGCGCCCGCGGCGCTCACTCGAGTAAATACGGTATGCTGCTTAATTTTCGATACGTTTATTCTCATTGTCTCACAAACATGTTTCCAAGTAAAATCCATTTATCGCTTCAAATTCTCCACTGTATTTGGTTTCTTTTCAATATTCAGTGCCACATGTGTCCCTTAGATTGACACTGGCGCAATGGGTTTTTATTGACTCGCGACACGCATGCGCAAGCGAGTAGATGTTGGTGAGTGAGGAAAAATGTTGTGTTCTGTGTCAGTGTTTCTGTTTACTTGTCCATATAAGGTATGTACCTCAGATTCAAACGTTCACTTTTGATTTGAAATGAGGCTACCAGGTATGATATCACTTTGCAAATTTTTCATTGGATAAAATGTAACCTTGTTGAAACAACAAACAACGTGACGTGTCATACCAGACGCTGTGCAAGCTGTAGCGGGCGGGACCACGAGTACGATCACGCACGGAGACAGAGCATTTTTGATTGACTCGTTGTTGGAAGCATCAGGTGAAAAGAAGAAAGTTTTCCAGCTGTATGCTTATGCAGCTAATACAACAATTATAGTATTTTATTTTTGTTTTGGAAAATGAAATATTTTTGACTTTGATGAAACTAGATCGAAAATTGAAGTCAAAATGTTTGCTTAAGTGGTCTCAAAACAAATGTTTTTTGAATTTGCTGCGTTCAATCCTGAAAATTAAATCCAGGATATTTTATGTCCAGGAGTTAAGAAACGTGAATAGTTAGTAAAATTAGTTATTCAGTTTTGCTCAAGCTCAACTTTTAGGTTCGCAATGTTTGACTTTAATTTGATATTATTTTCTTCACTTTCTGGATAATACAGTGAAATAAAAGTCATCTGTCGCGTGTCACCTCAAGGTTCCTTTGACTTAATATAAAATATCCCACCAACCAGGTCTGGAAAGCAGAATGCCATCCCTACAGACCATTATCCTGGAGTTTGTTTGTAAGGGGGTCGTGTCATGAAAAATTTAAGAATTTGTGAAACCGAGGCAAATAATTTTTGTCCGGTTTTGAAATAGCGATGTGATACGTCAATAGAGATAGGATCTAAGACTACCCTAGGTGTAGTTAAATTACCTTATAGGTGTATTTTGCTATTACCTCCGCCAGATCCAGACTCCGTCCACTATACGAATGGTATTATTCCTGCAATTTTATGACTGATCATCTAAATTTTGAGAATTTAAGGTTGGAAAATTAAAAATTCAAAAGTACAGCTGAAAGTCTTGTTTGCAGGAGTCAATTTTCTCCTGTAAGAAATGTGCAGACCATAAAATATTGGTGAGGTTTTTTCGCTGACAATTTTTCTATACACTTTAATTCATTTTATCTTGGTTTCAGCAATGCTGATATCACCCCCTAATTTCGATGACTTATTAGCTTTTATTTTATCAGTTGTTGTCTAATCGAAGAGCAAATTGCTACAGAAAAGCATTGTTAATGAGTTCTTACTAGTGGAATACAATTCACAGTCAAGTATGCATAATTCTAACTCGTGTAGTTCGAACTTTACCTATTTCGAACGGAATTCTCCGTCCTTAAAGATCATTAAACAATGAATTATTGTAAAGCTAAACCTCTATAATTCAAACATTTTCACGCTTCCCTAGGGTGTTGAAACTAAACAGAGTTGACTGTACATCAAAATTTTTACCCCAAATCGTTAAAAAAATGTATTTCTCTGAAAATTGGGGGGGGGGGGGTAATTTTAGGAATTCAGACACCCTACACATTATGTAAAATCAGTTTTTCAAACATCTCTTTGGCTGAAATACACTTGATTTCCATCAATGAGTTCAGTTCAGTATGCAGTTCAATATTGGTGCCGGTAATATGGGAGAATTCAGATAATTTCATTTCTTTTGTTACCACCTGAATCGTAATATCTTCGACTGCTCATATCTCCTCAACTGTTCATGATAAAGATATAGTTCTTTAATATTTTTCGCATAACTCTTTATGCTCGTTTTATAAATATGTATTCTGATTTACAATATAAGATAGTTGATTTTTTTCTGACCGTGACCAATGGTGCAATACTTTGATGAGCGATGACGTGACCCCCGTCAGTTTTTCGAAATGTCCCATCTCGGAACTCTGATCCTCTTTGTCTTGGATTTCATATGAAATATTAAAATTTAAGTACCCTGTTTGTTAGTTTGTAGGGGATAATTCCCTGTCTAATTTGATTTCATTTGATTAAAACGATATGTTTTGAAGTGAGGGCTTCAAAAAAATATGGAGAGGGGGCTGTTTAGCGTGCTTTGAAGCCAGATATCTATATCTGATGTGATGGAATGCGCTGTCATTTGTATTTGACATTTGTTATTGAAATTTACGTTTCATAGCTGGATTTTGGAATTTCAGCAATAATAAATTGCGGCAAATTATTCTTAATCAAGAGAAGGTGTACGCTCAGTTTGAAGATCAAAGATGAAATTCAAATCTTTGTTGATGTGACTTCACAATGAACACAAAACAATACTAAAAACAGAGAAATAAATGTAGAAAACCCCAGATTAAAAAGAAAACTAAATTTAATGCACATCAACAATTTGAAATCTGTAGTCAGGATTTTATGGATCGGGATCACTTTCAAATTCCTGTGTTTTTGTCGAAATGAAAATGGCCTTTTTTGGGCTTTCTCGATGGATTATTATAGACAAACACAAAAGAAATGAAACCTTAGTGGAGAAATTTTCTTTACGATTTGCGGACAACATTCTACTTTTTGAGGACTTGCCGATAAATATTTTCCAAGGGGGGGTGCCGCACCCCCGCACCCCGCTATAGACAAATCAGAACGGCGGATTTTGAAATTCTGCTCTGTGAATGGACAAACAAAAATTTGTTCCCCAGTTCCGATTTTCGATACTCAAATGTGATGAGTCCCTGTTGGTGGGTGAGCGGAGGAAAGAGCAAAGCCACAGGTACGCAATGTAACGAGTCTAGTTGTGAGATTTGAGCTAAGCCCAGGGACGCAATGTAACGAGTCAATGAATTGGGTTTGATCAATGGGTTTGATGATCAGCAAAGTGAGTATGGATAACAAGAAAAGACCTCAACCTGCAGAACGTGATCAACATGATATGTTGAAACATAAAGATATGAAAGTAAGACATCTTGGTTCATATGTTATTAAACCTTAGGGTTAGTGATAAAGGATAAAGCTCGAAATAATTTTAATAAGGAAAAAATATGGAAAATTTACATTTTTTGAATGATTTGGCTTGATAAAATATAGCGAATCACCAGCAAGCACACAATCCATCTGACAAAACGAATAAAGACTATCTATCTACCAATATGCAAACTTCAACAAGTTGAAGGTTATTGCATATAACAAAAAAAGAAAAAGAAATTAAAAGAAAGCAAATAGTGATATGATCAACTCCTTTAAGTCAGAAATTTTTCACTTTTCTCAAATTGCCAGACTGGGGAAGTCAGAACCCAAGAAAGAACATGTCAATTTTAATTGATGCTGTTTTTAAAGGGTCTTGGGATGAGTCACAAAAATTTAAACAGAAAAATTTCCCACTGAGAGCCATAGATAAATTTCTGGGAGTGCATTCCAGTCTACAACAGTTCTTGGGTAAAAAGAGTACTTTTGGTAGTCTTTTGACAAGAAATTGGAATGTAGGTTCACTGTGTGTATGCCTTGAGAATCTGATCACAGGCTTAAGATCTGCACAGCTTGTCTCAACAAGACTCTTTCGGATTTTATAGAACATGCACAGCCGTGAAGCCCTTCTCCCCTCTTTCAAACCTTTCCATTGAAGATGATTCAGCATCGTGCTAACACTTGCTGTATATTGATATCTGCTCAGTGTAAAACGTGCTGCTCTCCTTTGCACCATCTCCACCTGGTTTATTAGTTTCTCTGTATATTGGTCTCATGCAGAGCTAGCATATTCAAGTGAAGGTCTTACTAACAACTTGTACGCTTTTTCTGCAAGTTTAACCATCTTGACTAGAGAGTCAGATGGTTAAACCTGTTGTTCAACAGTATATTTCTTCCATCATTTTGTACCATTTTTTTTTATTTTGTAGCTAACTCCCTCTTGGACAGATTTTATTGGAAAAACACCTTGTGCAAGAGATTCATTTATTTTTGGAATATCAAGTGGCTTGGTTGCCGGTTTTTCAACATTTCTCTATACAAGTTAGTTTTTACTATTGTTTGTTTTAGATTATGATTATTACATCAGAAGATACTGTTTGTGACAATTTACATATCACTCGTGTTGATTTTTTGAACAAGGCATGTGTTTGCAAGGTTGAGGAAAAGGGGGACACTGGGGTCACTGAGCTGTGTCCCCAGGACTGTAAGGGACCTAACAATAATAAATTAGTCAAGAAAAATTAAAATTAAGTTGCCATATAATAACAGCTAAAATTTCTACCAGAGTAATTTTAGTAACCATCGCCTTTAAAACATATTGGTAAGCATTTCCCTGAACTTCTTGGAAAGGTCTGTTTTTCTTTGGCTTGTACCTTGCTATTCATATTTTGTCTTGACCCATAAGCTCCCATCTCATATTAACTTTCTCCAAAAAATCAAGAGTAAATATGCCCATTTGAGGAATTACAGTGTTGCACTCATCCAAATGGTCTTTTGTGGTTAAATTGTCATTGTTCAAGGCAATGAATTGACCTTCTTTTTTTAAATATCTTGCTAGATCCTAGTGTTTTTCCAACTTATGATTAGATCAAGAGACTTCATATGTATAATTTTATATATTTATGTGTAATGTTGAATAATGGAGATTTTCAGTTCTTGCAAGGAATAATACAACCAAACTTATTTTCTTGTTTTTAGAGCACATAAGAAGATCTTGTGATGTTGTTGTTTTATCCTTTGTAGCTGTATCGATTGGAAGCTGGTAATTTTTCATGAATATTAATTGTTATATTTATGGTGACGGGGACTAGTTATAAACGAGCTATATTTTGTTTACATTCTTTATCAATTTATATTTTGTTTGCATTCTTATTAACTCTCTTCGCTCTTGAATGAAAAAATTGATTTTGGTTGTAACTATGTTCAGAAAATTCAACAGAACATACTTTACAACAACTATGTTTCAAATGTAGGTTTTAGACAGGTAATTGGGAGTTTTTAAGAATGGGAATAATTCAGTCAGAGGGCATATTTCTGCTAAGCATGAAGCATGTTTCTTTTATGGATCAGAACTGCTCCTCTTGAAAGTAAAATGCATTATGTCATTGCTCCGTATATTTTTCATAGTAACAACTCTTTACATTAATCATGTGTGAACTCGCTATTGCAAACAAAGGTTATGGAATAATACCCTAAAAAGGACATTTTCAAGCTTGTTTTATTTGCTTTACTTATTTATGAAAGTGATATGACATTGTCCCAAATGAACTTGAGTAACAGGTTTGTTAGATTATTACACTCCATAGCTACTAAAGCCAAAAGTGAGCTTTAATTTCTCAATGTGCATGCTTTGAATTGCCCTCTTGTGCACCAAACATATTTTTGGTACACTTCTATGCCTCTGGAGTCATTTGTCAGTTTCACCGGAACAGTGTTGTGGTCAGAAAACAGTCATGTATATAGTAATGGAATACATTTGAAGAAACATATTTTTCCCTTATAAAGTAAAATGAATGTTTTTAGCAACTTGCATTTGTTTTCCTGCCAATCGTCGCAGTGGATGTTTGGTTTCGCACAATTTCATTTCAGAAGCAGGGAGGGCTTTTTAAAAAAATTTAGAGCTGGAGGGTTGCTGTGCTGAGGGGGTAAATTGTCAGCTCAAAACGGGATTCTGATATGATAAGGAGATTGTCAATGACAACTTTATGTTCAAAGTTATATTTGCTCGTTTTTCATTATTTTTAGTTTTTTATTTCAATGTTTGTTCTTGATTAAAAATTAAAAATTAAAAATTCTTGAATTGCACAGCTTTTACTCCAGAACTGCACAATTATTTTTAGAACTCCAAATTTTGTGTGGAACTGTACGTAAAAAACTCTGGAAGCAATTTGAACCTGGACTGCTCTGATCACATTGCTTTTGCTCTTCAGTTGTTTCACGATCTTTCCCATTTGTTAATATCAGTTCGAGTTGCCTTGTGCTGTGTCGAGTTGCATTGATTATCTCCTCCAATCTAGATTCAACATCATGTAATCGGCTGAAAGAATCTCTTGTCCCTCTTTTCATTGAAACGTTTGTGGTTATTGTTTCATGCAGCGACATTTCTTTGTTATGAAATTAGTCATATCACGTTGCATATGGGGCCAATAGAATCGTTCTCTCATTAACTGTACCACATTTTTTGTGCCAATATATTCCATTCTAGCATGAAGCTCACCATACACGAAAGATTGAACTTCTTTTTATGGAACTGTTTCTATGTTCTGTCCTGAAATCCTTGCTAAGAGCTTTAAGCTTTCACTATCTCGCTTTAATTTTTTCCATTTGTAAGCGAGCCATCTTGTGTGATAATCCAGCTACTTGACAGGATAGAGAACAGACAGTTTAAGTAATCTTTAAAATTATCGACAATGGCCCCTTTGATGGCCAGACTCAAGCTTCTCCGAGTTCATGTAATGGTTTTATTCACTACGAGTTAGAGTCCTATAGATGAATATGCAATAACTCTTAGTTTGATCCTAGAGAATTGGTATAGGACTGTACCAAGTCCTTTCTGACATGCATCAGCATGTAAAATACATGGCGAGCTTGATTTGGGGTATGTCATAATTGGTGGACATAAGTGTTTGATCAGTTTTTTACTGCTGCCCGATGTTCTCCTGTCCATTCTACTTTTGACTATTATGGTACTTGGTTATTGGTTGTTCTTTTGTTTCTTTCCGATACTGGCCTTTAACCTCGCTCTCAATGGAAATTAATAACTAATAGATCGACCTTGCATGTATTGAAAACTTTGGTAGGAAATGACGATAATACCCGAGCAAGATTAACACGTTTTGTGACTTTGCCAATTTTCTTTGGTAATCTATCTTAGAAATATATTACTGCTTTCATGTCATCTGGATCCATTATACGCTTTTGGTGGAGGAGCAAACTTCAACGTTGATGTGTAACTCAAATCGCAAGATAAGATGACGATTGTGTGAAACAACTGAGGTATCACCAACCTTTGCGTTATAGTATACCCTCTCTACTCCTCTCTCTTGACCGAGTCATCTGTGCAGAAGATAGCTTGGAACGTTAGGCTTTGTCTTCTGTACAAGTTCCTTGGGGAATTTCTTCTTGCACGTGTTGTCTTACATAGATGGACATCTAGGATTGAAATGTCCTCGTTGTCCGTGCATCACAGGTGTTTGGATTACCTTAACATTTGGGATAATGTTGTTCGCTTGGAAATGCTGCCGATATCAAATTGTCAATTATACAGCTGAACCGCCCTCTTTGTAGCGGGATTTCAGAATTTTCCTCGCCTTAGCAATGGAAATTTGCACTGAACCTTCTAAGCAGCTTCTTAGTTGCATACCAGGGGAGATTGTCAAAATCTTGAATAAAGTCCAAATCCTTCCAGGAAAGGATTTTGACTTTATTCAATATCTTCCATCCGAGGCTCGAGTTATTGTAGGCTTGAGTTATTGGGATTTGCCGTAACGTTTCTACGATGCTCACAATCTATATTATCTATTATATATAATGTTTAATTTTTGGTTTGGAACACAATGCTTCCATACTCCTTTCCATGTGAATACAATATCCCTCTCTTGCCCCTTTTTTAGCCAGGATGCTTTACTTTTTTTATCATTGTAATACTATTTGTTATTGATTAACTGCATTTTGTGGGCAGTACTAGCAAGCTTGCTTAATATTTCCGGGCCATATATATAGTTAATGAAAGTTATACAATGCAATAGTTAGGTTTCTTTGTTTACTTAAAGGGAATGGTGCAGATATCGAATTCGTAAAGAGCAGATTGAAATAAGGAGCACAGTTGATCATCTTGCAAAGTACTCTAAAGCAAAGAAAAATGGAGATGACGATGTAGATCCTAAAGTAACACAGAACTAGACCAACATGGCGTATTTCCCCGAATGAGGTCACCCGGAATGAACGCCCTCTTGGAATGAGCGCCCCCCAAAAAACCATCACAAATTTAATGAGCGCCCCACGCAAGCAAATGTGGGATTATTTATTTCTCAGCAATGATTCTAGCTTCATCATTTGCAACATGCTGTCTGGGAGTATACTTTCTCAAAATATTTTTAAATATATCCAAATGCGTGTTCAAACTCTCTAAGAATATTGTCCATTTTTACAAGATGCTATCAATGTACCACATTTTTTTTAGACAATTAAATATCTATCCGTTTTTTGAAGCACTGAAGCTTTTTATATATTATAGCTAATGATACACACTAATATAAAATTATTAAAAATAATATTTAATGTTATCTCAAGAAATTTGGCGTCGAGGACACCGGCCCGAATCGCCTGAGGAGGAATGAGCTTTCACGGTCGGTGATGCCGATTTGCTATACAGATTTTGGCCGGTACCCCTAGAGAAGCAATACAGAAATGAAATCAAGACCAAGTTGATGATTTAAAGGTGATGAACTATCTGATCTCAATGCCGTAATGCCCGGTGATTTTCTTCTTTTGAAGATCAACTTAAAATTCTCTTTTGATATGTTTAATGAACAAGATTAATATTGGTGTCGGAGACAAGTCCAGTACTTGGCAAACGTGTTCTGCCTAAGTTGTGCCAGAGAATATCTTCAAATTCTTTAAACTATGCAAATATGGCAGTGTGTTTACCAAAATATTTAAAGGATTTCTCCTTGTCAATGAGTCCACACCACGAAATGCTCAGCAAGGTTTTTCACGAGGAACCGATCTTTCGGCGAAAAATAACGTATTCGCAATTGTCATAATGCAGTCACTATAAAAGACCCCACTACTATAAAATGGCAACTGGAGCAGGGTTATCAACTTTTTTGTTGGGGGGGGGGTCACTCCCTTAACCCTCCCTCATTTGCGATAAGCTGCTGGCTTGTTAGAATAGTGCTAGACGTCAATGTTGGAAAGGAGATGGGTTGGTTCGCTCGGCAAGAGTCAAAGCGATAAACAGTGAGTGCGAGGCCATTGAAAGGTTTTCTGCTTCACCCTCATAAGCAAGATAAACTGAAAAATTAGCACAATCATATTTATATAAACAGATTTTTGGGGCATTCTGTCTTGGGGCTCAGTATTCTAATGCAAATATTCATTCCCTCCTCGCATATTTGTTTTCAGCGTATAGCCTGATTTTTATTTTCATTTTTATTTTTTGTTGTTAATTTATTTGTTGTATGTCCCGTTTTATTTGTTCATATTGAGATTTGCTATGGGTTTTTTGTAGTTATAGCCCTGCGATGTTAGGTGGTTATTGGTGCATTTAACTATGTAACTCTTCTTCTACTTTCTCAGCCTGTTCCGCTACTGCTGTGGGACAGCTTCTATATATGCTTCCTCTTTTGACTTTGACGATGTTGTGCCACTTGCATCCATTTACTAGCGGCTGTTTGTTCTATATCATCTCTCCATCCACGCTTTTATCTTCTTTCTGCTCTCGGCACGAAATCTGTTCTTTTCCTGGCCCATCTTTTCTTCATTGGTTGATTCTCATTCATGCGACATGTCCTGCGCACTAGTTTTTGCTCATTCTGCTTTCCATGTCTTTCACATTTGTCTGTGCTTTTATACTTTCATTTCTGCCCTTATTTTTTATGGCGATTCCAAGCATCCTTCTTTCTTGCAACTGCTTTGGACTGCAGCCGATTTATTCTTTTGACGTTTCGTTAAGGGCCTTGTTTTTACTCCATACATCTTCGATGGTGATATAACTGCATCCATGATTTTCTTTTTCAGACACATGGGTAGCATGTGATCTTTTAAGAAGGTGCTGTATTGACCAAATTGTTTTCAGTCAGTCTGTTTATTCTTTCGTCGCTTTTTCTTGTCATCCCATTTGCTGGTGTAAGAATCTTACCAAGTCTTTGTATTCTTCTCCCTCTTTCAGGTGTTTATAATCTGTAGATATTCTATTTTTTTCTTTTTTGCCGCTTCAATACTCATGATGTGCGATTTATTGAATGAATTCTCTTCAGATAGAATAGCCTAGCCCTTGCGGTGGCTTCGTTTCGGTTCGCACCGATGATCCGTTCACTTCGAGGAGACTGTATATTTGGGTTCAAGGTTCAAAAATTGTAACGTGTTCGTGTGTTCGCTTCAACCAACTTCAATCAACTAAACCAATATAACAGTAAAGCATCTACATATTAGGTTGATGACGAGGTTAAATACTAATAGAGGCTATATACTAATGGAGGCTATGTACTAATTCGCACACATGATCTTGATTTTTCTTTTATTCATCGTCATACCTTCTTTATTCAAGTCATTTAGCAGTTTTTCTTGTTTTCCTTCAGTTTCTTTAAAGTGCCACTATACCTTTTTTTATTCTTTATATCAGGAAAACTTGCAACGCTGATTTCAAATCTGAAAATATTTTTGAAATCTGACGCGCAGCTCACGAGTTATAACGTGTGAAATTGACGATATTTCGTCACTTTCGCCATTTTAATGATTTTCGACAAATGATATTGGCTATCTAGAAAACATGGAGTGTGGAATGATGGAGTGGAATGGAATGGAATGGAGTGATGGAATGACATGGAAAACATGGAATGATATGGAAAACATGGAATGACATGGAAAACATGGAATGACATGGAAAACATGGAATGACATGGAAAACATGGAATGACATGGAAAACATGGAATGATTTTCAAAAATGGTAATGGGAAAATATATGATATATTGTAGCAAAATATACATTGTGTTCTTCTATATCTTTTCGCCCCTATCTTAGCATGAGCTTTGATCTATTACGTATAAATTACAAATAAACTCATCCAAGTGATTCACATGTCACACTTTTCAAGAGCATTTTATAAGTGGGAAAGATGCTGTTTGTGTTCATGCTTCTATGCAAAGCAACCCGCATTTGTTACAAAATACAAGTATATGTATTGTCAGTGCTGTGGTGAGAACCAATAGCTGCGTGAATAGTTTTTGTCGTGTTTTTTTTAATTTAAAAATTTTCTGTTTCGATTACGGGTTTGAAACTTGCAGTCGAATAAATGACGCAGTTATCACCGGAGTATGATGTGTCAAGCACCGATATTGGTGCTAGAAGTTTTTCGGTTAAAAACATATATTCAAAGGAACAACTAAAATCAAGACTTCACACTGACATGATAATTTTAAGTGGGCGGACATAACACAAAAAGCGGCTTCACTTCAACTAACTTGTGAAAAAATACTTAGGGGCAGAACAGACAAACAGGGCAGATAATGCAAACGCCGATTGCTCAAAACATACACTTTCACATGAGGCTGGCGTGTGTGCAAAGAAAATATCCTGCATTTCACAGGAGCAAGTTAAAATTGCCTCTCCAATTTGTAAACTTTTCGCGAAGGCAACACCTTGAAAGACTGTTAACAGAATTTGGCATCCAAGTGCCTATGCCAATTGCAACTTGACTCGTTATATAATTTCTCGTTATTCCGTTAATATTTTGTTCATCGTATACTAAATATACCTATGATATACCTTTTAAGGAAACTCTCTTAGTTTTAGTTTCACATTATAAAATAAATGTTTTCTTCGCTAGTTAAAGGTGTTTGTTCGCCAAGGTCATTCACCAATATCGGTACTCCGGTGACAACTGCGTCATTTATTCGACTGCAAGTTTCAAACCCGTAATCGAAACAGATTTTTAAATTCAGAAAAACACGACAAAAACTATTTAACTATTCTTATTGGTTCTCACCACAGTACTGACAATACATATACTTGTATTTTGTGACAAATGCGGGTTGTTTTGCATAGAAGCATGAACACAAACAGCATCTTTCCCACTTATAATATGCTCTTGAAAAGTGTGACATGTGAATCACTTGGACGAGTTTATTTGTAATTTATACGTAATAGATCAAAGCTCATGCTAAGATAGGGGCTAAAAGATATAGAAGAACACAAATATGTATATTTTGCTACAATATATCATATATTTTCCCATTACAATTTTTGAAAATCATTCCATGTTTTCCATATCATTCCATGTTTTCCATGTCATTCCATGTTTTCCATATCATTCCATGTTTTCCATATCATTCCATGTTTTCCATATCATTCCATGTTTTCCATGTCATTCCACCACTCCATTCCATTCCATTCCACTCCATCATTCCACACTCCATGTTTTCTAGATAGCCAAATGATATTCGTCAATCACTCTGTGATTATAATGTCTTTTCTGTTCATTGCCATTGGTGACGAAAGCAGCATCTAGTTTCCGTCCGAGATAGCCTTTGCAAAAGGGTTAAACACCCATCTACAATATAACTGTACATCCATAAATACAATTTAACCTCTGCCAGAGCCCCTTATTTCATCATTTCTTTGATGGATAAATCCACCTTTCATACAAGACATCAAGAAAACGCGTACCGCAAGCGCCTTTTCCTGGAAGGTATTTGAGGGGAACCTATATCGTAATTTTACAACATTGACAAATTCCCGTTTGTTCAAACAGAAGTGTTTAGACTTCGGGAAAAGAGTAGTGAGCCAGTCAGAAGCATCTTTCATGCATGCCAAATCACTCGCTGTGAGTTCTTTCTTGCTCACAATCTCTCTTAGTTGATTAAGTACTGTGGAGTGTTCATCTGCTCGGGTTTTGATGACGTTTTTCCTCGCTTCATTTGCTAAATTGGGTTTTCCAGTCCGATCTTGACCTTATAATTTATGGCAGTTGATAACGTTGATATAATAGCTCAATGGCTGTATTTAGAAACAGAGCTTTGAAGAGATTGGTAGTGCAAGACCACCTTTCTTGACAGGTAATAACAAGAAAAGTCTTTCTTCTTCAGAGCATGAGTGGTCCTCAGTAATTGCAGAAATGAAACTTGTGACCACACAAGGAATAAATTAAGGTTGTCAAATATACACGTTGACCTGCCTCACTACCAATGAAACAACCTAAATAGCTACTTTTGGCCACTGACAGTTATTTTTGTATGTGTTTGTGAGAAAATGTCCTTTGTTTCGGCTTCTTTATCTTGTTTGACCACTAACAAGGACTTGGATGCATTTGGGTAATAGCACAATTTCGGCCCATAATCTGCAATCACGTCCCACCACAGTTTAAATGATCGAAGGGCATCAGCACCACCAAGGTCATCTGCAAAAGCAACATGCTTGATGGAAGTATCACTTGTTATGTCTTGGAAGTTATGTATTGCAAAACACATAAGTCTAGATTTGTGCCTTGTCTTGGACATGCTTAATAGCCCGTTTGTGAGACTAATAAGCATTGACATGCTCGAAATGTTGCAGGGTAGCTACAACAAGTGTCCCTATTGCATAACACGCTCAGGGCAACTAAAAATAACACTTATTTACTCAGTGGATCATGTGTTATGCTAGGTGTCTCGGTTTTAAGTAAAGTTCGTGACAAATTATTATGAGTATAACCTTACCGGTTTCGGAAAAGGCAAATCTCACGCGTAGTAGTACACATAGAGGCCATCTATGTCTTTTGGTCTACAACCAGACTGGTTCCACACCCTAACATATTATGTGTGTGTGTGCTGGATCCATGAAGTTATCTGTGAACCTCTATTGTCTAGAATTTCCGGCCATCTCACAAATATAATGATGCGACGGTATAAGGGCCTGTTCATATGAGCCCGCTTGCCGGGCCAGCTCACTAAGCGAGACAGATGTAAATTCTGTTCATATGAGAAAATTCCGTGCCGCCTGCCGGGATAGAAACTGTAACATGATATTTGTCACTTGAGAAGTTGACAATGAAAACAATGGTTGTACATGCGCAGTTGGCACGTTTCTGGCCCGGTAAGCGGGATGGAGTGTTCATATGGGAAAATTTCCAGCCCGCTTGCCGAGATCTCGGTAGTGCTACAGTGAGATCTCGCCTGGCGGGCCAGCCCGCTTTCTCATATGAACAGAAAACAAATTTTGTATAGGATTTGAGGAGTAGGTGAGATCTCGCTTAGTGAGCTGGCCCGGTAAGCGGGCTCATATGAACAGGCCCTTAGTCTTTCCTTGATCAACCTAAAAGCCAGGGCCCTTATCGCTTGGCTGACATGGCCCTGGTACCTACCTCCTTTTTTGTGTGAATTTATTTCGTGTAATTATGCAAAAACATGCATGAAGTTACAATATCAGGGTAAAATATAACATAATTAGCGTCGCTCCTGCCTCGACGCCAATTTGTTTCGTCTACAATTTAGTTTTCTCTGTGACAATTTGGAATTATTTGGGATTAATGTTTGTCAGAGAGTCTTTTTTTATCAGCATTTTTGAGCAACAGATGCATGTAAATTCACATGATTAAAAGTAACATTCCAAGTTGAAGATTAGACCAGAAAAGAAAGTATTTGAAACCTAATTTCATAAATTGACAAGGCAAACTTTCATTTTGGAGGAGTACAACAATTATTTATGTTGAGCAGAATTGGCCTTCACCTATGACCCTGAACTATTTTTGTTTTCAGCCGTGTAAAAAGCAAAATAACGCCTCAATTAACCGTAAAATCTATATATAGCTTTAAATTTGATATTACTAATTTTACAATGAATAGTATAACAAGAAGCTTCATTTTATTAGGAAAACGATGTTGGTAGTTTTCTACAAATGACTATATATTCGGTCGCACAAACAAGCGAATGTTTAGTCGTTTGTAGGAAACTATCAACATCGTTTTCCTAATAAAATGAAGCTTCTTGTTATACTATTCATTGTAAAATTGGTTGCCCGAATTGATATTACTAATCATTTTCAAAACTGTAAACCTCAAAATTAACAACAAATCAGTCCCAAAATCATAAAATGTGCAATTGTTTTTCCTGGACCTAGGCGATGCAGACAGGCCGAAGTAAATTTTAAAATATCTCGGATTGAAAAAAGAAATGAAGCTATCACCTGTTTATATTTTTCTCATGCCAACATCGAAAGGTTTTTAAAATTCTTTTTAAGGCTTAACTCGTGAAGCAGAGTACATGAAAATATTGCAAGGTCACGTTTTCTCTCCCATTGTCTGCCATAGGACCCATCTACACGAGAAACGAGAGCTTGAAACACGACCAAGTCCGTCTAAACCAGCTTGTTGCGTAATGCGATTATCTAATTAATGCGTATCCGACTTGAAATGTTCCAAATTTTTAGCAACAGGGTCCCTTCTCATCAAATAAAACCTTTCAGCAACAAGCAAATTAACATATACACATGAATCATGACGGTCGCGCTCATTTTGTTTCATTCAAATACAAACGCATTAAAAAAACAACACGTTCAAACAAAATTGAAACTTCTGTCAAAATGACTGGCTTTAGACGTATTGCAAGCAATAGTTCAATGATGAGGAAAATAGTGATGAATTATATGAAGATTATCAAGATCAGTATTTGGAACAACAAGATTGTGTATATATTATTGTTGAACTGCCTGAATACTGCGATCTCCATTTGATAGTTCTTTACGTTAAACATGTTGGCAGCAAATGACACAAAGCTATGCATTCTGATATCTCTACTGTTCGAGAATATAAACAAGGGAGAAACATAAAAATTCCTTGTCCGACATTTTGTCTTCCTGCGTGACTAACAAATTACAACCTCGATGTTGAACATTGAATAGAAGACAAAATAATTCATCATGACAGGCAAGATTAGTGAAACAATAGAAATAAGAAAGTTGAGCACCTCAGTGAGGTGCTCAACTTGGCCAAGCGGCTTCTTTCATATGTTATCAAAATCGTGCTCACAAAAAGTGATCAAAAATGACCATCTACACGGGTAGGGATGCTCATTTCAAGTGCTAATTTGCTTAATCCCCTGAAGAATTTGAGCATGCTTGTTTTTTGCTTTTGCAAAGATTGGATATAAAGGTGCGTTGCGTTCTTTTGGGAAATTTGTCTGAAGAAGAAGCTGGACACAGCCCAAAACTTTGTGTATACGCTGATGGACACACTTGGCCCTGTTAAAGAAGCGTTGATTCAGAAGGATGATGACTGGGAAAGCTGGAACCTAGAAGAGCTGGTAGAGAACCTCGAGAAATACATCGACAGACACCCGTTACCAGTCCATTAAGCGATAACTGCATCAAGTACATCAACCCCTTACAGAACATCAACCCCTATCAGGCTGACGGGAGACAACGGAACAAGATGATGTTTGTGAATGCTATGGACAAGCAACAAGGGACGCAAAATGGCTGTGTGTACTCCGACTTCTGCAACCATAGGAGTTCAGACTGTCGAAAAGTAATCAACGTGGCGCAAAGGCAGGAAGTCCTTAAGAAGAAAAAGCTTTGCTTCCATTGCACAAGTTTTGGACACGGAGCCTCCAAGTGCAGGTCCAGAGGATGTAGAAAATGCAATGGCCATCACCATACTTCTCTATGTGATGTGACTATCGGTGGAAGTGAAGAACCCAAACAGGAACAACCGGAAATGGGAAAGAGAGCGATACATTCCAGCACTACTCTTCATGCGACTCTCATGGCCAAGGTGAATGGAATACCCCCTCGTATCATGATGGATAGTGGAGTAAGCAGTTCCTACATATGCACAAGCCTTCTAACGTAGCTGCGGTTGAAGCTAGTGAGCTTGGAATCACGAAATATCGAGCAGATGTATGGCACGGTACAACGAAGAGTGCAGGTTTTCAAGGTGACGGTTCACTCCAACGCTGTATATGGTTTCCGCCTGGACCTCAAATGCATAAATGGAGAAAAAGATACACTGGCGCACTTGCCGAACCCCAGAGTCAAGGCCTTAAAGAAGAAGTACCACCGGTTTCAATGCCTGAAATTCAGTGACGAAGATACAGAGGAAGATAAGCTGCCAATCCACGTCATCCTGGGTGCAGCAGACTATCAAGGAATCAAGACTACGGAGCCCCCAGTCCTTGGACCAAATCCTGATGTCAATCTCGGTGCAGAGTTTACCATGCTTGGATGGACCATGACCGGAAAAATGGTGGAAGTCAACGCAGAAGCTGAGAAGGTATTCCTGACCCTCTCGCCGAAATCCGAGTTTGAACAGATGTGGTCTATTGAAGTGTTAGGATTGGCCGATGTAGACGAGGAGCAAGATAAAGAATTTCATGAAAACTTTCAAGAGAAGTTGACACGGCTGGATGACGGAACGTACTCCACGAGGTTGCCATGGAAAGCAGATGTTGTGAAAATACCAACCAATAAAGAAGTGGCAATAGGAAGAATGTACTGTACTACCACACGCCTGGAGAAGCTGAAGAAACTGGAGGAGTATCACGAAGTCATGGAAACTCAAGTCAAAGACGGAATACTGGAGATAGTTCCAGAGAAGCCAACTAGAGAAGTTATCCATTATGTCCCACATCAAGCGGTGATAAGAGAAAACGCCGAGTCCACTCGAATGCATATCGTGTATGACCTGTCAGCAAGAGCCAGTCCAAACGTCCCATCTCTGAACAACTGCTTGGAAAAAGGCCCCTATCTACAACCGTTGATCGTATTAAATAATCTTTCAGAGACATCTTTTGAAGGTTAGTAACGATTGATCAATATATATAAACATCAGTATGGAAAAAAATGAATTATCTAAGTCATTAAAAATTAAAATAAAGAGCAACATTATCAAAGAAGAACAGAAAGCAATCAAAGAATTAAGATCTGAAGATAAGATCAAAGTTTATCCTTTCGACAAAGGTTCTGGTTTTGCCATACTCTCAGATGATGATGCTATTAAGAAATTAGAAGAACAGATAGGTAACAGCGAGATAATTGATTCAGATCCTACAACTTCCATTGCGAATAAATTCTGTCGTAAACTTAGCAAACTTCGCAAAGAAGGTAAAATAGACAACAAGACTTCTTCGATATGTAGACAACAAGACTTCTTCGATATGTATCCCTCTGATCCAATAGCTCCTCGAATGTATGGAATGATTAAAGCACACAAGCCAGCTAAAAATTATCCAATGAGGATTGTAGTTTCGACAATAGGTACCCCTTCATATGGCGTATCCAAACATCTGGTAGAATTGATTCAACCAACTTTGGATAAAAACCCAACGAGAGTCATTAATTCAACATCTTTTGCAAATGAAGCCCGAACATGGAATACCGATAAAGAAGAAATCCAAACGTCTTATGATGTTGTTAATCTTTATCCTTCTATAACTATTTCTAAAGCTATCGACGTCATGACACATATCTTGGCAGCAGATTCGCGTTGTTTGAAGAAACGAACAAAACTTACAATTCTTGACATTCGTGAACTAATTGAACTATGTCTTCAAAATTGTTATTTTGTTTGGAGACACCGTATTTATACGATTAAAGATGCTGGTCCCATTGGTCTCTTGTTAATGGTAGTAATGGCGGAAGGCTATTTGCAGCCCCTCGAAGATAAGGCAATAAATCAAGCTTTGAACAATCAGATTGGTCTTCTTTCATACCACAGATATGTCGACGATTCCCATGCCCGTTTTAAGGATGTATCATCTTCTAAACGTTTCTTAGAACTCCTTAATTCTCAAAACCATAAGATACAGTATACGATGGAGAGTGAAAATGCGAATAAAACTATTGCTTTCTTAGACCTACAGATTACTAACAACTTTTCTGGTACATATGATTTTAAAGTTTTCAGGAAGGAGGCCATTACGAACGTTCAGATAAAACCGAATAGTTGTATCGATCCAAACATCGTAAAAGGAGTATTCAAAGGTTTCCTTGCAAGAGCTTGGCGACTATGCTCTGAGACATTCCGTGAAGAAGAAATTAAATTCCTGATACAAGTCTTCACAGAAAATGGCCACAGGAAGAGTTTCTTACTAAAATAGCTAAAACATATCGCCCTCCCGAATTGCAGACAAAGGAGGATAAACAAGTTAAACAAAAAGACAGACAACCTTTTGTAAAGATTCCGTGTATTCCAAAAGTTGGTCCTAAATTAAAACGTATTTATAAGAAGAAAGGTATCAAAGTTATTTTCACGTCCGGTAAAAATTTGAAGAACATTCTTTGTAAGAATAAAGATCCGTTACCACCAAATAGTTGCCCTGGAGTATATAGACTTGATTGCACTTGTGGTAAATCATACGTTGGAGAAACTAAAAAGAAAGTATTGACAAGATCTCTTGAACATCACAGAGGCTCTATGCAAGGAAAATGGTCATCATCTGGTGTTACAGAACATTGCAAACAATGTCATGGACAGTTTAATTGGCTAAATCCGACAACTCTGGCCATTGAGTCAACCTACAAAAGTAGGAAGATAAGAGAAGCATTGGAGATCCAATGTATGAAAACTGGCCCAAATGAGGTAGAAGGCCACAATCGAAATGCTGGTGTGAACATTAAATCACAAGTTTGGAGAGCTTTCTTCTACGATTGGAGGAAAACGCATCCAGGATTAAAACGATGGCAAAACTATTGGTGTACAGATGTAGCGTGTCGGAATTCGATTATTTGTGACGACGATTTTTTTAGTGGACAATTTTTCGAACAACAACCGTTGGAAAACTCACTTCTCATGATGCCTGGCTCCAGGCCAGGCGAAAATTTAAGTACATAAAAACCGAGGTTAGTTTTTTTCCATTCTGATGTTTATATATATTGATTAACCGTTGATCTTGCACACTCTTTTGAGGAACCGCATGTCTACAAACTGCAACACAGGGGATATCAAGAAGGCTTTCCTCCAAATCAAATTGGATCCTGCAGACCGAGATGTTCAGCGACTAGTTTGATACAACAACCATGAAGAGAGGGAGATAACGGAATATCGATTTACAAGGGTAATCTTTGGCTCAACAGCAAGTCCGTATATCCTAGGAGCGCCCTTGAAGAAGCATATCAGCTGGTATAGAGAAGATTTCCCGGAAACGGTAGAGACCTTGCTCAGAAACACGTATGTGAACGACGTTCAATTTGGTGGACAGAGTAAAGAAGACCTCGTAAACTTCAAGAATGAAGCCACACATATCTTACAAGAAGCAGGATTCATTCTTCACAAATGGCACAGCAATATCAATGAAGTGGAAAGTCACGATGTGAACGCCAGCACACCAGCATAAGGAGATACAACAACATACGCCAAAGAGAAATGGGCACCAAGTCAAATGAAACTAAAATACTGGGCATCACTTGGAACAAGAGAAGAGATGAACTTTCGATCAACTTCTCGAACTCATGGAAAGGCAAATTTTTTTCAATGATGAGGTATTGACAGAAAGAAAGATGCTGTCCGTTATCAATGGCGTTTTCGATCCACTTGGGTGGGTATCACCTGTTGTCATCACTGCGAAGTTCTTTTACAGTCAGTTGTACCAGTCAAAGCTGTCTTGGGATGAGGAAATAAGGGGTGAAATAGTGACTCCTTGGAAGAAGTGGATAAAGACTCTGTTGGAGAGTAAATCGTTGAGCGTACCCAGAAGTGTGTCGCTGCCTCAAAAGTTGTGAAGATGGCTTTACACGGATACTCAGATGCAAGAAAGATGGCCGTTGGAGCATGCATTTATCTGGTGGCTCACTACGAAAATGGAGAAGCTAGTCAGAATCTACTTGTGGCAAAGTCAAGGATAGCACCAGAGAAGTTGATACCGCAGTTGGAGCTAGTTGCCCGACAAACGTTTAGTAAATTAATGGCAAGTATCAAGAGTGCGTTGGAACAGTATTCAATCGATGAGATACATAGATGGGTTGACAGCACCACAGTGCTCCAGTTGATGAAAGGCAAGGGCACATGGAGTCTGTTTGTAAGAAATCGAATCAAGGCCATCAACAACAGCGACATAAAGAATTGGCATTACGTTCTGACTGGCGAAAATCCAAGTGATGTGGGAAGTAGAGGATCTGACCCAAAGAAGTTGGACGCATTTTGGTTTTCTGGTCCTCGATGGCTGCCAATGACAGACAAATGGCCGGACCAACCAGAAATTTCTGATAACGCGGATACTGCAACAGAGGTGATTCCGAGGAAAGAAAGACTGATGTTGGCCAAGGAAGGCGAAACTGACAGCTTTGACAGCCTACTAGAGAAAAGAACACTGTGGAAAAAACTGCGAATTACAGCATACATGTGGAGGTTTATCAACAACTGCCGTGGGAAAGAGAAGCGGAGTGGCCTGCTGAAAACGGAGGAAATCGAAGCTGCAGAGAAAATGTGGATCAAGAGGGTATAGCGATCAGGACGGTTGAAATGCGACATTGACTTGAAGCAAGATTCAGCTGGTATATGAAGATGCGACGGGAGAGTGGCCAATTTCAATCCGATTTTCCTGCCTAGAAGTCACAGATACGTCACATTGCTCATTCAGCAATATCACCAAATATTTCTTCACGGGGGAGTGTCAGTAACAATGTGCAAAATACCAGAAAGGTTCTGGATACCGAATGTTCGTGCCTTGGTGAAAAAACTAGTCCACGAATGCAGCCATTGCAAGAAATTTAGAGTAAAACCTTTGCCAGCCCCAGCGAAATCACTTCTGCCGGAATTCAGTCAGATCCCAGTTGACAGAACCATTTACATACACTGGCATTGACTTTGCAGGACCTACCGGGACAGCAAGAAAACAATGGCTAAAGCATATGTGGCACTGTTCACGTGTTCAGCAACCAGAGCAGTTCACCTGAAGGTGTGCAAGGATCTCACAGCTGACGATTTCAAGCGGACAATGAAAGAGTTTGTCGCAAGAAGAGGAACCCCGAGAATGATGGTGAGCGACAATGGTAAAACATTCGTAGCAACTAGCAAGTGGCTGAAGAAATTGAAGAAGAATGAAGAGCTGAGAAACTATTTGGCAACGCAGAGGATCACATGGAGATTCAACTTGTCACGTGCTCCTTGGTGGAGAGGATTTTTCCAAAGGCTGATTGGCATCACGAAGCGAAGTATTTTAAAGGTCGTCGGTAGAAGCTTGCTGAAGTTTTACGAACTCGAAGAGGTATCCTTGAATGTGGAATGCTCTATGAACAATCGCCTTCTCCGCTACCAAGGAGAAGAGTTTCAGCAACCAGTCCTCACTCCTAACATCTTGATCAGAGGACAACCAGCCAGCATGTTTGAAGAGAATCTCGAGCTCTCAGACAATGTCGAAGGAATTTAAAAGAGATTGGTGTTCTTAGCAGCAAGCAAGGAACAGTTGAGAAAGAGATGGATGAACGAATATCTTCATGCGTTGGATGAAAGAAGTCGAAAACAGATAGAGAATACGCTGGAAATTCCAAAGATTGTAGAGTGGTGCTGCTCAAAGACGATATCAAGAACGGAGCACTATGGCGAATGGGAAGAGTTGTCGGAACCGTCACGGGCAGAGATGGTGACATTCGAGGACTGAAAATCAAGTTGGGAAATGGATACATGGTAGAACGACCGCTGAAATTGCTTTGCGACTTCGGGGGAATCGGGGGAGAGAACGACGATGTCCAGATTACATTGAACCCAGAGGTTTCAGAGTTTAAACCAAGAGGAAGGAACGTCAGGAAGGCAAGGGAAGATGCCAGGAACCAGATTGCCGCACTCAATATGTACGAAGATGAAGAAGAGTAAGAAGACAACTTCATTAAAACTGTCGTAGCATTTGAATAAGGGAAGGGTGTGGTAAAGTTTGAGACATTACGTAATCTGTCTAATCTGAACTATTATGTTACCAAGGTTTTTAGTCTCTTGTCTGACGTTTGTTTTGATTCGTGGGTAAATTTGATTCTGTTTTTAGTAAGTAACGTAATATTTGTTGCAGTTATGACCCGGTTACTATGACAAAAGTCATTTAGAAAATCATTTAAATACAGCGTATGTTTTAGTAGAAATTTAGATCGGATCGGAGAAGATATGAGGTTGTCCTTCTGTTTGTGAGTATACTCTAATCACAAGAATCATCATATTGTTTGATCTAAGTTAGAATTTTAGTGTCAACGGAAGTTTTCTGCACGGCAACAGGGCTCTAAAAAATATTAAGAATATTCTCCACAATCTGATTCGTTTTGAAAACGTTGCTGGTTGCTGTGGAAATTATAAGCTAAGTTACCTTGGTTTAAACGCCGTGTCACGTGAACAAGAAAATCTCCGTGCCTTGGTGAAGAAACTAGTCTCCCAAGTCACCAAGTCTCCAAAGTCTTCTTGCTCTGGAGACGGAAGAGTTTGGAAACTGTGAAGTCTGCGATTTTCTGGAGAATTGACCAAAAAACGCCTTCATCTCTCCAAAGCCCCCAGAAAAAGGAGGAGGCAAAAAAGAACGCACCCTAAGATACAGTAGAGTGCGCACTGCAATTGACGCATCGATACAAAAGTTGAAGCATTGATCAGCCATCTTGTTGGATTAAAGGCTCGCTGACGGAATTTACGGTCTGAAGCCTTATAATTCAAATGTAAAATACGTGGATACTATTATTGCTGAAGATAAAATAAATACTCAAATGTTCCTAAAATCGTGGTCGGTTCAACACATAAAACTTTTATTGGTGGATCGAACGTATTACTATTATTTCCAGGAAGACCATATCTTGCAGTGGGGTGCCGTATGAAAAAAGTGGCTTTGGCATTTTGCGATACGAAGAACGGGCGAACTTGTATTGTGCGGACGATGACCAAACGGGGTAAATTTGATATCAATCGATAGGCAATGACCTCCTGAGTACGAATCTGCAATAACATTTGTGGAATGCTCCCGCATTCAAAAGTTATGCCCCTTTTATAGAGGGTCACTCACTATATTTCTCCTACCATCCAGGAGGTAAAACATTTTAAGGTCTCTGTCGTGGGGTGGTTTTCTGTCTTTGAACTTCCACCGCCAGACGTGGGGTACGGCACTCAGTATGTCGGTAGAGTCTTGGTGCTGCTAAGATCAGTGACTTCTTTCAGACTTTCAACAGAGATAGACACAGGTTTGCCTTCTATCTTTTAATGGTGGGTTGCCGTACCCACTCTACCAACAATTTTAATTAAAACTCGAGCTACATATATTTCCCTTATCTTATGAATAATTTAAAGTGTTCATTTTCATCTTTTGTCGTAATGGGCATAACCCATGGCCATGTCCCAGGTTGCTTTTAGGGTACCATTCTGTTTCTCTTCATGGATGGCCATATCTTCATTGGCTTTAACACCTTTTGCCCATGACGGTATAATATTCAGTGAGTAAACTCATTACTTCACTTTTTACACATTTTGTTTACGCAGCCTCGCTATGGTGGCATTTCTCATCACCAGCGGAAATTCATCTCTTTATAATATAATATTCTTTATATAATCTCTTTAAATTATATAATCTCTTTAGAGCCCTTTACGACACTTATTTTAAAGTGCAATAATATGTCTTCGCATATTTTTATAAAGGGTCTCATAACATCTCTATTTTTCTTCTCATTAAAAAAGTCAAGATGTCAACTCGTTTTAGTTTAGCTGGCTTCCAGTAAACTGCACTGGACGCACTATATTGTCTACAATATCTCATTGCCAGCAGCCATCTTGTTGAAGGCGTGGCTGCTGTAAGGTCGTTAAAGTGCACGTGCTTCTGCACATTTTTGTGCAGGTATTTTCTAAGGCTTTCGTCAAGCCTTGCGCCGATATTTCAGAAAATCCAAATCAGCATGTTTATCCTCATGCATGGGAAGAAAAGTATGCTCATTGGCCATGCTTCTGATTTTCATTATGACCTCAAAAACGTACTCTACTTTCACTTCTACAGCAAGAGGTGCCATACATCCACTTCTCTATGTAACGATTGGTGTTTAAAGCTTCTGTCGATAATTGTTTAATCCTCGTAATGTATCAGTGTCTCCATCGTATGCTGTTGTCTTGAACCTCGTGATATTGTCATTTCCGTATTTTGTGTTGAATTGTAAATGTGCTGAAGTCCCGTGACGTAAATGTGTTGTTTGTTAACAGTGTTATAATTTAATTCACTTCACTTCACTATTACCTAAAATCCTAGCGGTGACGGAAGCTGCGGCCAAAGGCCACCCGGCACGGGCGTTGTGATCCCTTTTTGGCTTCCCCTTCTCCCTTATTCTTTCCGAAAACCTTCCACAACTCTTCTCATCTGCATTCCTAATTTTTTTCGCCAGCTCTTCTCTCGAAATTCCCTGTATTTTTCCAAATATTTTCACTTTTCTACTTCGAAAATTCTTCCGCCCTTTGTTTTCCTTTCAAGTCTGCTTTGTGTCCTCTGTCAGATACTGCCGTGCATGCTGCTCTCCTCGGCTTTTGTTTTGCGTGCCGGGGGACGTGTCGAAAGCTTTCACGCGTACTAAGGCCTTTCTTTTCACTTTATAAGAATGCTTAACTTTTTGCTGAGCCTCAGTATTCTTAATTTTTTTCTATTGTGAGCCTCGGAATGCCAAAAACGCATAACTATTACAACGGCTAACAGAATAAGTCCTTATTTCCTGTAGCACAGATTTTTTCCACACTCATCGCAATTTGGCTGAGTGTATTTAAAACCGTTGCCTGTGAAAAGCACTCCAATTCAAAAATAAAAAGCGCCTGCTAAAAATAATAATTTCACAAGATCGTGAGCCTGAAAATATTCTTAAAACTTTCTTAAATTTCACAAATTTTCAGCCTCATTACTCTTATAAAGTTTATTCTCATAAAAAAGAGTGTAGTCGAACAAAACCTGTTATGCTCAGCGACCCCCCTGGCCAAACGAATGCGAAATGATGTCATGCTTCTGGAAAAATCGATTCGTGCGTTGTTTTGCTTTGCTGAGCCTTTTCGAAACAAAGAAACCCCGTTGCGTATCGCACTAATCCGATCGCGCCTTTTGTTACTGTGCCTTTGATTGACGAGGAAGTTGCTTCCTTCCTTTATTGTGCAGTCGAGTTTTCATTTTCCAATTTGGGATAGCCAAGTAAATCCAGTGAATTCGCGGAAAACTGGACCTCGGACAACTGTGCAATGGTAATGGGGGATCGCCAACAGCACGAACCTCATCCTCACGGAATCAATAGAGGTCTGAAAATTTAACTAATTTCATATGACAACAATTGATTGCATTACCTGCCTGCCGAACCGTAGTACCTATTTTGTTGGTGTGTATTTTATGCATGTACAGTAGTATGTCGGTATGTATGCTATGTATGTTTGATGTATGTATTTTTTGTATATAGTATTTGGTATGTATGTTTTTATGTATGTATCGTATGTTGGTATGTATGTTATGTATGTTTTTATGTGTGTATTGTATGTTGGTATGTATGTTATGTATGTTTTTATGCATGTATCGTATGTTGGTATGTATGTTATGTATATTTTTATGTATGTTTTTATGTATGTATCGTATGTTGGGATGTACGTTATGTATGTTTTTATGTATGTATCGTATGTTGGTATGTACGTTATGTATGTTTTTATGTATGTATCGTATGTTGGTATGTATGTTATGTATATTTTTATAAATGTATTGTATGTTGGTATGTATGTTATGTATGTTTTTATGTATGTATTGTATGTTGGTATGTATGTTATGTATGTTTTTATGTATGTAACGTATGTTGGTATGTATGTTATGTATGTTTTTATGTATGTATCGTATGATGGTATGTATTTTATATATATTTTTATGTATGTTTTTATGTATGTATCGTATGTTGGTATGTACGTTATGTATGAAGAACTGAACCTTTCTTCAACAACAATTCACAATGTAGAGTTAAGTGATCACAAGTTAATTTCATTTAAGATTACGTCAACATGCAGAGAAATTCATTATAGAAAAATAGCATATAGAAAGACGTATTCTATTAACAAAGACGAATTTGGAAATGAATTACAAGACCTTTTGAACACGATAAAATTAGATGAAGATATGGGCAGCATAGTTGGAAACTACAACAGAAAATTACGTCAATTACTTGATAAGCATGCACCACTTCTTGAAAAAAGAGTGAAGGTAGTCGAGAGAGCACCATGGTTTGACAATGAATATAGCGATCTACGTAAATTGAGACGCAGGGCAGAGAAACTATATCAACGAACCCGAAATGAAACAAACAAAAATGAATTCATTAGACTAAGATCTCAGACAACAGCTTTAGCAAAATCAAAGAAAATGCTATACTATAGAAATAAAATTAAGCTCTCTACAAATAAAATGAAAACTCTATTCCAACTAACAACATCACTTACCAAGCCCGAATCCTACTCACCATCTATTACAAGTTGTAACAATCATTCTTTAGCAAATAATTTCCTAGAATATTTCAAGAAAAAAGTTCAGGATATATGTACATCATTCAAAGAGTCTACAAACCTTGAAACTACTCACCTTTTTAATAATTTTCCAAATTGCAATATACTTACCAAATTTGAACCTACAACAGAAGAAGAAATTTTAAACATTATAAAGTCAAACAAAGTCAACTGCTCCCCGAATGACCCATTTAATAGACAAATTTTAGTTGATTTTACTGACCAGCTACTACCATTCTGGTTAAATTGGTTAACATTTCTCTGGAATGTGGATCCTTTGAGGGTTTGAAATCTGCAATTGCGACTCCTCTTCTTAAACATCTAGACGATACTATGGATAGAGACCTATGTCAAAATTATAGACCAGTGTCAAACCTGCTCTACGTGAGTAAACTTATTGAAAGATGCGTTGCACGCCGTCTACAAAACCATATCGCTACAAATAACTTAGATTGCAAGTACCAATATGGCTATAAAAAAGGTCATTCATCTGAACATTTGCTCTTAAGTTTGACTGAGAGTATCGCAACGGGTTTTGACAACAAATGTTCAACTGTGCTACTTTTACTGGATCTAAGTGCAGCTTTTGATACTGTTGATCAGGACAAACTATTAGACATTCTAAACTTACAAATGGGAATAAAAGGCACTGCACTAAAATGGTTTGCCTCATTTTTAAAAGACAGATCAATAACTGTTAAAGTGAACAAGCATTGTCTGATTCTGCAAAACTTGATTACGGCATTCCACAAGGATCTGTTTTAGGACCCATTCTTTTCAATGTCTATATAAATCAGCTTTATCCTCTGATACAGTCGAACGCATTTCAAGTATTGGGCTTTGCCGACGACCATCAACTATTTCAATCTTTTAATTCAAGTTTTCAATTCAATGTTCTAACAGAAAGCATTCAGTGTCTTGACTCTGTCTCTAAATGGATGTCAGAATTTTTTCTAAAACTAAATAATCGAAGACAAAGATTTTAGTTCTCAGCCCTCCATCTGCATCAAAACTAATACAAATTCAAGGTACATTTGTCGACAATGAATGTATTCGCTTTGTAGACAATGCCAAGAACTTGGGAGTATGGCTCGACAAAAACCTTAGTTTTGAAAAGCATGTAAATACAATAACATCACATTGTTTTGAAATACTTCGACAAATTGCAAAGATTAAGTGTTTCGTTCCAAAGGAATGCCTTAATATATTAATTTCCGCATTAGTTTCCTCCAAGCTCGATTATTGCAACTCTCTTCTTTTCGGAATTAATTCAAAACTAATTAATAAACTTCAATCTGTACAAAACGCAGCAATAAGAATAATATTTGACAAAAGAAAATTCGATAGAATATCAATATCTTCTCTATTCAATGAGATGCACTGGTTAAAAGTTGTGAACGGATAGTTTTTAAAATCTGCATAATTGCTCACGATTGTGTTTGGGGAAATGCTCCAATGTTACTCAGGAATTCGATTGAAAATTTAAACAGACGTAACAGCATACTGAAAATAAACAGCTGTAAAACACAGTATGGAGAAAGAGCTTTTTCAAGAGCAGGACCGAAAATCTGGAACAGTTTGCCTGAGAATATAAGATTGATAGAACAAAAAGAGGGCTTCAAAAGTAAACTAAAATCGTTTTTAATGACAACAAACTTATGTAACTTTTACAATAACCTCAATTACAAGATAACGTGTTAAAAATCATCAGAATTAAGCACACTAGGTATTTAAAAATTATTATTACAAAATTTGTCCACAGCTGTGCAAATTGCTATCAATATTTTGAAGCAATAGTAGCTGTGAGTAAAACTTCTAATTATTATTATTATTATTATTATTATTATGTATGTATGTATCGTATGTTGGTATGTATGTTATGTATGTTTTTATGTATGTATCGTATGTTGGTATGTATGTTATGTATATTTTTATATATGTATTGTATGTTGGTATGTATGTTATGTATGTTTTTATGTATGTATCGTATGTTGGTATGTATGTTATGTATGTTTTTATGTATGTATTGTATGTTGGTATGTATGTTATGTATGTTTTTATGTATATTATGTATGTTTCTATATGTATTTTATGTATGTATCGTATGTTGGTATGTATGTTATCTATGTTTTATGTATGTATCCTATGTAGGCATGTATGTACAGTAGTATGTCGGTATGTATGCTATGTATGTTTGATGTATGTATTTTTTGTATATAGTATTTTGGTATGTATGTTTTTATGTATGTATCGTATGTTGGTATGTATGTTATGTATGTTTTTATGTGTGTATTGTATGTTGGTATGTATGTTATGTATGTTTTTATGTATGTATTGTATGTTGGTATGTATGTTATGTCTGTTTTTATGTATGTAACGTATGTTGGTTTGTATGTTATGTATGTTTTTATATATGTAACGTATGTTGGTATGTATGTTATGTATGTTTTTATGTATGTATTGTATGTTGGTATGTATGTTTTTATGTATGTATCGTATGTTGGTATGTATGTTATGTATATTTTTATATATGTATTGTATGTTGGTATGTATGTTATGTATGTTTTTATGTATGTATCGTATGTTGGTATGTATGTTATGTATGTTTTTATGTATGTATTGTATGTTGGTATGTATGTCATGTATGTTTTTGTGTATATTATGTATGTTGGTATGTATGTCATGTATGTATCGTATGTTGGTATGTATGTTATCTATGTTTTATGTATGTATCCTATGTAGGCATGTATGTACGTATGTATGTAGGTATGTATGTATGGTATGTATGTATTTAACTGTAGTGTATGTATGTAGATCGGGTATGTATGTAGTTAATCATGTTCTGTGTTAAGGTCGGGTTACACGATCACTTTTTGCCACTTTTTTTGATATTGGACCAACGTGATAAAAAGTGTTCGTGTAGCATGGCTATTACTAAAATGCTGAATGAACAGGAATGAACAGGAACGAACAGGAATGAACAGGAACGAAGGAGGAATGAACAGGAATGAACAGGAACGAAGGAGGAATGAACAAGAACGAAGGAGGAATGAGCAGGAACGAAGGAGAAATGAACAGGAACGAAGGAGGAATGAACAGGAACGAAGGAGGAATTAACAGGAATGAACAGGAACGAAGGAGGAATGAACAGGAATGAACAGGAACGAAGCAGGAATAAGGCCATTTTTTCTATTTTATAGTTAAACACAATTGAGGCATGACGTCATCATTCAAAAATGACCAGTTAGTCATAAAAATCGCTTGTTAAGGTTCACATAGACTTATTTATGATAAATTACAATGCACTAAAGAATTCTTCTAACATATATTGTATAATCAACAACTGATAGATTTATGCTTTCGTGCAAAAACAGACAGGAATTGATCTGGCCCCTCTGATTTCGCTTTTCACGGACTGTTTTTAGTTTATAAGAAACCTGGCTCAACTCAAACCCTACTATTAAGAGTTTCTTAAATTTTCTATTGTTTTTTATTGTTAAGGAAAACAATAGAACACAAGAACCTATCGTAATTTAGCACAAATTTTGCCAGTAAGTTTCTTATAAAGTGGTTTCTTATAAAAAAAACGTGTAAACAATCAAGAAAAATGAACAGTATAAAAAGCAGAATAAAAAAATTAGAATAAAAAACAACTAGAAACGTCAGTTAATATATGGTTGAGACCAAACTCAAAAGGAAAACTTCAAAGTGGAAGTTTTCAGCAAATCATAAACAAAAATTGCCAAAATAATAAGTGCCGTGCGGTGCGTGTTTCGTTTGTTGTGACTTGGTGTGATGTAATTGGAAAGACTATCTGATCAAAGCGGAACAAAACCACATGAACTTTACGCAGATTTCAGAGGAAAATTATAGTCTATGGGCTGAGAGCCAAAAATAGGGGTTTTTGGTACCACTTGGCGGGAATAACATTGATGGTGATTTTCGTGAATGGTATGACCCCAGTGGTAAGAAATGGCATGATAGACTTTTTTAAAATGGGGCATGTAGAATTGACAGGGGGTTAAACATTGAAAAGCCAGTACTGAGCCCTTATAGAAAAAAACGTTTTTTCACGCGCAAATCTTAATAGATAGCAAATCTTTCTTAATATCAACAGAACGAAAGTTTCAAACTAAACAAGCACAAATTTACAGAATCTTGATATCTTTCTCAGAACCGAAGATATCGCCCTTTCATTTTATCAATGTGACGTCACACCTTAGCAACGCCTTGGCAACAGGAACGTTTCAGTGCTTTGCTTCATGTGTCGAATGAATATCATTCAGTTATTGCTTCCAACTAAAAACTGCTATACTTTGGTTAATCTGAACCGAGGGGTTTCACCGGGTGGGGGGGGGGGGTGTGACTGGGGGCTCCCCAGTCACCCCCCCCCTGAATATTAGCAGCTCCCCTTAGAGACTTGTTTAAACAAATACAAATAGCAAATTATCAAGCTGAACTCTAGATGTGCTGGCAAAAATTTGCCACATTTTTGGGGTTGCAGTAGCAACAGCTTTATAAAGTGTTTTAACATGAAGTTAAAGAGATACAGTTGCCAATGCCATAAGTTCTTGAGAGATCTATTTGCAATATAGGCCTAAATGCTGTTTTTCGAATGATTGGGCTCTAAATGTTGTTTAATATTTTGCAACTGATATCTTGTGCAATTTAAGTCGCAATAAGAATTGAAAATGGAGGATGACGAGGATTGGTCTCCTTCATTTAAACGAAAAAGAAATTCTTCAAGCTGCATTATATACTGTTCGGCGACTTCCGGTCCTCTGACAACACCTGCGTCATACCAGTCATGGAAGACCTTGTTAGATGCAGCAGTGACAAGGAAGCATACAACGCTAATTGATGTGGCAAAAAACCTACAAGAAGGAGAAATTCCGGACATCCAGTACCACAGGGAATGTCGTAGCATTTTCACGTTGAAGAAATCTCTGGAGACCCTTAAAGAAAAACGAGCTGATTCCTGTACAAATGAAAAGGTATGAGATATTTTCGTAGATTTTCGTTGCATTAATTAAATCTAAAAATTTCATTTTAATGTAATAATTCCATCCTTAGAAGTCATCAAAACGAAGAATAACAAAGAACTCCATTATCTTGGACAAAGTGTGCATTTTTTGCAGCAAGGTCGTGAAAAAAAAGAAAGGCGAAAAGGAGACGCCAACACAGTGCCTTGAGATGCGTGCCCAAAGAACTATCCACAATACGGCCCTCCGATTAAATGACCCCAGAATTTTGCATTTGGTACAGAATCATGACCTCATTGCTGCTGAAGCCCATTACCATGTTACATGCTATAAATCGTTCACAAGGGTTCGACCTGACAAGCCTGACAAGGCTGAAGAGAAAGATGAAGGGAAAGATGATGAAGATGATGAAGATGATGACTATCGCATCAAAGAAGCGCTTTCATTGGATAAGCTATTTCATTACATCAGAAACGAGGTTATTGCTAAGGAACAGGTCACTACATTGGTGGACTTAACTTTGAAACTCGTCCAATATCTCAGAGAAGCTGGTTTACAACAGATTCTAGACAGCACGAAGAAGCATCTCAGACGTAAATTGGAGAACGAGTTTGGTTCAGCTGTTACCATGTTTCCAAATGACAGCGGCAGAATAATATTTCTGCCACTCAGTGTATCGGCCACAAAGCTTGCAAGTGAGATTGTTGAGCTCAAACAAGAGCTAATGCAATATCGCACAGATTCTGGGAATTCTTCAAGGCTTGTAAAAAACGCAGCATTTTTGCTGAGATCAGAAGCGAAATCATTTCAGAGCCCCCCTGCATGGCCTCCACTTGTATCTCAACTTCAAGGCAACAATTTCCCATTGCCAAAGAATTTGAATATATTTGTAACTACTTTGCTTGATACAAATGATGCCGAGGAGAATATATTCACACCAAAACAACATCTTTAGGTCAGGATATCCTGTGTATGGTGAATAAAGGCAAATGTCTAACACCAAAACACGTCCTGTTGCCCTTCACAGTGAAGTCCCTTACAGGGAATGTGGAACTTGTGAAGATTCTCAATCGATTGGGTATTTCTAATCGGTTGACCTCACGACTCGGGGACTCTCGGACGCACGACTATACGACCTAGGGAAATACGACCCATGTCTTTAAAACTGCCAAATTTGCATATTTTCACTGTAATGATTGTAGCGAAGTCAAAGGCACTGTTTTGAAGTATGAAACGCAGTTTGGTGAGCATAGGAACAGAAATAAATGCTTTTCGAGCAAGCAATTTTGTCGCAAAAAGCACGCTGTCGTTGCAAATCACTGAGGTTTTCATATCGTAAGCAAGAAAACTGTGGTGGCAGTAATCGAATTCCTGTGGTGCCACGATATTGACATTTGCACCGTAATCAAAATTCCATCCTTTTCAGAAGCGTTGCGCAAACTGAAACCACTGGTAGTAAGAGAGAACAACTTATTTTAAACGCAGTATTTTAAACGCAGACAAATGAAGGCAGAATACTAACGAGAGAAACATATATGAATATAAGTAAATGAATATTATAATATTATGATGATGGAAATATAACAAAACAAATTGAATATAAGAACAACAACAAAAATAATGGAAAAAATGAATATATGATAACAAAACAAATAGAATATATAATAACGAAACAAATACAAAATAATAGAAAAAAATGAATATATGACAACAAAACAAATAGAATATATGATAACGAAACAAATACAAAAAGAATAGAAAAGAATGAATACATACGAAACAAAACAATTAATTAAATTAAATTAAAACAATTAAACAGAGTCTTTTACACGGCAACCCCAAAGCTGCGCAACGCAGCCATTGGGGTTACATCCAAATATGGACGTACCACAGCTGGTACCTGTACCAGCATTGGCAAAAAAAATAAGTTCCTTCTCCTCATGCATTGTGCGTAAGGATGGTAATATGTGTTCGCCAGCCGTCCGTGAATTTGGCCGGCGGGATCAACATATTGTCTCTCTTCTTTAGAAACGATAACCAGTGAGGTTTGTCTGTTACCTCGCAAGCTGGCACCGCAACCAAAGCATTTTGTTGTCAGCTTGTGGCAGAATCTCAGAGGATATATAATGTACGTACCAGGTAGTGGATCTGGTAATGGCACATTGCCTGTAAGCTGTTGCTGTTGTTGTTGCTGTTGTTGTTGTTGCTGTGGCTGTTGTTGCTGTTGTTGTTGTTCTTGTTGTTGCTGTCGTTGCTGCTGCTGTTGTTGTTGCCGTTGTTGTTGCTGTTGTTGTTGTTGCTGTCGTTGCTGCTGCTGTTGTTGTTGCCGTTGTTGTTGCTGTTGTTGTTTGTGTGCTGTTGTTTGTTTTGTTGCTGTTGTTGTGCTGCTGTTGTTGTTGTTGTTGCTGTTGCTGTTGCTGTTGTGTTGCTG
>RQOL01000909.1:0-10041 GCA_013076295.1 Sanderia malayensis
ATTAACTTTTATTCCCGCAACTTACCCTAATCAAAATTAGCATTCATTCCCACAATTTGCGCATGGTTCCACGTCAATTGAGCGAAAACAAATTGCTATGCACTTTTAGTTACTCTTTTCAGTAAAATTAACATTCATTCCCACAATGTACACTAATAAAAGATAAAACTCATTCCCACAATTTACACCAATAAAAATTAACTTTTATTCCCGCAACTTACCCTAATCAAAATTAGCATTCATTCCCACAATTTGCGCATGATTCCACGTCAATTCAGCGAAAACAAATTGTTATGCACTTTTAGTTACTCTTTTCAGTAAAATTAACATTCATTCCCACAATGTACACTAATAAAAGATAACACTCATTCCCACAATTTACACCAATAAAAATTTAACATTTACTCCCGCAACCTACACTAATCAAAATTAGCTTTCCTTCCCACAATTTGCGCATGATTCCACGTCAATTCAGCGAAAACAAATTGTTATGCACTTTTAGTTACTCTTTTCAGTAAAATTAACATTCATTCCCACAATTTACACTAATAGAAGATAACACTCATTCCCACAATTTGCAGCAATAAAAATTAACTTTTATTCCCGCAACTTACACTAATCAAAATTAGCATTCATTCCCACAATTTGCGCATGATTCCACGTCAATTTAGCGAAAACAAATTGCTATGCACTTTTAGTTACTCTTTTCAGTAAAATTAACATTCATTCCCACAATTTACACTAATAAAAGATAACACTCATTCCCACAATTTGCAGCAATAAAAATTAACTTTTATTCCCGCAACTTACACTAATCAAAATTAGCATTCATTCCCACAATTTGCGCATGATTCCACGTCAATTCAGCGAAAACAAATTGTTATGCACTTTTAATTACTCTTTTCAGCAAAATTAACATTCATTCCCACAATTTACACTAATAAAAGATAACACTCATTCCCACATTTTACACCAATAAAAATTAACTTTTATTCCCGCAACTAACACTAATCAAAATTAGCATTCATTCCCACAATTTGCGCATGGTTCCACGTCAATTCAGGGAAAACAAATTGTTATGCACTTTTAGTTACTCTTTTCAGTAAAATTAACATTCATTCCCACAATGTACACTAATAAAAGATAACACTCATTCCCACAATTTACACCAATAAAACTTTAACATTTACTCCCACAACTTACACTAATCAAAATTAGCTTTCCTTCCCACAATTTGCGCATGATTCCACGTCAATTCAGCGAAAACAAATTGTTATGCACTTTTAGTTACTCTTTTCAGTAAAATTAACATTCATTCCCACAATTTACACTAATAAAAGATAACACTCATTCCCACAATTTACAGCAATAAAAATTAACTTTTATTCCCGCAACTTACACTAATCAAAATTAGCATTCATTCCCACAATTTGCGCATGGTTCCGCGTCAATTTAGCGAAAGCAAAATGTTATACAACTTTAGTTACTTTTTTCAGTAATACTAATATTTCTTCCCACAATTTACACCAATAAAAGATAACACTCATTCCCACAATTTACAACAATTAAAATTTACTTGTATTCCCGCAACTTACAATAATCAAAATTAACATTCATTCCCACAATTTCCGCATGATTCTACGTCAATTCAGCGAAAACAAATTGTTATGCACTTTTAGTTACTCTTTTCAGTAAAATTAACATTCATTCCCAGAATTTACACTAATAAAAGATAACACTCATTCCCACAATTTACACCAATAAAAATTAACTTTTATTCCCGCAACTTACACTAATCAAAATTAGCATTCATTCCCACAATTTGCGCATGGTTCCACGTCAATTCAGGGAAAACAAATTGTTATGCACTTTTAGTTACTCTTTTCAGTAAAATTAACATTCATTCCCACAATGTACACTAATAAAAGATAACACTCATTCCCACAATTTGCAGCAATAAAAATTTAACAATTACTCCCACAACTTACACTAATCAAAATTAGCTTTCCTTCCCACAATTTGCGCATGATTCCACGTCAATTCAGCGAAAACAAATTGTTATGCACTTTTAGTTACTCTTTTCAGTAAAATTAACATTCATTCCCACAATTTACACTAATAAAAGATAACACTCATTCCCACAATTTACAGCAATAAAAATTAACTTTTATTCCCGCAACTTACACTAATCAAAATTAGCATTCATTCCCACAATTTGCGCATGGTTCCACGTCAATTTAGCGAAAGCAAATTGTTATACAACTTTAGTTACTTTTTTCAGTATTACTAATATTTCTTCCCACAATTTACACCAATAAAAGATAACACTCATTCCCACAATTTACAACAATTAAAATTTACTTGTATTCCCGCAACTTACAATAATCAAAATTAACATTCATTCCCACAATTTACGCATGATTCTACGTCAATTCAGCGAAAACAAATGGTTATGCACTTTTAGTTACTCTTTTCAGTAAAATTAACATTAATTCCCAGAAATTACACTAATAAAAGATAACACTCATTCCCACAATTTACACCAATAAAAATTAACTTTTATTCCCGCAACTTACACTAATCAAAATTAGCATTCATTCCCACAATTTGCGCATGGTTCCACGTCAATTCAGGGAAAACAAATTTTTATGCACTTTTAGTTACTCTTTTCAGTAAAATTAACATTCATTCCCACAATTTATACTAATAAAAGATAACACTCATTCCCTCAATTTACACCAATTCAAATTAACTTTTATTCCCGCGACTTACACTAATAAAAATTAAGATTCATTCCCACACTTGGCGCATGATTATACGTCAATTCAGCGAAAACAAATTGTTATACACTTTTAGTTACTTTTTCAGTGATATTAACATTCATTCCCACAATTGACACTAGTAAAAGATAACATTCATTCTCACAATTTACACCAATTAAAATTAACTTTTATTCCCGCAATTTACACTACTCAAAATTGGCATTCATTCCCACAATTTGCGCATGGTTCCACGTCAATTTAGCGAAAGCAAATTGTTATACAACTTTAGTTACTTTTTCAGTAATATTAATATTTCTTCCCACAATTTACATCAATAAAAGATATCACTCCTTCCCACAATTTACAACAATTAAAATTTACTTTTTTTCCCGCAACTTACACTAATCAAAGTCGACATTCATTCCCACAATTTGCGCATGATTCCACGTCAATTCAGCGAAAACAAGTTGTTATGCACTTTTAGTTACTTTTTTCAGTCATATTAACATTCATTCCCAAAATTTACACTAATAAAAGATAACACTCATTCCCACAATTTACACCAATAAAAATTAACTTTTATTCCCGCAACTTACACTAATCAAAATTAGCATTCATTCCCACAATTTGCGCATCGTTCCACGTCAATTTAGCGAAAGAAAATCGTTTTACAACTTTAGTTACTCTTTTCAGTAATATTAATATTTCTTCCCACAATTTACACTAATAAAAGATAACACTCCCTCCCACAATTTACAACAATTAAAATTAACTTGTATTCCCGCAATTTACACTAATCAAAATCGACATTCATTCCCACAATTTGCGCATGATTCTACGTCAATTCAGCGAAAACAAGTTGTTATGCACTTTTAGTTGCTTTTTTCAGTCATATTAACATTCATTCCCACAATTTACACTAATAAAAGATAACATTCATTCCCACAATTTACACCAACAAAAATTAACTTTTATTCCCGCAACTTACACAAATCAAAATTAAGATTCATTCCCACAATTTGCGCATGATTCCACGTCAATTCAGCGAAAACAAATTGTTATGCACTTTTAGTTACATTTTTCTGAATTATTAACATCCATTCCCACAATTTACATCAACAAAAATTAACTTTTATTCCCGCAACTTACACTAATAAAAATTAAGATTCATTCCCACACTTGGCGCATGATTATACGTCAATTCAGCGAAAACAAATTGTTATACACTTTTAGTTACTTTTTCAGTGATATTAACATTCATTCCCACAATTGACACTAATAAAAGATAACACTCATTCTCACAATTTACACCAATTAAAATTAACTTTTATTCCCGCAACTTACACTACTCAAAATTAACATTCATTCCCACAATTGGCGCATGATTCCACGTCAATTCAGCGAAAACAAATTGTTTCACACTTTTAGTTCCTTTTTCAGTAATATTAATATTCATTCCCACAATTGACACTAATAAAAGATAACACTCATTCCCACATTTTACACCAATGAAAATTAACTTTTATTCCCGCAACTTACATTAATCAAAATTAACATTCATTCCCACAATATGCGCATGATTCCACGTCAATTCAGCGAAAACAAATTTTTATGCACTTTTAGTTACTCTTTTCAGTAATATTAAATTCAGAAAAACACGACAAAAGCTATCCACGCCGCTATTGGTTCTCACCACAGCACTGACAATACATATACTTGTATTTTGTAACAAATGCCGGTTGTTTTGCATAAAAACATGAACACAAACATCATCCTTCCCATCTATAAAATGCTCTTGTAAAGTGTGACATGTGAATCACTTGGATGAGTTTAGTCGTAATTTATACGTAATAGATCAAAGCTCATGCTAATATAGAGATTTAAAGATATAGAAGAACACAAACATCTATATTTTGCTACATTTTATCATATATCTTCACATTAAAATTTTTGAAAATCATTCCATGTTTTCCATATCATTCCATGCTTTCCATAACATTCCATCATTCCATTTCATTCCATCATTCCACACTCCATGTTTTATAGATAGCCCAATAAGAATACGTAATACGGCAAGCACACTCGTGACTCACACCTAGCATTCAGAACAATTGTTCTTATTTCTATTATTATTATCGTGTTTAATTTTAATAGTTGTTAAATGCAATTTAAGAACAGTTAATGAGCGATAGAAATTGTAACGCACTATGCCTGGTTTATGTTTGTCAACGCGAGGCTGGGATGGTTTGACAAACAAGACAACGCAGGATTTTGACGTCGGCTTCCCCTTTGATAACTAATTAGTAGAATCATAATCTCACCAAACCTGGATCCCCCAATCAGTCTGAACTATTGCATGCTGAAGAGGATCATTTTCTTGCGACTCTATACAGTTACTGATTTGCGATTTCGCCTTTATCGCTGAAGCATTAAGCCAACTACGCACACAACATTCAACTCGATTCGCTACAAGTTCATTGGATATTGTCTACTTTCGTCTTTACCAAGAGCACGTGGTTTTGGGTGAGATCTTTCTGTTTTTTACTTTCGTATAATTGACGTAGTTCAACCATGGCAAGCGATAATAACACCGAGGTAGTGGGGCAGCATAATAATGCCCGCCTAGATGCTGTAGAGGAATCCATTTCTGAAATACGGGATACACTCCGTCAAGCCCTGGCTTCATTGCCCTCTAGCAGTCAGGCTCAACCTGGGCCCGCCTCAGGTATGTCAGCTACCGTCCAACAGGGAGATCAAGCAAGCTTTCCTAGCGTTCCCAGCTTTTTGCGGGTCTCGCCCTCTATGCTACCATCTGCGACAGCTGCCTCGTTGGGTGGACATTGTTACCCGGGGCCTTCGGGCACTGAAGCTGCACCGCCTACCTTGCTGAACATGGCAAATTTATCCCAAGATTGCCTGTTTTTACCGCCTCAGCAATGGATGTCCATGCCTTCCCTCCCTGCTGTTTCTGTGATGGGCGGTTTGCCGCCTGTCCCAGGCTACCTTGTGGGATTGATCGAGCAGCAAAAGTTTATTGATTTTACGCTCCTGCGGCTCTGCAACATTGCGCATTTGCCCTCAATGTCCCCACCGAATCTACAACTCGATCGTCTTGTTAAAACTTTGCAACCGATTCGAACATTTGAAGACTGGGCGGAAGCCTGGGCCATTTTTGCCTCTGTAGTTGTTAAAAATGCGGCTCATAAGCTTCCCTCCTTGTTGGCCTATTTTATCATCATTGCCAAAGCACACAGGGATGTCCCTGGTTTAGGCTGGTTGGCCTACCACACAGCATTTCGTAAAAAAGCGGCCAACAACTCATCGCTTGCTTGGGAGACCATTGACCCCACACTTTACATGGCTACGGTTCTGACTTCTGGGGTAATGAAAGTGGGGTAGGCATCCGAGGGCCCTTCGCAGGTCAGGCCTCCTCCGTTTGGACAAAAGTACCAACAATCACAAATTTGCAAAGCATGGAGTTTTGGTGTTTGTAAATGTGGGGCACAATGCAACTTCATCCACCGTTGTCCCCATTGCGACGGTGACCACAAAGGGAAACTTTGCTCGTCCGGCAAACAGAGGACTTCTCCGAGTGATGACAACCGCAGACGCCAGCGCTCCCCTTCACCAGTCTCGGCTGTCAAAAAGCCGCGCACAAAGTGACTAGATTTTGACACTTTAGATAATACAACTTACTTGTTTCCATTGCCTGCAGTGATAACAGCTTTGCGAATTTACTCTTGGCATGAATTTTTGCGTTTATCTTCTCACCCCGATGCTAAATGGGTTCTTCAGGGTCTGATGTTTGGATTTAATATTGGTTTGCACGGGGGGACACCCCTCTCCGCAACACGGAACTGCCTGTCAGTCATTCGTCAACCTCTTGTAATAGATGAGTACATCACAGACGAACTCTGCGCAGGCACGATGGCCGGACCTTTTGCGGCGCCCCCCTTACCGGGCATGTTAACCAATCGTTTTGGCGTGATTCCCAAGTCTACCCCCGGAAAGTGGCGTTTGATTACTGATTTATCGTTTCCTCGTAACAATAGTGTCAATGATTTCATCCCCGATTGCAACGCAGAAGTCTCTTACGCTGGCATCCCAGCGGCGATAACCAAAATTATGATGCTCGGTCGAGGTACGATCATGGCCAAATTTGATATTAAACGGGCTTACCGCCTCCTCCCAGTTCGGCCTGAGGACCGTCCTTTCCTGGGCATGGCCTGGGGGGGGGTCTTATTTTGTCGATCTTGCCTTACCATTTGGTTTACGTTCAGCTCCGCAGATTTTCACTCGTTTCGGTGATGTCTTACAATCGATTTTCGAGAATGACGGCCCAAAGGCCTACATCCAGCATTACCTAGATGATTTCATTATTTTCGGTAGCGCAGGCTCGGACGAGTGTGCCAATATGCTCCAGCATTGTTTACATCTCTGTGAAATTCTGGGCGTCCCCATAGCCGAGGCCAAAACCGAAGGGCCTTCGACCGAAATCACGTTTCTCGGTTTCATCTTGAACTCGGACACTTTAGAATTACGCTTGCCCGCTGAGAAGGTGCAAAGTATCCAACAAACAATAGCTCGTTGGTCAACAAACCTTACAGGTACGAAACGAGAATTACTCTCTTTGATAGGCTCGCTGCAGCACTGCTGCCAGGCTATTGTTCTGGGTCGTCCGTTTTTACGACGTTTAATTGACAAGTCCTGTCAGGTGGCTGAGTTGCACCACCATGTTCGGCTCTCAGCCTGGGAACGCGATGATATCCTACGGTGGCGTGACTTGTTATCCCAATGGAACGGCCGCAGTTTGTTTTTATATCGCAATTGGACAGAGGTTCCTACGATTAAAATCACGTCTGACGCTGCGGGGAGTAAAGGCTATGCCGCAATCTACAATTCTCATTGGTTTGCTGCCCCGTGGCCGGATAATGTTCTTTCACTGAATATTGCAGTGAAAGAATTGATCCCCATTGTTTTGGCTGCTAAACTTTGGGGGAGTTCCTGGTCGCGCCTCCGCGTTGCGTTCCGCTGCGACAATATGGCTGTAGTACATTGCTTACAAAAGGGCACGTGCAAAGATCGCCACTTGGCCTTCCTGTTGCGGGAATTATCGCTCATGGCCATATTATTCAATTTCACGTTTACTGCTGTACATCTCCCAGGGCGTCAAAATACAGCTGCTGACGCGCTGTCACGCTTTGATTTTCAGACATTTCTCGTCAACCGTCCGGACGCCGATCCATCCCCAGTGGAGATCCCTCGGGAAATGCTGCATCGTTTACTTTATCCACCTTGGACCAAGGGTGGCAACACCTTGTAAATAACTCTCTGTCCCTAAACACACAACGCACATATCAGTCTGCCCAACGATTATTTATAAAATTCTGCACCGAGAACGGTTTTCTCAACAATCATGGTTCACCATTTCCGAATTCAGAGTTGACACTGCTTCGTTTTATCTCTAAATTGAGCAATACTTGCAAGGCGGCTTCGGTAAAAGTTTATCTGGCGGCAATTCGCTCCCTGCAATTGCGACATGGCTACCCCGACCCCCTAGAAGGTTGCTTAAGAATCGCAATGGCCACGAGAGGTTTGCGTAGATCTCAAGCTTCCCCGGGCAAGCAGAAAATGCCCATCACTCCGGTCGTCCTTGCTCTCATCCGGTCCCAACTTGACCTCACGAAGTTTGACGACGTCATGTTCTGGGCAGCCTGTTTAACGGCATTTTTCGGTTTCCTACGAGCCTCGGAATTTACAACGCCACCGGAAGGTTTCAACGATGCGAAGCATATGACTGTGAAGGACATTTCGATCAATAACCAATCTCGTCCGGATCGCATCTTCCTTAAATTGAAATATTCTAAGACAGATCAATTTGGACAGGGCTGCATCGTGATTATCACTTACTCGGGCTCCGCCCCCTGTCCGGTTTCAGCTCTGTTACGTTACTTGAATCGTCGTGGGGATTCCGCAGGCCCTCTTTTCCGCTGGGCGAATGGTTCTCCTCTGACCAAATTAACTTTGAACTCAAAATTACAAACAATCTTAAGATGTTGTGGATGGCCTAAAACCTTCACTCTGCATAGCTTTAGTGTTGGAGCCGCCACAACGGCGGCGGCCATTGGCCTCCCAGATTTTTTAATCCAAGCCTTGGGGCGTTGGTCAAGTGATGCCTACAAAGTTTACATAAAACTTTCTCAATACCAATTATTGTCTGCCTCGCAGACCTTAGCGTATTCCGTTCAGTAGTTTTCTATTTACATTTTTCTATTTGTCAGTCAAGCTTCACATAGTTCTTTTATACTTATTCCAATTGTGTAACTAATTAGCTTAATTAAATTCTGTAACTAATTAGCTTCGTTGTTGTGTTTCAGACGTTTCAGAATGTGTTATGTTTTGATTTCCTCTATTTAGTCCATTCCCAAGAAACATGGTAGTTAGTCTGGCTGTTTTTTATTTTTCCTCGCATTTTGATCCTTTGACCGTATACTGGGCTTTATTTAGGCCTGATTCATGGCCTGCATGTGCCCCGGCAAGTGATGCCCACAGAAGTCAGTCAAGTATCGTGACGGCCAGTCCACCACGTGACTCGTTCTATCTTGGGTCTCTGCTTTGTCGACAATATTCTGTGTGACATGTTTATGCCTTCATTGGTGGCTTAATGATACCAGTAAGTGTGCGTCGTCGCGTTGGCGGCTAAATACCAACTAACTTTCGTCGCGTTGGCGGCTTAATACCAACTCTCGTCGCGTTGGCGGCTTAATACCAACTCTCGTCGCGTTGGCGACTTAATACCAACTTGTGTCGCGTTGGCGGCTTAATACCAACTTGCATCAATATGCCGCTCTTTGGGTTCGTCTGGCCTTATGCCTTCGACCTTTTTGGCTTTTAGTTTCCTTAGGAGGCCACCGCCAACTCGCTGAAGTTGGTTGCGGGTGACCTCCATTATGATTTTATGATTTCGCAGTTATACTTATGCATTTTGTTCCCGATCTGCCCCTTTTGTTAAGGCTATTGTTTGGAGAGCAGGGAGAAGTCCTTTTCAGCCTCTGGATAGCGTTCGTATACAAGGCCAGTCTAACTATGATTAATGAGCAATAGAAATTGTAACGCACTATGCCTGGTTTATGTTTGTCAACGCGAGGCTGGGATGGTTTGACAAACAAGACTACGCAGGATATTGACGTCGGCTTCCCCTTTGATAACTAATTAGTAGAATCATAATTTCACCAAACCTGGATCCCCCAATCAGTCTGAACTATTGCATGCTGAAGAG
>RQOL01000091.1:0-23127 GCA_013076295.1 Sanderia malayensis
AACATTACTGCACACAAATTGCTCATGAATCCACGTTATTACAGCTGAAACTAAGTAAATTACACATGCATTTGCTTCTTTTCATTGATATTAACATTACTGCATACAAATTGGACATGAATCCACGTTATTACAGCTCAAACTAAGTAAATTACACATGCAATTGCTTGTTTTCAGTGATATAAACATTACTGCACACTAATTGCACAAGAATGAACGTTATTACAGCTGAAGCTAAGTAAAATACACATGCATTTGCTTGTTTTCAGTGGTTTTAACATTACTGCACACTAATTCCACATGAATCAACATTATTACAGCTGAAACTAAGTAAATTACACATGCATTTGCTTGTTTTCAGTGTTTTTAACATTACTGAACACTAATTGCACATGAATCAATGTTTTTACAGCAGAAACTGAGTAAATTACACATGCATTTGCTTGTTTTTGGTGATATTAACATTACTGCACACTAAATGCATATGAATCAACGTTTTTACAGCTGAAACTAAGTAAATTACACATGCATTTGCTTGTTTTCAGTGATACTAACATTACTGCACACTAACTGCACATGAATCAACGTTTTTACAGCTGAAGCTAAGTAATTTACACATGCATTTGCTTGTTTTCAGTGATATTAACATTACTGCACACAAATAGCACATGAATCCACGTTATTACAGCTGAAACTAAGTAAATTACACATGCATTTGCTTGTTTTCAGTGATACTAACATTACTGCACACCAACTGCACATGAATCAACGTTTTTACAGCTGGAACTAAGTAAAAGACACATGCATTTGCTTGTTTTCAGTGTTTATAACATTACTGCACACTAATTGCACATGAATCAACGTTATTACAGCTGAAACTAAGTAAATTACACATGCATTTGCTTGTTTTCGGTGATATTAACATTACTGCACACTAATCGCACATGAATTCACGTTATTACAGCTGAAACAAAGTAAAATACACATGCATTTGCTTGTTTTCAGTGATATTAGCATTACTGCACACAAATTGCACATGAACCCACGTTCTTACAGCTGAAACAAAGTAAAATACACATGCATTTGCTTGTTTTCAGTGTTTTTAACATTACTGCACACTAATTGCACATGAATCAACGTTATTACAGCTGCAACTAAGTAAATTACACATGCATTTGCTTGTTTTCAGTGATATAAACATTACTGCACACTAATTGCACATGAATCAACATTATTACAGCTGAAACTAAGTAAATTACACATGCATTTGCTTGTTTTCAGTGATATTAACATTACTGAACACAAATGCACATGAATCACGTTATTACAGCTGAAACTAAGTAAATACACATGCATTTGCTTGTTTTCAGTTATATTAACATTACTGCACACTAATTGCACATGAATCAACGTTTTTACAGCTGAAACTAAGTAATTTACACATGCATTTGCTTGTTTTCCGTGATATTAACATTACTGCACACTAATCGCACATGAATTCATGTTATTACAGCTGAAACTAAGTAAAATACACATGCATTTGCTTGTTTTCAGTGATATTAACATTACTGCACACTAAATGCACATGAATCAACGTTATTACAGCTGAAACTAAGTAAATTACACATGCATTTGCTTGTTTTCAGTGATATTAACATTACTGCACACAAATTGCACATGAACCCACGTTCTTACAGCTGAAACAAAGTAAAATACACATGCATTTGCTTGTTTTCAGTGTTTTTAATATTACTGCACACTAATTGCACAAGAATGAACGTTATTACAGCTGAAGCTAAGTAAAATACACATGCATTTGCTTGTTTTCAGTGTTTTTAACATTACTGCACACTAATTGCACATGAATCAACATTATTACAGCTGAAACTAAGTAAATTACACATGCATTTGCTTGTTTTCAGTGATATTAACATTACTGAACACAAATTGCACACGAATCCACGTTATTACAGCTGAAACTAAGTAAATTACACATGCATTTGCTTGTTTTCAGTTATATTAACATTACTGCACACTAACTGCACATGAATCAACGTTTTTACAGCTGAAACTAAGTAATTTACACATGCATTTGCTTGTTTTCCGTGATATTAACATTACTGCACACTAATCGCACATGAATTCATGTTATTACAGCTGAAACTAAGTAAAATACACATGCATTTGCTTGTTTTCAGTGATATTTACATTACTGCACACTAATTGCACATGAATCAACGTTTTTACAGCTGAAAATAAGTAAATTACACATGCATTTGCTTGTTTTCAGTGATATTAACATTACTGCACACTAATTGCACATACATCAACGTTATTACAGCTTAAACTAAGTAAATTACACCTGCATTTGCTTGTTTTCAGTGATATTAACATTACTGCACACTAATTGCACATGAATCCATGTTTTTACAGCTGAAGCTAAGTAATTTACACATGCATTTGCTTGTTTTCAGTGATATTAACATTACTGCACACTAATTGCACAAGAATGAACGTTATTACAGCTGAAGCTAAGTAAAATACATATGCATTTGCTTGTTTTCAGTGATATTAACATTACTGCACACTAATTGCACAAGAATGAACGTTATTACAGCTGAAACTAAGTAAAATACACATGCATTTGCTTTTTTTCAGTGTTTTTAACATCACTGCCAACTAATTGCACATGAATCAATGTTTTTACAGCGGAAACTGAGAAAATTACACATGCATTTACTTGTTTTCAGTGATACTAACATTACTGCACATCAACTGCACATGAATCAACGTTTTTACAGCTGAAGCTAAGTAATTTACACATGCATTTGCTTGTTTTCAGTGATATTAACATTACTGCACACAAATTGCACATGAATCCACGTTATTACAGCTGAAACTAGGTAAAATACACATGCCTTTGCTTGTTTTCAGTGTTTTTAACATTACTGCACACTAATTGCACATGAATCAACGTTATTACAGCTGCAACTAAGTAAATTACACATCCATTTGCTTGTTTTCAGTGATATAAACATTACTGCACACTAATTGCACATGAATCCACGTTATTAAAGCTGAAACTACGTAAATTACACATGCATTTGCTTGTTTTCAGTGATATTAACATTACTGCACACTAATTGCACAAGAATGAACGTTATTACAGCTGAAGCTAATTAAAATACACATGCATTTGCTTGTTTTCAGTGGTTTTAACATTACTGCACACTAATTCCACATGAATCAACATTATTACAGCTGAAACTAAGTAAATTACACATGCATTTGCTTGTTTTCAGTGATATTAACATTACTGCACACTAATCGCACATGAATTCAAATTATTACAGCTGAAACTAAGTAAAATACACATGGATTGGCTTCTTTTCAGTGATATTAACAATACTCCACACTAATTGCACATGAATTTAAATTATTACAGCTGAAACTAAGTACATTGCACATGCATTTGCTTGTTTTCAGTGATTTTAACATTACTGCACACTAATTGCACATGAATCCACGTTATTACAGCTGAAACTAAGCAAAATACCAATGCATTTGCTTGTTTTCAGTGATATTAATATTACTGCACACTAATTGCACATGAAGCCACATTATTACAGCTGAAACTAAGTAAATTACACATAAATTTGCTTGTTTCCAGTGATATTAACATTACTGCACACAAATTCCACATGAAGCCACATTATTGCAGCTGAAACTATGTAAAATACACATGCATTTGCTTGTTTTCAGTGATATTAATACTGCACACTAATTGCATGAATTTATGTTATTACAGCTGAAACTAAAAAAATTACACATGCATTTGGTGGTTTTCAGTGATTTTAACATTACTGCACACTAATTGCACATGAAGCCACATTTTTACAGCTCAAACTAAGTAAAATACACACGCATTTGCTTGTTTTCAGTGATATTAACAATACTGCAAACTAATTGCACATGATGTTAGGTTCTTACAGCTCAAACTAAATAAAATACACATGCACTTGCTTGTTTTCACCGATTTTAACACTACTGCACACTAAATGCACATGAATTTAAGTTATTACAGCTGAAACTAAGTAAATTACTTTTGCATTTGCTGGTTTTCAGTGATTTTAACATTACTCCACACTATTTGCACGTGAAGCCACATTATTACAGCTGAAACTAAGTGAAATACACATGAATTTGCTTGTTTTCAGCGATTTTAACATTACCGCAAACTAATTGCACATGATGTTAGGTTGTTACAGCTCAAACTAAGTAAAATACATATGCACTTGCTTGTTTTCACCGATTTTAACATTACTGCACACTAATTGCACATGATTTTAAGTTACTACAGCTGAAACTAAGTAAATTACAATTGCATTTGCATGTTTTCAGTGATTTTAACATTACTGCACACTATTTGCACGTGAAGACACATTATTACAGCAGAAACTAAGTGAAATACACATGCATTTGCTTCTTTTCAGTGATATTAACATTACTGCACATTAATGGCACATGAATCCACGTTATTACAGCTGAAACTAAGTAAAATACACATGCATTTGCTTGTTTCCAGTGATATTAACATTACTGCACACTAATTGCACAAGAATGAAGGTTATTACAGCTGAAACTAAGTAAAATACACATGCATTTGCTTGTTTTCAGTGTTTTTAACATTACTGAACACTAATTGCACATGAATCAATGTTTTTACAGCAGAAACTGAGTAAATTACACATGCATTTGCTTGTTTTCAGTGATATTAATATTACTGGACACTAATTGCACATGAAGACACATTATTACAGCTGAAACTAAGTAAAATACACATACATTTGCTTGTTTTCAGTGATATTAACATTACTGCACACTAATGGCACATGAATCCACGTTATTACAGCTGAAACTAAGTAAAATACACATGCATTTGCTTGTTTCCAGTGATATTAACATTACTGCACACAAATTGCACATGAAGCCACATTATTGCAGCTGAAACTAAGTAAAATACACATGCATTTGCTTGTTTTCAGTGATATAATTAATACAGCACACTAATTGGACATGAATTTATGTTATTACAGCTGAAACTAAAAAAATTACACATGCATTTGGTGGTTTTCAGTGATTTTAACATTACTGCACACTAATAGCACATGAAGCCACATTATTACAGCCCAAACTAAGTAAAATACACACGCATTTGCTTTTTTTTAGTGATATTAACAATACTGCACACTAATTGCACATGATGTTAGGTTCTTACAGCTCAAACTAAGTAAATTACATTTGCATTTGCTGGTTTTCAGTGATTTTAACATTACTGCACACTATTTGCACGTGAAGCCACATTATTACAGCTGAAACTAAGTGAAATACACTTGCATTTGCTTGTTTTCAGTGATTTTAACATTACTGCAAACTAATTGCACTTGAAGCCGCATTATTTCAGCTGAAACTAAGTAAAATACACATGCATTTGCTTGTTTTCATTGATATTAACATTACTGCAAACTAATTGCACATGAATCCACGTTATTGCAGCTGAAACTAAGTAAATTACACAAGCATTTGCTTGTTTTCAGTGATATTAACATTACTGCACACTAATTGCACAAGAATGAACGTTATTACAGCTGAAACTAAGTAAAATACACATGCATTTGCTTGTTTTCAGTGTTTTTAACATTGCTGCACATTAATTGCACATGAATCAATGTTTTTACAGCTGAAACTGAGTAAATTACACATGCATTTGCTTGTTTTTGGCGATATTAACATTACTGCACACTAAATGCACATGAATCAACGTTTTTACAGCTGAAACTAAGTAAATTACACATGCATTTGCTTGTTTTCAGTGATATTAACATTACTGCACACTAATTGCACATAAATCAACGTTATTACAGCTTAAACTAAGTAAATTACACATGCATTTGCTTGTTTTGAGTGATACTAACATTACTGCACACCAACTGCACATGAATCAACGTTTTTACAGCTGAAGCTAAGTAATTTACACTTGCATTTGCTGGTTTTCAGTGATTTTAACATTACTGCACACTATTTGCACGTGAAGCCACAATATTATTGCAGAAACTAAGTAAATTACACATGCATTTGCTTGTTTTCAGTGATATTAACATTACTGCACACTAATTGCACATAAATCAACGTTATTACAGCTCAAACTAAATAAATACACATGCATTTGCTTGTTTTCAGTGATTTTAACATTACTGCACACTAAATTGCACATGAATAACGTTATTACAGCTGAAACTAAGTAAATACCATGCATTTGCTGTTTTCAGTGATTTTAACATTACTGCACACTAATTGCACGTGAAGCCACATTATTACAGCTGAAACTAAGTAAATACACATGCATTTGCTTGTTTTCAGTGATTTTAACATTACTGCAACTAATTGCACATGTGTTACGTTATTACAGCTGAAACTAAGAAATACATATGCATTTGCTTGTTTTCAGTGATTAACATTACTGCACACTAATTGCACATGATTTTAAGTTACTACAGCTGAAACTAAGTAAATTACACATGCATTTGCTTGTTTTCAGTGATTTAACATTACTGCACACTATTGCACATGAAGACACATTATTACAGCTGAAACTAAGTAAATACACATGCATTGTTTCTTTTCAGTGATATTAACATTACTGCACACTAATTGGCACATGAATCCACGTTATTACAGCTGAAACTAAGTAAAATACACATGCATTTGCTTGTTTTCAGTGATATTAACATTACTGCACACTAATTGCACAGAATGAATTATTACAGCTGAAACTAAGTAAAATACACATGCATTTGCTTGTTTTCAGTATTTTAACATTACTGCACACTAATTGCACATGAATCAACGTTTTTACAGCTGAAACTAAGTAAATTACACATGCATTTGCTTGTTTTCAGTGATATTAACATTACTGACACTAATTGCACATGAAGACACATTATTACAGCTGAAACTAAGTAAAATACACATGCATTTGCTTGTTTTCAGTGATATTAACATTACTGCACACTAATTGCACATGAATCCACGTTATTACAGCTGAAACTAAGTAAATACACATGCATTTGCTTGTTTTCAGTGATATTAACATTACTGCACACAAATTGCACATGAAGCCAACATTATTACAGCTGAAACTAAGTAAAATACACATGCATTTGCTTGTTTTCAGTGATATAATTACTGCACACTAATTGACATGAATACGTTATTACAGCTGAAACTAAAAATTACACATGCATTTGTGTTTTCAGTGATTTTAACATTACTGCACACTAATTGCACATGAAGCCACATTATTACAGCAAACTAAGTAAAATACACGCATTTGCTTTTTTCAGTGATATTAACATACTGCACACTAATTGCACATGTTACGTTTTACAGCAAACTAAGTAAATTACATGCATTTGCTTGTTTTCAGTGATTTAACATTACTGCACACTATTGCACGTGAAGCCACATTATTACAGCTGAAACTAAGTGAAATACACATGCATTTGCTTGTTTTCAGTGATTTTAACATTACTGCAACTAATTGCACATGAAGCCGCATTATTTACAGCTGAAACTAAGTAAAATACACATGCATTTGCTTGTTTTCAGTGATATTAACATTACTGCACACTAATTGCACATGAATCCACGTTATTACAGCTGAAACTAAGTAAATTACACATGCATTTGCTTGTTTTCAGTGATATTAACATTACTGCACACTAATTGCACAGAATCCACGTTATTACAGCTGAAACTAAGTAAAATACACATGCATTTGCTTGTTTTCAGTGATTTAACATTACTGCACACTAATTGCACATGAATCAACGTTTTACAGCTGAAACTAAGTAAAATTACACATGCATTTGCTTGTTTTTCGTTATTAACATTACTGCACACTAATTGCACATGAATCACGTTTTTACAGCTGAAACTAAGTAAATTACACATGCATTTGCTTGTTTTCAGTGATATTAACATTACTGCACACTAATTGCACATGAATCACGTTATTACAGCTAAACTAAGTAAATTACACATGCATTTGCTTGTTTTCAGTGTATAAACATTACTGCACACAATTGCACATGAATCAACGTTATTACAGCTGAAACTAAGTAAATTACACATGCATTTGCTTGTTTTCAGTGATTTTAACATTACTGCACACTAATTGCACATGAAGAATATTATTACAGCTGAAACTAAGTAAATACACATGCATTTGCTTGTTTTCAGTGATATTAACATTACTGCACACTAATTGCACATGAATCAACATTATTACAGCTGAAACTAAGTAAATTACAACTGCATTTGTGTTTTCAGTGATTTTAACATTACTGCACACTATTGCACGTGAAGCCACGATTACAGCAGAAACTAAGTAAATACACATGCATTTGCTTCTTTTCAGTGATATTAACATTACTGCACACAAATTGCTCATGAATCCACGTTATTACAGCTGAAACTAAGTAAATTACACATGCATTTGCTTCTTTTCAGTGATATTAACATTACTGCAACAAATTGACATGAATCCACGTTATTACAGCAAACTAAGTAAATTACACATGCATTTGCTTGTTTTCAGTGATATAACATTACTGCACACTAATTGCACAGAAAACGTTATTACAGCTGAAACTAAGTAAAATACACATGCATTTGCTTGTTTTCAGTGATTTAACATTACTGCACACTAATTGCACATGAATCACATTATTACAGCTGAAACTAAGTAAATTACACATGCATTTGCTGTTTTCAGTGATTTAACATTACTGCACACTATTGCACGTGAAGCCATTATTACAGCTGAAACTAAGTAAATACACATGCATTTGCTTGTTTTCAGTGATATAACATTACTGCACACTAATTGCACATGAACGTTATTACAGCTGAAACTAAGTAAAACACATGCATTTGCTTTTTCAGTGATTTAACATTACTGCACACTAATTGCACATGAATCAATTATTACAGCTGAAACTAAGTAAATTACACATGCATTTGCTTGTTTTCAGTGATATAACATTACTGCACACTAATTGCACATGAATCAACGTTACAGCTGAACTAAGTAATACACATGCATTTGTTTGTTTTCAGTGATATTAACATTACTGCACACTAATTGACATGAATCCACGTTATTACAGCTGAAACTAAGTAAATTACACATGCATTTGCTTGTTTTCAGTGATATAACATTACTGCACACTAATTGCACATGAATGAACGTTATTACAGCTGAAACTAAGAAAATACACATGCATTTGCTTGTTTTCAGTGATATTAACATTACTGCACACTAATTGCACATGAAACACATTATTACAGCTGAAACTAAGTAAATACACATGCATTTGCTTGTTTTCAGTGATTTAACATTACTGCACACTAATTGCACATGAATCAATTTTACAGCTGAAACTAAGTAAATTACACATGCATTTGCTTGTTTTCAGTGATATTAACATTACTGCACACTAATTGCACATGAATCACGTTATTACAGCTGAAACTAAGTAAATTACACATGCATTTGCTTGTTTTCAGTGATATTAACATTACTGCACACTAATTGCACATGAATCACGTTTTACAGCTGAAACTAAGTAATTACACATGCATTTGCTTGTTTTCAGTGATATTAACATTACTGCACACTAATTGCACATGAATCACGTTATTACAGCTGAAACTAAGTAAATTACACATGCATTTGCTTGTTTTCAGTGATATAACATTACTGCACACTAATTGCACATGAATCACGTTTTACAGCTGAAACTAAGTAAAATACACATGCATTTGCTTGTTTTCAGTGTTTAACATTACTGCACACTAATTGCACATGAATCAACGTTATTACAGCTGAAACTAAGTAAATTACACATGCATTTGCTTGTTTTCGGTGATATTAACATTACTGCACACTAATTGCACATGAATCACGTTTTACAGCTGAAACTAAGTAAATTACACATGCATTTGCTTGTTTTCAGTGATATTAACATTACTGCACACAAATTGCACATGATCCACGTTATTACAGCTGAAACTAAGTAAAATACACATGCATTTGCTTGTTTTCAGTGATATTAACATTACTGCACACTAATTGCACATGAATCAACGTTATTACAGCTGAAACTAAGTAAATTACACATGCATTTGCTTGTTTTCAGTGATATTAACATTACTGCACACTAATTGCACATGAATCACGTTATTACAGCTGAAACTAAGTAAATTACACATGCATTTGCTTGTTTTCAGTGATATTAACATTACTGCACACTAATTGCACATGAATGAACGTTATTACAGCTGAAACTAAGTAAATACACATGCATTTGCTTGTTTTCAGTGATATTAACATTACTGCACACTAATTGCACATGAATCACGTTATTACAGCTGAAACTAAGTAAATTACACATGCATTTGCTTGTTTTCAGTGATATTAACATTACTGCACAAATTGCACATGAATCCACGTTATTACAGCTGAAACTAAGTAAATTACACATGCATTTGCTTGTTTTCAGTGATATTAACATTACTGCACACTAATTGCACATGAATCACGTTATTACAGCTGAAACTAAGTAAATTACACATGCATTTGCTTGTTTTCAGTGATATTAACATTACTGCACACTAATTGCACATGAATCATTATTACAGCTGAAACTAAGTAAATACACATGCATTTGCTTGTTTTCAGTGATATTAACATTACTGCACACTAATTGCACATGAATCACGTTATTACAGCTGAAACTAAGTAAATTACACATGCATTTGCTTGTTTTCAGTGATATTAACATTACTGCACACAATTGCACATGAATCCACGTTATTACAGCTGAAACTAAGTAAAATACACATGCATTTGCTTGTTTTCAGTGATATTAACATTACTGCACACTAATTGCACATGAATGAACGTTATTACAGCTGAAACTAAGTAAAATACACATGCATTTGCTTGTTTTCAGTGATATTAACATTACTGCACACTAATTGCACATGAATCACGTTATTACAGCTGAAACTAAGTAAATTACACATGCATTTGCTTGTTTTCAGTGATATTAACATTACTGCACACTAATTGCACATGAATCACGTTATTACAGCTGAAACTAAGTAAATTACACATGCATTTGCTTGTTTTCAGTGATATTAACATTACTGCACACTAATTGCACATGAATCACGTTATTACAGCTGAAACTAAGTAAAATACACATGCATTTGCTTGTTTTCAGTGATATTAACATTACTGCACACTAATTGCACATGAATCACGTTTTACAGCTGAAACTAAGTAAATTACACATGCATTTGCTTGTTTTCAGTGATATTAACATTACTGCACACTAATTGCACATGAATCACGTTATTACAGCTAAACTAAGTAAATTACACATGCATTTGCTTGTTTTCAGTGATATTAACATTACTGCACACTAATTGCACATGAATCACGTTATTACAGCTGAAACTAAGTAAATTACACATGCATTTGCTTGTTTTCAGTGATATTAACATTACTGCACACTAATTGCACAGAATGAACGTTATTACAGCTGAAACTAAGTAAATACACATGCATTTGCTTGTTTTCAGTGATATTAACATTACTGCACACTAATTGCACATGAAACGTTATTACAGCTGAAACTAAGTAAATACACATGCATTTGCTTGTTTTCAGTGATTTAACATTACTGCACACTAATTGCACATGAATCACGTTTTTACAGCTGAAACTAAGTAAATACACATGCATTTGCTTGTTTTCAGTGATATTAACATTACTGCACACTAATTGCACATGAACACGTTATTACAGCTGAAACTAAGTAAAATACACATGCATTTGCTTGTTTTCAGTGATATTAACATTACTGCACACTAATTGCACATGAATCCACGTTATTACAGCTGAAACTAAGTAAATTACACATGCATTTGCTTGTTTTCAGTGATATTAACATTACTGCACACTAATTGCACATGAATAACGTTATTACAGCTGAAACTAAGTAAATTACACATGCATTTGCTTGTTTTCAGTGATATTAACATTACTGCACACTAATTGCACATGAATCACGTTATTACAGCTGAAACTAAGTAAATTACACATGCATTTGCTTGTTTTCAGTGATATTAACATTACTGCACACTAATTGCACATGAATCACGTTATTACAGCTGAAACTAAGTAAATTACACATGCATTTGCTTTTTTCAGTGATATTAACATTACTGCACACTAATTGCACATGAATCACGTTATTACAGCTGAAACTAAGTAAATTACACATGCATTTGCTTGTTTTCAGTGATATTAACATTACTGCACACTAATTGCACATGAATCACGTTATTACAGCTGAAACTAAGTAAATTACACATGCATTTGCTTGTTTTCAGTGATATTAACATTACTGCACACTAATTGCACATGAATCACGTTATTACAGCTGAAACTAAGTAAATTACACATGCATTTGCTTGTTTTCAGTGATATTAACATTACTGCACACTAATTGCACATGAATCAAACGTTATTACAGCTGAAACTAAGTAAATTACACATGCATTTGCTTGTTTTCAGTGATATTAACATTACTGCACACTAATTGCACATGAATCACGTTTTTACAGCTGAAACTAAGTAAATTACACATGCATTTGCTTGTTTTCAGTGATATTAACATTACTGCACACTAATTGCACATGAATCCACGTTATTACAGCTGAAACTAAGTAAATACACATGCATTTGCTTGTTTTCAGTGATATTAACATTACTGCACACTAATTGCACATGAATCCACGTTATTACAGCTGAAACTAAGTAAAATACACATGCATTTGCTTGTTTTCAGTTTTAACATTACTGCACACTAATTGCACATGAATTAAGTTATTACAGCTGAAACTAAGTAAATTACACATGCATTTGCTTGTTTTCAGTGATATTAACATTACTGCACACTAATTGCACATGAACCACGTTATTACAGCTGAAACTAAGTAAAATACACATGCATTTGCTTTTTTCAGTGATATTAACATTACTGCACACTAATTGCACATGTTGTTATTACAGCTGAAACTAAGTAAACACATGCATTTGCTTGTTTTCAGTGATATTAACATTACTGCACACTAATTGCACAAAGCCACATTATTACAGCTGAAACTAAGTAAAATACCATGCATTTGCTTGTTTTCAGTGATATTAACATTACTGCACACTAATTGCACAAATCACGTTATTACAGCTGAAACTAAGTAAATACACATGCATTTGCTTGTTTTCAGTGATATTAACATTACTGCACACTAATTGCACTGAAGCCACATTATTACAGCTGAAACTAAGTAAATTACACATGCATTTGCTTGTTTTCAGTGATATTTACATTACTGCACACTAATTGCACATGAATCCACGTTATTACAGCTGAAACTAAGTAAATTACACATGCATTTGCTTGTTTTCAGTGATATTAACATTACTGCACACTAATTGCACATGAATACACGTTATTACAGCTGAAACTAAGTAAAATACACATGCATTTGCTTGTTTTCAGTGATTTAACATTACTGCACACTAATTGCACATGAATCACATTATTACAGCTGAAACTAAGTAAATTACACATGCATTTGCTTGTTTTCAGTGATATTATTACTGCACACTAATTGCACATGAATCCACGTTATTACAGCTGAAACTAAGTAAATTACACATGCATTTGCTTGTTTTCAGTGATATTAACATTACTGCACACTAATTGCACATGAATCACGTTATTACAGCTGAAACTAAGTAAATTACACATGCATTTGCTTGTTTTCAGTGATATTAACATTACTGCACACTAATTGCACATGAATCCACGTTATTACAGCTGAAACTAAGTAAATTACACATGCATTTGCTTGTTTTCAGTGATATAACATTACTGCACACTAATGCACATGAATCACGTTATTACAGCTGAAACTAAGTAAAATACACATGCATTTGCTTGTTTCAGTGATATTAACATTACTGCACACAATTGCACATGAAGCCACATTATTACAGCTGAAACTAAGTAAAATACACATGCATTTGCTTGTTTTCAGTGATATAATTAATACAGCACACTAATTGGACATGCTGTTAGGTTCGTACAGCTCAAACTAAGTAAACTACATTTGCATTTGCTGGTTTTCAGTGATTTTAACATTACTGCACACTAATTGCACAAAAAGCCACATTATTACAGCTGAAACTAAGTGAAATACACATGCATTTGCTTGTTTTCAGTGATTTAACATTACTGCAAACTAATTGCACTTGAAGCCGCATTATTCAGCTGAAACTAAGTAAAATACACATGCATTTGCTTGTTTTCAGTGATTTAACATTACTGCACACTAATTGCACAAATCCACGTTATTACAGCTGAAACTAAGTGAAATACACATGCATTTGCTTGTTTTCAGTGATATTAATATTACTGCACACTAATTGCACCTGAAGCCACATTATTACAGCTAAAACTAAGTAAAATACACATGCATTTGCTTGTTTTCAGTGATATTAACTTTACTGCACACTAATTGCACATGAATCCACGTTATTACAGCTGAAACTAAGTAAATTACACATGCATTTGCTTGTTTTCAGTGATATTGAAGTAATGAAGTAATGAAGTAGATTTTACCCACAGTTTTCTACTGACATAATCCTGTTATGTACAGCTTGCTCAACTGTGAACAACGTATGAAACAATTTTCAAATAAAATTCAATAAACAAAAAAAAATTAGTATCATCAGTTTATTTAGCTACTATTTTTGTTTTAAGATATTAAAAACAAGGTAAAAACGTTTTATCTAAATATTTACATATTTACAGGTGTAATTTGTTATAAAAATTGGCCAGGTTTGTTGTCATTAAAAACGATTTCAACTGAGTTTTAAATACATCTTTTTCTTGAGTCGCTCTAATATGTGATGGTAGACTATTCCATACTTTTGGACCTGCTCTTGAGAATGCCTTTTCTCCATGTTTTGTTTTACATGTTGGAATTTTGAGTTGCATGGTGCGCTCATTGAGGACCTCAACTTTATTTTTTAGAGATATTGGGGCACAACCCCAAACACAGTGATGTACAATCAAAGAAGTTTTAAAAAATATTCTCTCACGCACAGGTAACCAATGGAGTTCGTTAAAAAATGGGGAAACAATGGGGATATTAACATTACTGCACACTAATTGCACAAGAATGAACGTTATTACAGCTGAAGCTAAGTAAAATACACATGCATTTGCTTGTTTTCAGTGTTTTTAACATTACTGCACACTAATTGCACATGAATCAACATTATTACAGCTGAAACTAAGTAAAATACACATGCATTTGCTTGTTTTCAGTGATATTAACATTACTGCACACAAATTACACATGAATCCACGTTATTACAGCTGAAACTAAGTAAATTACACATGGATTTGCTTGTTTTCAGTGATATTAGCATTACTGCACACTAATTGCACATGAATCAATGTTTTTACAGCTGAAACTAAGTAATTTACACATGCATTTGCTTGTTTTCAGTGATATTAACATTACTGCACACTAATCGCACATGAATTCACGTTATTACAGCTTAAACTAAGTAAATTACACATGCATTTGCTTGTTTTTGGTGATAATAACATTACTGCACACTAAATGCACATGAATCAACGTTTTTACAGCTGAAACTAAGTAAATTACACATGCATTTCCTTGTTTTCAGTGATATTTACATTACTGCACACTAATTGCACATGAATCAACGTTTTTACAGCTGAAACTAAGTAAATTACACATGCATTTGCTTGTTTTCGGTGATATTAACATTACTGCACAAATTGCACATGAATCCACGTTATTACAGCTGAAACTAAGTAAATTACACATGCATTTGCTTGTTTTCAGTGATATTAACATTACTGCACACTAATTGCACATGAATCAACGTTTTTACACCTGAAACTAAGTAATTTACACATGCATTTGCTTGTTTTCAGTGATATTAACATTACTGCACACTAATCGCACAAGAATTCATGTTATTACAGCTGAAACTAAGTAAAATACACATGCATTTGCTTGTTTTCAGTGATATTAACATTACTGCACACTAATCGCACATGAATTCACGTTATTACAGCTTAAACTAAGTAAATTACACATGCATTTGTTTGTTTTTGGTGATATTAACATTACTGCACACTAAATGCACGTGAAGCCACATTATTACAGCTGAAACTAAGTGAATTACACATGCATTTGCTTGTTTTCAGTGATATTAACTTTACTTCACACTAGTTGCAGGTGAATCCACGTTATTACAGCTGAAACTAAGCAAAATACAAATGCATTTGCTTGTTTTCAGTGATATTAATATTACTGGACACTAATGGCACATGAATCCACGTTATTACAGCTGAAACTAAGTAAAATACACATGGATTTGCTTGTTTCCAGTGATATTAACATTACTGCACAAAAATTGCACATGAAGCCACATTATTGCAGCTGAAACTAAGTAAAATACACATGCATTTGCTTGTTTTCAGTGATATAATTAATACAGCACACTAATTGGACATGAATTTATGTTATTACAGCTGAAACTAAAAAAATTACACATGCATTTGGTGGTTTTCAGTGATTTTAACATTACTGCACACTAATTGCACATGATGTTAGGTTCTTACAGCTCAAAATAAGTAAATTACACATGCATTTGCTTGTTTTCAGTGATTTTAACATTACTGCACACTAATTGCACATGAATCCACGTTATTACAGCTGAAACTAAGCAAAATACAAATGCATTTGCTTGTTTTCAGTGATATTAATATTACTGCACACTAATTGCACCTGAAGCCACATTATTACAGCTAAAACTAAGTAAAATACACATGCATTTGCTTGTTTTCAGTGATATTAACTTTACTGCACACTAATTGCACATGAATCCACGTTATTACAGCTGAAACTAAGTAAATTACACATGCATTTGCTTGTTTTCAGTGATATTAACATTACTGCACACTAATTGCACAAGAATGAACGTTATTACAGCTGAAACTAAGTAAAATACACATGCATTTGCTTGTTTTCAGTGTTTTTACCATTACTGCACACTAATTGCACATGAATCAACATTATTACAGCTGAAACTAAGTAAATTACACATGCATTTGCTTGTTTTCAGTGATATTAACATTACTGCACACTAATTGCACAAGAATGAACGTTATTATAGCTGAAGCTAAGTAAAATACACATGCATTTGCTTGTTTTCAGTGTTTTTAACATTACTGCACACTAATTGCACATGAATCAACATTATTACAGCTGAAACTAAGTAAATACACATGCATTTGCTTGTTTTCAGTGATATTAACATTACTGCACACAAATTGCACATGAATCCACGTTATTACAGCTGAAACTAAGTAAATTACACATGGATTTGCTTGTTTTCAGTGATATTAACATTACTGCACACTAATTGCACATGAATCAATGTTTTTACAGCTGAAACTAAGTAAATTACACATGCATTTGCTTGTTTTCAGTGATATTAACATTACTGCACACTAATCGCACATGAATTCACGTTATTACAGCTTAAACTAAGTAAATTACACATGCATTTGCTTGTTTTCGGTGATATTAACATTACTGCACACTAATTGCACATGAATCAACGTTTTTACAGCTGAAACTAAGTAAATTACACATGCATTTCCTTGTTTTCAGTGATATTTACATTACTGCACACTAATTGCACATGAATCAACGTTTTTACAGCTGACACTAAGTAAATTACACATGCATTTGCTTGTTCTCGGTCATATTAACATTACTGCACACAAATTGCACATGAATCCACGTTATTACAGCTGAAACTAAGTAAATTACACATGCATTTGCTTGTTTTCAGTGATATTAACATTACTGCACACTAATTGCACATGAATCAACGTTTTTACAGCTGAAACTAAGTAAATTACACATGCATTTGCTTGTTTTCAGTGATATTAACATTACTGCACACTAATCGCACAAGAATTCATGTTATTACAGCTGAAACTAAGTAAAATACACATGCATTTGCTTGTTTTCAGTGATATTAACATTACTGCACACTAATCGCACATGAATTCACGTTATTACAGCTTAAACTAAGTGAATTACACATGCATTTGCTTGTTTTCAGTGATATTAACTTTACTTCACACTAGTTGCAGGTGAATCCACGTTATTACAGCTGAAACTAAGCAAAATACAAATGCATTTGCTTGTTTTCAGTGATATTAATATTACTGGACACTAATGGCACATGAATCCACGTTATTACAGCTGAAACTAAGTAAAATACACATGGATTTGCTTGTTTCCAGTGATATTAACATTACTGCACAAAAATTGCACATGAAGCCACATTATTGCAGCTGAAACTAAGTAAAATACACATGCATTTGCTTGTTTTCAGTGATATAATTAATACAGCACACTAATTGGACATGAATTTATGTTATTACAGCTGAAACTAAAAAAATTACACATGCATTTGGTGGTTTTCAGTGATTTTAACATTACTGCACACTAATTGCACATGATGTTAGGTTCTTACAGCTCAAAATAAGTAAATTACACATGCATTTGCTTGTTTTCAGTGATTTTAACATTACTGCACACTAATTGCACATGAATCCACGTTATTACAGCTGAAACTAAGCAAAATACAAATGCATTTGCTTGTTTTCAGTGATATTAATATTACTGCACACTAATTGCACATGAAGCCACATTATTACAGCTGAAACTAAGTAAATTACACATACATTTGCTTGTTTCCAGTGATATTAACATTACTGCACACAGATTGCACATGAAGCCACATTATTGCAGCTGAAACTAAGTAAAATACACATGCATTTGCTTGTTTTCAGTGATATTAATACTGCACACTAATTGCACATGAATTATGTTATTACAGCTGAAACTAAAAAAATTACACATGCATTTGCTGGTTTTCAGTGATTTTAACATTACTGCACACTAATTGCACATGAAGCCACATTATTACAGCTCAAACTAAGTAAAATACACACGCATTTGCTTGTTTTCAGTGATATTAACAATACTGCACACTAATTGCAGATGATGTTAGGTTCTTACACCTCAAACTAAATAAAATACACATGCATTTGCTTGTTTTCAGATTTTAACACACTGCACACTAATTGCACATGAATTTAAGTTATTACAGCTGAAACTAAGTAAATTACAATGCATTTGCTTGTTTTCAGTGATTTTAACATTACTGCACTATTTGCACGTGAAGCCAATTATTACAGCAGAAACTAAGTGAAATACACATGCATTTGCTTCTTTTCAGTGATATTAACATTACTGCACACAAATTGCACATGAATCCACGTTATTACAGCAAAACTAAGTAAATTACACATGCATTTGCTTCTCTTTAGTGATATTAACATTACTGCATACAAATTGCACATGAATCCACGTTATTACAGCTCAAACTAAGTAAATTACACATGCAATTGCTTGTTTTCACCAATTTTAACATTACTGCACACTAATTGCACATGATTTTAAGTTATTACAGCTGAAACTAAGTAAATTACACATGCATTTGCTTGTTTTCAGTGATATTGACTTTACTGCACACTAGTTGCAGGTGAATCCACGTTATTACAGCTGAAACTAAGCAAAATACAAATGCATTTGCTTGTTTTCAGTGATTTTACCATTACTGCAAACTAATTGCACTTGAAGCCACATTATTACAGCTGAAACTAAGTAAAAGACACATGCGTTTGCTTGTTTTCAGTGATTTTAACATTACTGCACACTAATTGCACAAAAAGCCACATTATTACAGCTGAAACTAAGTAAAATACGCATGCATTTGCTTGTTTTCAGTGATATTAACCTTACTGCACACTAATTGCACGTAAATCCACGTTATTACAGCTGAAACTAAGTGAAATACACATGCATTTGCTTGTTTTCAGTGATATTAATATTACTGCACACTAATTGCACATGAAGCCACATTATTACAGCTAAAACTAAGTAAAATACACATGCATTTGCTTGTTTTCAGTGATATTAACTTTACTGCACACTAATTGCACATGAATCCACGTTATTACAGCTGAAACTAAGTAAATTACACATGCATTTGCTTGTTTTCAGTGATATTAACATTACTGCACACTAAGCACGAGAATGAACGTTATTACAGCTGAAGCTAAGTAAAATACACATGCATTTGCTTGTTTTCAGTGTATTTAACATTACTGCACACTAATTGCACATGAATCAACATTATTACAGCTGAAACTAAGTAAATTACACATGCATTTGCTTGTTTTCAGTGATATTAACATTACTGCACACAAATTGCACAAGAATCCACGTTATTTCAGCTGAAACTAAGTAAATTACTTTTGCATTTGCTGATTTTCAGTGATTTTAACATTACTTCACACTATTTGCACGTGAAGCCACATTATTAGAGCTGAAACTAAGTGAAATACACATGAATTTGCTTGTTTTCAGCGATTTTAACATTACCGCAAACTAATTGCACATGATGTTAGGTTGTTACAGCTCAAACTAAGTAAATACATATGAACTTGCTTGTTTTCACCGATTTTAACATTACTGCACACTAATTGCACATGATTTTAAGTTACTACTGCTGAAACTAAGTAAATTACAATTGCATTTACTTGTTTTCAGTGATATCAACATTACTGCACACTATTTACACGTGAAGCCACATTATTACAGCAGAAACAAAGTGAAATACACATGCATTTGCTTCTTTTCAGTGATATTAACATTACAGCACACAAATTGCACATGAATCCACGTTATTACAGCTGAAACTAAGTAAATTACACATGCATTTGCTTCTTTTCAGTGATATTAACATTACTGCACAATTGCACATGATCCACGTTATTACAGCTGAAACTAAGTAAATTACACATGCGATTGCTTGTTTTCACCAATTTTAACATTACTGCACACTAATTGCACATGATTTTAAGTTATTACAGCTGAAACTAAGTAAATTACACATGCATTTGCTTGTTTTCAGTGATATTAACATTACTGCAGACTAATGGCACATGAATCCACGTTATTACAGCTGAAACTAAGTATAATACACATGCATTTGCTTGTTTTCAGTGTTTTTAACATTACTGCACACAAATTGCACATGAATCCACGTTATTACAGCTGAAACTAAGTAAATTACACATGCATTTGCTTGTTTTCAGTGATATTAACATTACTGCACACTAATTGCACATAAATCAACGTTATTACAGCTGAAAATAAGTAAATTACACATGCATTTGCTTGTTTTCAGTGATATTAACATTACTGCACACTAATTGCACATAAATCAACGTTATTACAGCTGAAACTATGTAAATTACACATGCATTTGCTTGTTTTCAGTGAAATTAACATTACTGCACACTAATTGCACATGAATCCACGTTTTTAAAGCTGAAGCTAAGTAATTACACTTGCATTTGCTGTTTTCAGTGATTTTAAACATTACTGCACACTATTTGCACGTGAAGCCACATTATTACAGCAGAAATTAAGTGAAATACATATGCATTTGCTTGTTTTCAGTGATATTAACATTACTGCACACTAATTGCACATGATGTTAGGTTCTTACACCTCAAACTAAATAAAATACACATGCACTTGCTTGTTTTCACCGATTTTAACACTACTGCACACTAATTGCACATGAATTTAAGTTATTACAGCTGAAACTAAGTAAATTACATTGCATTTGCTGTTTTCAGTGATTTTAACATTACTGCACACTATTTGCACGTGAAGCACATTATTACAGCAGAAACTAAGTGAATACACATGCATTTGCTTCTTTTCAGTGATATTAACATTACTGCACACAAATTGCACATGAATCCACGTTATTACAGCTGAAACTAAGTAAATTACACATGCATTTGCTTCTCTTCAGTGATATTAACATTACTGCATACAAATTGCACATGAATCGACGTTATTACAGCTCAAACTAAGTAAATTACACATGCAATTGCTTGTTTTCACCAATTTTAACATTACTGCACACTAATTGCACATGATTTTAAGTTATTACAGCTGAAACTAAGTAAATTACACATGCATTTGCTTGTTTTCAGTGATATTAACTTTACTGCACACTAGTTGCAGGTGAATCCACGTTATTACAGCTGAAACTAAGCAAAATACAATGCATTTGCTTGTTTTCAGTGATATTAATATTACTGGACACTAATTGCACATGAAGACACATTATTACAGCTGAAACTAAGTAAAATACACATACATTTGCTTGTTTTCAGTGATATTAACATTACTCGCACACTAATGGCACATGAATCCACGTATTTCAGCTGAAACTAAGTAAATACACATGCATTTGCTTGTTTCAGTGATATTAACATTACTGCACACAATTGCACATGAAGCCACATTATTGCAGCTGAAACTAAGTAAAATACACATGCATTTGCTTGTTTTCAGTGATATTATTAATACACACACTAATTGCACATGAATTTATGTTATTACAGCTGAAACTAAAAAAATACACATGCATTTGGTGTTTTCAGTGATTTTAACATTACTGCACACTAATAGCACATGAAAGCCACATTATTACAGCTCAAACTAAGTAAAATACACACGCATTTGCTTTTTTCAGTGATATTAACATTACTGCACACTAATTGCACATGATGTTAGGTTCTACAGCTGAAACTAAGTGAAATACACATGCATTTGCTTGTTTTCAGTGATTTTAACATTACTGCAAACTAATTGCACTTGAAGCCGCATTATTTCAGCTGAAACTAAGTAAAAATATACATGCATTTGCTT
>RQOL01000911.1:0-21013 GCA_013076295.1 Sanderia malayensis
CATCAATTCAGCGAAAACAAGTTGTTATGCACTTTTAGTTTCTTTTTTCAGTAATAATAACATTCATTCCCACAATTTACACAAATTAAAGATAACACTCATTCCCACAATTACACCAATAAATATTAACTTTTATTCCCGCAACTTACACTAATCAAAATTAACATTCATTCCCACAATTTGCGCATGATTCCACGTCAATTCAGCGAAAACAAATTGTTATACACTTTTAGTTACTTTTTTCAGTAATACTAACATTCATTCCCACACTTTACACTAATAAAGGATAACACTCATTCCCACAATTTACACGAATAAAATTTTTCTTTTATTCCCGCAACTTACACTAATCAAAATTGGCATTCATTCCCACAATTTGCGCATGATTCCACGTCAATTCAGCGAAAACAAGTTGTTATACACTTCTAGTTACTTTTTTCAGTCATATTAACATTCATTCCCACAATTTAAACTAATGCAAGATAACACTCATTCCCACAATTTACACCAATAAATATTAACTTTTATTCCCGCAACTTACACTAATCAAAATTAACATTCATTCCCACAATTTGCGCATGATTCCACGTCAATTTAGCGAAAACAAGTTGTTATGCACTTTTAGTTACTTTTTTCAGTAATATTAACATTCATTCCCACAATTTACACTAATTAAAGATAACACTCATTCCCACAATTTACACCAATAAAATTTTACTTTTATTCCCGCAACTTACACTAATCAAAATTGGCATTCATTCCAACAATTTGCGCATGATTCGACGTCAATTCAGCGAAAACAAGTTGTTATGCACTTTTAGTTACCTTTTTCAGTCATTAACATTCATTCCCACAATTTAAACTGATAAAAGATAACACTCATTCCCACATTTTACACCAGAAAAAATTAATTGTTATTCCCGCAACTTACACTAATCAAAATTAACATTCATTTCCACAATTTGCGCATGATTCCACGTCAATTTAGCGAAAACAACTTGTTATGCACTTTTAGTTACTTTTGTCAGTTATATTAACAATCATCCCACAATTTACACTAATAAAAGATAACACTCATTCCCACAATTTACACCAATTAAAATTAACTTTTATTCCCGCAACTTACGCTAATCAAACTTAAGATCCATTCCCACAATTAACTTATGATTCCACGTCAATTCAGCGAAAACAATTTGTTATACACTTTTAGTTACTTTTTTCAGTAATATTAACTCTCATTCCCACAGTTTACACTAATCAGAGGTAACACTCATTCCCTCAATTTACACCAGTAAAAATTAACTTTTATTCCCGCACCTTACACTTTTCAAAATTAGCATTCATCCCCACAATTTGCGCATGATTCCACGTCAATTCAGCGAAAACAAATTGTTATACACTTTTAGTTACTTTTTCAGTAATATTAACATTCATTCCCACAATTTACACTAATTAAAGATAATACTCATTCCCGCAATTTACACCAATGAAAATTAACTTTTATTGCCGCAACTTACACTAATCAAAATTAACATTCATTCCCACAATTTGCGCATGATTCCACGTCAATTCAGCGAAAACAAATTGTAATACACTTTTGTTATTTTCTTCAGTAACAATAACATTCATTCCGACAATTTACACTAATAAAAGATAACATTCATTCCCACAATTTACACTAATAAAAGATAACATTCATCCCCAAATTTTACACCAATAAAAATTAACTTTTATTCTCGCCATTTGCGCATGATTCCACGTCAATTCGGCGAAAGCAAATTGTAATACACTTTTAGTTACTTTTTTCAGTAATAAAAACATTCATTCCGATATTTTACGCTAATAAAAGATAACACTCATCCCCACAATTAACACCAATAAAAATTAACTTTTATTCCCGCAACTTACACTAATCAAAATTAGCATTCATTCCCACATTTTGCGCACGATTCCACGTCAATTTAGCGAAAACAAATTGTTATACACCTTTAGTGACCTTTTTCAGTAATATTAACCATCATTCCCACATTTTGCACTAATAAAAGATAACACTCATTCCCACAATTTACACCAGTAAAAATTAACTTTTCTTCCCGCAACTTACACTAACCAAAATTAACATTCATTCCCACAATTTGCGCATGATTCCACGTCAATTCAGCGAAAACAAATTGTTATACACTTTTAGTTACTTTTTCCAGTAATAATAACATTCATTCCGACACTTTACACTAATAAAAGATGACAATCATTCCCACAATTTACACTAATAAAAGATAACATTCATCCCCAAATTTTACACCAATAAAAATTAACTTTTATTCTCGCCATTTGCGCATGATTCCACGTCAATTCGGCGAAAGCAAATTGTAATACACTTTTAGTTACTTTTTTCAGTAATAAAAACATTCATTCCGATATTTTACACTAATAAAAGATAACACTCATCCCCACAATTAACACCAATAAAAATTAACTTTTATTCCCGCAACTTACACTAATCAAAATTAGCATTCATTCCCACATTTTGCGCACGATTCCACGTCAATTTAGCGAAAACAAATTGTTATACACTTTTAGTGACCTTTTTCAGTAATATTAACCATCATTCCCACATTTTGCACTAATAAAAGATAACACTCATTCCCACAATTTACACCAGTAAAAATTAACTTTTCTTCCCGCAACTTACACTAACCAAAATTAACATTCATTCCCACAATTTGCGCATGATTCCACGTCAATTCAGCGAAAACAAATTGTTATACACTTTTAATTACTTTTTTCAGTAATACTAACATTCATTCCCACACTTTACACTAATAATGGATAACACTCATTCCCACAATTTACATCAATAAAATTTTTCTTTTATTCCCGCAACTTACACTAATCAAAATTGGCATTCATTCCCACATTTTGCGCATGATTCCACGTCAATTCAGCGAAAACAAGTTGTTATACACTTTTAGTTACTTTTTTCAGTCATATTAACATTCATTCCCACCATTTAAACTAATACAAGATAACACTCATTCCAACAATTTACACCAATAAATATTTACTTTTATTCCCGCAACTTACACTAACCAAAATTAACATTCATTCCCACAATTTGCGCATGATTCCACGTTAAGTCAGCGAAAATAGATTGTCATACACTTTTAGTTACTTTTTTCAATTACATTAATATTCATTCCCACAATTTACACTAATAAAGGATAACATTCATCCCCAAATTTTACACCAATAAAAATTAACTTTTATTCCCGCCATTTGCGCATGATTCCACGTCAATTCAGCGAAAACAAATTGTTATACACTTTTAGTTACTTTTTTCAGTAATAATAACATTCATTCCGACAATTTAAACTAATAAAAGATAACACTCATTCCCACATTTTACACCAACAAGAATTAACTTTTATTGCCGCAAATTACACTAATCAAATTAACATTCATTCCCACAATTTGCGCATGATTCCACGTCAATTCAGCGAAAACAAATTGTTATACATTTTTAGTTACTTTTTTCAGTAATACTAACATTCATTCCCACACTTTACACTAATAAAGGATAACACTCATTCCCACAATTTACATCAATAAAATTTTACTTTTATTCCCGCAACTTACACTAATCAAAATTGGCATTCATTCCCACAATTTGCGCATGATTCCACGTCAATTCAGCGAAAACAAGTTGTCATACACTTTTAGTTACTTTTTTCAGTCATATTAACATTCATTCCCACAATTTAAACTAATACAAGATAACACTCATTCCCACAATTTACACCAATAAATATTAACTTTTATTCCCACAACTTACACTAATCAAAATTAACATTCATTCCCACAATTTGCGCATGATTCCACGTCAATTCAGCGAAAACAAATTGTTATACACTTTTGGTTACTTTTTTCAGTCATTAACATTCATTCCCACAATTTAAACTAATAAAAGATAATACTCATTCCCACATTTTACACCAACAAAAATTAACTGTTATTTCCGCAACTTACACTAATCAAAATTAACATTCATTTTCACAATTTGCGCATGATTCCACGTCAGTTCAGCGAAGACAAAGTGTTATACAATTTTAGTTACTTTTTTCAGTAATAATAACATTCATTCCGACACTTTACACTAATAAAAGATAACAATCATTCCCACAATTTACACTAATAGAAATTAACTTTCATTCCCACAATTTACACCACTAAAAATTAACTTTTAATCCCGCAACTTACACAATCAAAATTGGCATTCATTTCCACAATTTGCGGATGATTCCACGTCAATTCAGCAAAAACAAGTTGTTATGCACTTTTAGTTACTTTTTTCAGTAATATTAACATTCATTCCCACAATTTACACAAATGAAAGATAACACTCATTCCCACAATTTACACCAAAAAAATTACATTTTTTTCCCGCAACTTACACTAATCAAAATTAGCATTCACTCCCACAATTTGCGCATGATTCCACGTCAATTCAGCGAAAACAAATTGTAATACACTTTTAGTTACTTTTTTCAGTAACAATAACATTCATTCCGACAATTTCACTAATAAAAGATAACATTCATTCCCACAATTTACACTAATAAAAGATAACATTCAACCCCAAAATTTACACCAAGAAAAATTAACTTTTATTCCCGCCATTTGCGCATGATTCCACGTCAATTTAGCGAAAGCAAATTGCAATACACTTTTAGTTACTTTTTTCAGTAATAAAAACATTCATTCCGACAATTTACACTAATAAAAGCTAACACTCATCCCCACAATTTACACCAATAAAAATTAACTTTTATTCCAGCAACTTACACTAATCAAAATTAGCATTCTTTCCCACAATTTGCGCACGATTCCACGTCAATTCAGCGAAAACAAATTGTTATACACTTTTAGTGACCTTTTTCAGTAATATTAACCATCATTCCCACAGATTGCACTAATAAAAGATAACACTCATCCCCACAATTTACACCAATAAAAATTAACTTTTATTCCAGCAACTTACACTAATCAAAATTAGCATTCTTTCCCACAATTTGCGCACGATTCCACGTCAATTCAGCGAAAACAAATTGTTATACACTTTTACTGACCTTTTTCAGTAATATTAACCATCATTCCCACAGTTTGCACTAATAAAAGATAACATTCATTCCCACAATTTACACCAATAAAAAATAACTTTTATTCCCGCAACTTACACTAATCAAAATTAACATTCATTCCCACAATTTGCGCATGATTCCACGTCAATTCAGCGAAAACAAATTGTTATACACTTTTAGTTACTTTTTTCAGTAACATTAACATTCATTCCCACACTTTACACTAATAAAGGATAACACTCATTCCCACAATTTACACCAATAAAATTTTACTTATATTCCCGCAACTTACACTAATCAAAATTGGCATTCATTCCAACAATTTGCGCATGGTTCGACGTCAATTCAGCGAAAACAAGTTGTTATGCACTTTTAGTTACTTTTTTCAGCCATTAACATTCATTCCCACAATTTAAACTAATAAAAGATAACACTCATTCCCACATTTTACACCAACAAAAATTAACTGTTATTTCCGCAACTTACACTAATCAAAATTAACATTCATTTCCACAATTTGCGCATGATTCCACGTCAATTCAGCGAAGACAAATTGTTATACACTTTTAGTTACTTTTTTCAGTAATAATAACATTCATTCCGACACTTTACACTAATAAAAGATAACAATAATTCCCACAATTTACACTAATATAAATTAACTTTCATTCCCACAATTTACACCACTAAAAATTAACTTTTAATCCCGCAACTTACACTAATCAAAATTGGCATTCATTTCCACAATTTGCGGATGATTCCACGTCAATTCAGCGAAAACAAGTTGTTATGCACTTTTAATTCCTTTTTTCAGTAATATTAACATTCATTCCCACAATTTACACAAATTAAAGATAACACTCATTCCCACAATTTACAACAAAAAAATTAACTTTTTTTCCCGCAACTTACACTAATCAAAATTAGCATTCATTCCCACAATTTGCGCATGATTCCACGTCAATTCAGCGAAAACAAATTGTTATACACTTTTAGTTACTTTTTTCAGTAATACTAACATTCATTCCCACACTTTACACTAATAAAGGATAACACTCATTCCCACAATTTACACCAATAAAATTTTATTTTTATTCCCGCAACTTACACTAATCAAAACGGGCATTCATTCCAACAATTTGCGCATGATTCGACGTCAATTCAGCGAAAACATATTGTTATGCACTTTTAGTTACTTTGTTCAGTCATTAACATTCATTCCCACAATTTAAACTAATAAAAGATAACACTCATTCCCACATTTTACACCAACAAAAATTAACTGTTATTTCCGCAACTTACAATAATCAAAATTAACATTCATTTCCACAATTTGCGCATGATTCCACGTCAATTCAGCGAAAACAAATTGTAATACACTTTTAGTTACTTTTTTGAGTAATATTAACATTCATTCCCACAATTTACACTAATAAAAGATAACACTCATTCCCACACTTTATACCAAGAAAAATTAACTTTTATTCCCGCAACTCACACTATTCAAGATTAGCATTCATTCCCACAATTTGCGCATGGTTCCACGTCAATTTAGCAAAAGCAAAATGTTATACAACTTTAGTTACTTTTTTGAGTAATACTAACATTCATTCCCGCACTTTACACTAATAAAGGATAACACTCATTCCCACAATTTACACCAATAAAATTTTATTTTTATTCCCGCAACTTACACTAATCAAAATTGGCATTCATTCCAACAATTTGCGCATGATTCGACGTCAATTCAGGGAAAACAAGTTGTTATGCACTTTTAGTTACTTTTTTCAGTCATTAACATTCATTCCCACAATTTAAACTAATAAAAGATAACGCTCATTCCCACATTTTACACCAACAAAAATTAACTGTTATTTCCGCAACTTACAATAATCGAAATTAACATTCATTTCTACAATTTGCGCAAGATTCCACGTCAATTCAGCGAAGACAAATTGTAATACACATTTAGTTACTCTTTTCAGTAAAATTAACATTCATTCCCACAATTTACACCAATAAAAAATAACTTTTATTCCCGCAACTTACACTAATCAAAATTAGCATTCATTCCCACAATTTGCGCATGGTTCCACGTCAATTCAGGGAAAACAAATTGTTATGCACTTTTAGTTACTCTTTTCAGTAAAATTAACATTCATTCCCATAATTTACACTAATAGAAAATAACACTCATTCCCAAAATTTGCAGCAATAAAAATTAACTTTTATTCCCGCAACTTACACTAATCAAAATTAGCATTCATTCCCACAATTCGCGCATGATTCCACGTCAATTCAGCGAAAACAAATTGCTATGCACTTTTAGTTACTCTTTTCAGTAAAATTAACATTCATTCCCACAATTTACACTAATAAAAGATAACACTCATTCCCACAATTTACAGCAATAAAAATTAACTTTTATTCCCGCAACTTACACTAATCAAAATTAGCATTCATTCCCACAATTTGCGCATGGTTCCACGTCAATTTAGCGAAAGCAAATTGTTATACAACTTTAGTTACTTTTTTCAGTAATATTAATATTTCTTCCCACAATTTACACCAATAAAAGAGAACACTCCTTCCCACAATTTACAACAATTAAATTTTACTTGTATTCCCGCAACTTACAATAATCAAATTTAACATTCACTCCCACAATTTACGCATGATTCCACGTCAATTCGGCGAAAACAAATTGTTATGCACTTTCAGTTACTCTTTTCAGTAAAATTAACATTCATTCCCAGAATTTACACTAATAAAAGATAACACTCATTCCCACAATTTACACCAATAAAAAATAACTTTTATTCCCGCAACTTACACTAATCAAAATTAGCATTCATTCCCACAATTTGCGCATGGTTCCACGTCAATTCAGGGAAAACAAATTGTTATGCACTTTTAGTTACTCTTTTCAGTAAAATTAACATTCATTCCCATAATTTACACTAATAGAAAATAACACTCATTCCCAAAATTTGCAGCAATAAAAATTAACTTTTATTCCCGCAACTTACACTAATCAAAATTAGCATTCATTCCCACAATTCGCGCATGATTCCACGTCAATTCAGCGAAAACAAATTGCTATGCACTTTTAGTTACTTTTTTCAGTCATATTAACATTCATTCCCACAATTTAAACTAATACAAGATAACACTCATTCCAACAATTTACACCAATAAATATTTACTTTTATTCCCGCAACTTACACTAACCAAAATTAACATTCATTCCCACAATTTGCGCATGATTCCACGTTAAGTCAGCGAAAATAGATTGTCATACACTTTTAGTTACTTTTTTCAATTACATTAATATTCATTCCCACAATTTACACTAATAAAGGATAACATTCATCCCCAAATTTTACACCAATAAAAATTAACTTTTATTCCCGCCATTTGCGCAAGATTCCACGTCAATTCAGCGAAAACAAATTGTTATACACTTTTAGTTACTTTTTTCAGTAATAATAACATTCATTCCGACAATTTAAACTAATAAAAGATAACACTCATTCCCACATTTTACACCAACAAGAATTAACTTTTATTGCCGCAAATTACACTAATCAAAATTAACATTCATTCCCACGATTTGCGCATGATTCCACGTCAATTCAGCGAAAACAAATTGTTATACATTTTTAGTTACTTTTTTCAGTAATACTAACATTCATTCCCACACTTTACACTAATAAAGGATAACACTCATTCCCACAATTTACATCAATAAAATTTTACTTTTATTCCCGCAACTTACACTAATCAAAATTGGCATTCATCCCCACACTTTGCGCATGATTCCACGTCAATTCAGCGAAAACAAGTTGTCATACACTTTTAGTTACTTTTTTCAGTCATATTAACATTCATTCCCACAATTTAAACTAATACAAGATAACACTCATTCCCACAATTTACACCAATAAATATTAACTTTTATTCCCACAACTTACACTAATCAAAATTAACATTCATTCCCACAATTTGCGCATGATTCCACGTCAATTCAGCGAAAACAAATTGTTATACACTTTTGGTTACTTTTTTCAGTCATTAACATTCATTCCCACAATTTAAACTAATAGAAAATAACACTCATTCCCAAAATTTGCAGCAATAAAAATTAACTGTTATTTCCGCAACTTACAATAATCGAAATTAACATTCATTTCTACAATTTGCGCAAGATTCCACGTCAATTCAGCGAAGACAAATTGTAATACACATTTAGTTACTCTTTTCAGTAAAATTAACATTCATTCCCAGAATTTACACTAATAAAAGATAACACTCATTCCCACAATTTACACCAATAAAAAATAACTTTTATTCCCGCAACTTACACTAATCAAAATTAGCATTCATTCCCACAATTTGCGCATGGTTCCACGTCAATTCAGGGAAAACAAATTGTTATGCACTTTTAGTTACTCTTTTCAGTAAAATTAACATTCATTCCCATAATTTACACTAATAGAAAATAACACTCATTCCCAAAATTTGCAGCAATAAAAATTAACTTTTATTCCCGCAACTTACACTAATCAAAATTAGCATTCATTCCCACAATTCGCGCATGATTCCACGTCAATTCAGCGAAAACAAATTGCTATGCACTTTTAGTTACTCTTTTCAGTAAAATTAACATTCATTCCCACAATTTACACTAATAAAAGATAACACTCATTCCCACAATTTACAGCAATAAAAATTAACTTTTATTCCCGCAACTTACACTAATCAAAATTAGCATTCATTCCCACAATTTGCGCATGGTTCCACGTCAATTTAGCGAAAGCAAATTGTTATACAACTTTAGTTACTTTTTTCAGTAATATTAATATTTCTTCCCACAATTTACACCAATAAAAGAGAACACTCCTTCCCACAATTTACAACAATTAAATTTTACTTGTATTCCCGCAACTTACAATAATCAAATTTAACATTCACTCCCACAATTTACGCATGATTCCACGTCAATTCGGCGAAAACAAATTGTTATGCACTTTCAGTTACTCTTTTCAGTAAAATTAACATTCATTCCCAGAATTTACACTAATAAAAGATAACACTCATTCCCACAATTTACACCAATAAAAAATAACTTTTATTCCCGCAACTTACACTAATCAAAATTAGCATTCATTCCCACAATTTGCGCATGGTTCCACGTCAATTCAGGGAAAACAAATTGTTATGCACTTTTAGTTACTCTTTTCAGTAAAATTAACATTCATTCCCATAATTTACACTAATAGAAAATAACACTCATTCCCAAAATTTGCAGCAATAAAAATTAACTTTTATTCCCGCAACTTACACTAATCAAAATTAGCATTCATTCCCACAATTCGCGCATGATTCCACGTCAATTCAGCGAAAACAAATTGCTATGCACTTTTAGTTACTTTTTTCAGTCATATTAACATTCATTCCCACAATTTAAACTAATACAAGATAACACTCATTCCAACAATTTACACCAATAAATATTTACTTTTATTCCCGCAACTTACACTAACCAAAATTAACATTCATTCCCACAATTTGCGCATGATTCCACGTTAAGTCAGCGAAAATAGATTGTCATACACTTTTAGTTACTTTTTTCAATTACATTAATATTCATTCCCACAATTTACACTAATAAAGGATAACATTCATCCCCAAATTTTACACCAATAAAAATTAACTTTTATTCCCGCCATTTGCGCAAGATTCCACGTCAATTCAGCGAAAACAAATTGTTATACACTTTTAGTTACTTTTTTCAGTAATAATAACATTCATTCCGACAATTTAAACTAATAAAAGATAACACTCATTCCCACATTTTACACCAACAAGAATTAACTTTTATTGCCGCAAATTACACTAATCAAAATTAACATTCATTCCCACGATTTGCGCATGATTCCACGTCAATTCAGCGAAAACAAATTGTTATACATTTTTAGTTACTTTTTTCAGTAATACTAACATTCATTCCCACACTTTACACTAATAAAGGATAACACTCATTCCCACAATTTACATCAATAAAATTTTACTTTTATTCCCGCAACTTACACTAATCAAAATTGGCATTCATCCCCACAATTTGCGCATGATTCCACGTCAATTCAGCGAAAACAAGTTGTCATACACTTTTAGTTACTTTTTTCAGTCATATTAACATTCATTCCCACAATTTAAACTAATACAAGATAACACTCATTCCCACAATTTACACCAATAAATATTAACTTTTATTCCCACAACTTACACTAATCAAAATTAACATTCATTCCCACAATTTGCGCATGATTCCACGTCAATTCAGCGAAAACAAATTGTTATACACTTTTGGTTACTTTTTTCAGTCATTAACATTCATTCCCACAATTTAAACTAATAAAAGATAATACTCATTCCCACATTTTACACCAACAAAAATTAACTGTTATTTCCGCAACTTACACTAATCAAAATTAACATTCATTTTCACAATTTGCGCATGATTCCACGTCAATTCAGCGAAGACAAAGTGTTATACAATTTTAGTTACTTTTTTCAGTAATAATAACATTCATTCCGACACTTTACACTAATAAAAGATAACAATCATTCCCACAATTTACACTAATAGAAATTAACTTTTATTCCAGCAACTTACACTAATCAAAATTAGCATTCTTTCCCACAATTTGCGCACGATTCCACGTCAATTCAGCGAAAACAAATTGTTATACACTTTTAGTGACCTTTTTCAGTAATATTAACCATCTTTCCCACAGTTTGCACTAATAAAAGATAACACTCATTCCCACAATTTACACCAATAAAAAATAACTTTTATTCCCGCAAATTACACTAACCAAAATTAACATTCATTCCCACAATTTGCGCATGATTCCACGTTAATTCAGCGAAAACAGATTGTTATACACTTTTAGTTACTTTTTTCAATTATATTAACATTCATTCCCACAATTTACACTAGTAAAGGATAACATTCATCCCCAAAGTTTACACCAACAAAAATTAACTTTTATTCCCACAATTTGCGCACGATTCCACGTCAATTCAGCGAAAACAAATTGTTATACACTTTTAGTGACCTTTTTCAGTAATATTAACCATCATTCCCACAGTTTGCACTAATAAAAGATAACACTCATCCCCACAATTTACACCAATAAAAATTAACTTTTATTCCAGCAACTTACACTAATCAAAATTAGCATTCTTTCCCACAATTTGCGCACGATTCCACGTCAATTCAGCGAAAACAAATTGTTATACACTTTTACTGACCTTTTTCAGTAATATTAACCATCATTCCCACAGTTTGCACTAATAAAAGATAACATTCATTCCCCCAATTTACACCAATAAAAAATAACTTTTATTCCCGCAACTTACACTAATCAAAATTAACATTCATTCCCACAATTTGCGCATGATTCCACGTCAATTCAGCGAAAACAAATTGTTATACACTTTTAGTTACTTTTTTCAGTAACATTAACATTCATTCCCACACTTTACACTAATAAAGGATAACACTCATTCCCACAATTTACACCAATAAAATTTTACTTATATTCCCGCAACTTACACTAATCAAAATTGGCATTCATTCCAACAATTTGCGCATGGTTCGACGTCAATTCAGCGAAAACAAGTTGTTATGCACTTTTAGTTACTTTTTTGAGCCATTAACATTCATTCCCACAATTTAAACTAATAAAAGATAACACTCATTCCCACATTTTACACCAACAAAAATTAACTGTTATTTCCGCAACTTACACTAATCAAAATTAACATTCATTTCCACAATTTGCGCATGATTCCACGTCAATTCAGCGAAGACAAATTGTTATACACTTTTAGTTACTTTTTTCAGTAATAATAACATTCATTCCGACACTTTACACTAATAAAAGATAACAATAATTCCCACAATTTACACTAATATAAATTAACTTTCATTCCCACAATTTACACCACTAAAAATTAACTTTTAATCCCGCAACTTACACTAATCAAAATTGGCATTCATTTCCACAATTTGCGGATGATTCCACGTCAATTCAGCGAAAACAAGTTGTTATGCACTTTTAATTCCTTTTTTCAGTAATATTAACATTCATTCCCACAATTTACACAAATTAAAGATAACACTCATTCCCACAATTTACAACAAAAAAATTAACTTTTTTTCCCGCAACTTACACTAATCAAAATTAGCATTCATTCCCACAATTTGCGCATGATTCCACGTCAATTCAGCGAAAACAAATTGTTATACACTTTTAGTTACTTTTTTCAGTAATACTAACATTCATTCCCACACTTTACACTAATAAAGGATAACACTCATTCCCACAATTTACACCAATAAAATTTTATTTTTATTCCCGCAACTTACACTAATCAAAACGGGCATTCATTCCAACAATTTGCGCATGATTCGACGTCAATTCAGCGAAAACAAGTTGTTATGCACTTTTAGTTACTTTGTTCAGTCATTAACATTCATTCCCACAATTTAAACTAATAAAAGATAACACTCATTCCCACATTTTACACCAACAAAAATTAACTGTTATTTCCGCAACTTACAATAATCAAAATTAATATTCATTTCCACAATTTGCGCATGATTCCACGTCAATTCAGCGAAAACAAATTGTAATACACTTTTAGTTACTTTTTTGAGTAATATTAACATTCATTCCCACAATTTACACTAATAAAAGATAACACTCATTCCCACACTTTATACCAAGAAAAATTAACTTTTATTCCCGCAACTCACACTATTCAAGATTAGCATTCATTCCCACAATTTGCGCATGGTTCCACGTCAATTTAGCAAAAGCAAATTGTTATACAACTTTAGTTACTTTTTTGAGTAATACTAACATTCATTCCCACACTTTACACTAATAAAGGATAACACTCATTCCCACAATTTACACCAATAAAATTTTATTTTTATTCCCGCAGCTTACACTAATCAAAATTGGCATTCATTCCAACAATTTGCGCATGATTCGACGTCAATTCAGGGAAAACAAGTTGTTATGCACTTTTAGTTACTTTTTTCAGTCATTAACATTCATTCCCACAATTTAAACTAATAAAAGATAACGCTCATTCCCACATTTTACACCAACAAAAATTAACTGTTATTTCCGCAACTTACAATAATCGAAATTAACATTCATTTCTACAATTTGCGCATGATTCCACGTCAATTCAGCGAAGACAAATTGTAATACACATTTAGTTACTCTTCTCAGTAAAATTAACATTCATTCCCACAATGTACACTAATAAAAGATGACACTCATTCCCACAATTTACACCAATTAAAATTTAACATTTACTCCCGCAACTTACACTAATCAAAATTAGCATTCATTCCCACAATTTGCGCATGGTTCCACGTCAATTCAGGCAAAACAAATTGTTATGTACTTTTAGTTACTCTTTTCAGTAAAATTAACATTCATTCCCACAATTTACACTAATAAAAGATAACACTCATTCCCAAAATTTACACCAATAAAAATTTAACATTTACTCCCGCAACTTACACTAATCAAAATTAGCTTTCCTTCCCACAATTTGCGCATGATTCCACGTCAATTCAGCGAAAACAAATTGTTATGCACTTTTAGTTACTCTTTTCAGTAAAATTAACATTCATTCCCACAATTTACACTAATAAAAGATAACACTCATTCCCTCAATTTGCAGCAATAAAAATTAACTTTTATTCCCACAACTTACACTAATCAAAATTAGCATTCATTCCCACAATTTGCGCATGGTTCCACGTCAATTTAGCGAAAGCAAATTGTTATACAACTTTAGTAACTTTTTTCAGTAATATTAATATTTCTTCCCACAATTTACACCAATAAAAGATAACACTCCTTCCCACAATTTACAACAATTAAAATTTACTTCTATTCCCGCAACTTACAATAATCAAAATTAACATTCATTCCCACAATTTGCGCATGATTCCACGTCAATTCAGCGAAAACAAACTGTTATGCACTTTTAGTTACTCTTTTCAGTAAAATTAACATTCATTCCCAGAATTTACACTAATAAAAGATAACAGTCATTCCCACAATTTACACCAATAAAAATTAACTTTTATTCCCGCAACTTACACTAATCAAAATTAGCATTCATTCCCACAATTTGCGCATGGTTCCACGTCAATTCAGAAAAAACAAATTGTTATGCACTTTTAGTTACTCTTTTCAGTAAAATTAACATTCATTCCCACAATGTACACTAATAAAAGATAACACTCATTCCCACAATTTACACCAATAAAAATTTAACATTTACTCCCGCAACTTACACTAATCAAAATTAGCTTTCCTTCCCACAATTTGCGCATGATTCCACGTCAATTCAGCGAAAACAAACTGTTATGCACTTTTAGTTACTCTTTTCAGTAAAATTAACATTCATTCCCAGAATTTACACTAATAAAGATAACAGTCATTCCCACAATTTACACCAATAAAATTAACTTTATTCCCGCAACTTACACTAATCAAAATTAGCATTCATTCCCACAATTTGCGCATGGTTCCACGTCAATTCAGAAAAAACAAATTGTTATGCACTTTTAGTTACTTTTTTCAGTAATATTAATATTTCTTCCTACAATTTACACCAATAAAAGATAACACTGCTTCCCACAATTTACAACAATTAAAATTTACTTGTATTCCCGCAACTTACAATAATCAAAATTAACATTCATTCCCACAATTTGCGCATGATTCCACGTCAATTCAGCGAAAACAAATTGTTATGCACTTTTAGTTACTCTTTTCAGTAAAATTAACATTCATTCCCACAATGTACACTAATAAAAGATAACACTCATTCCCACAATTTACTCCAATAAAAATTTAACATTTACTCCCGCAACTTACACTAATCAAAATTAGCATTCATTCCCACAATTTGCGCATGATTCCGCGTCAATTCAGCGAAAACAAATTGTTTAGCACTTTTAGTTACCTTTTTGAGTAATACTAACATTCATTCCCACACTTTACACTAATAAAAGATAACACTCATTCCCACAATTTACACCAATAAAATTTTATTTTTATTCCCGCAACTTACACTAATCAAAATTGGCATTCATTCCAACAATTGGCGCATGATTCGACGTCAATTCAGCGAAAACAAGTTGTTATGCACTTTTAGTTACTTTTTTCAGTCATTAACATTCATTCCCACAATTTAAACTAATAAAAGATAACACTCATTCCCACATTTTACACCAACAAAAATTAACTGTTATTTCCGCAACTTACAATAATCAAAATTAACATTCATTTCCACAATTTGCGCATGATTCCACGTCAATTCAGCGAAAACAAATTGTAATACACTTTTAGTTAATTTTTTGAGTAATATTAACATTCATTCCCACAATTTACACTAATAAAAGATAACACTCATTCCCACACTTTATACCAAGAAAAATTAACTTTTATTCCCGCAACTCACACTAATCAAGATTAGCATTCATTCCCACAATTTGCGCATGGTTCCACGTCAATTCAGAAAAAACAAATTGTTATGCACTTTTAGTTGCTCTTTTCAGTAAAATTAACATTCATTCCCACAATGTACACTAATAAAAGATAACACTCATTCCCACAATTTACTCCAATAAAAATTTAACATTTACTCCCGCAACTTACACTAATCAAAATTAGCATTCATTCCCACAATTTGCGCATGATTCCGCGTCAATTCAGCGAAAACAAATTGTTTAGCACTTTTAGTTACCTTTTTGAGTAATACTAACATTCATTCCCACACTTTACACTAATAAAAGATAACACTCATTCCCACAATTTACACCAATAAAATTTTATTTTTATTCCCGCAACTTACACTAATCAAAATTGGCATTCATTCCAACAATTGGCGCATGATTCGACGTCAATTCAGCGAAAACAAGTTGTTATGCACTTTTAGTTACTTTTTTCAGTCATTAACATTCATTCCCACAATTTAACTAATAAAAGATAACACTCATTCCCATTTACACCAACAAAAATTAACTGTTATTTCCGCAACTTACAATAATCAAAATTAACATTCATTTCCACAATTTGCGCATGATTCCACGTCAATTCAGCGAAAACAAATTGTAATACACTTTTAGTTAATTTTTTGAGTAATATTAACATTCATTCCCACAATTTACACTAATAAAAGATAACACTCATTCCCACACTTTATACCAAGAAAAATTAACTTTTATTCCCGCAACTCACACTAATCAAGATTAGCATTCATTCCCACAATTTGCGCATGGTTCCACGTCAATTTAGCAAAAGCAAATTGTTATACAACTTTAGTTACTTTTTTGAGTAATATTAACATTCATTCCCAGAATTTACACTAATAAAAGATAACACTCATTCCCACAATTTACACCAATAAAAAATAACTTTTATTCCCGCACTTACACACTAATCAAAATTAGCATTCATTCCCACAATTTGCGCATGGTTCCACGTCAATTCAGGGAAAACAAATTGTTATGCACTTTTAGTTACTCTTTTCAGTAAAATTAACATTCATTCCCATAAATTACACTAATAGAAAATAACACTCATTCCCACAATTTGCAGCAATAAAAATTAACTTTTATTCCCGCAACTTACACTAATCAAAATTAGCATTCATTCCCACAATTCGCGCATGATTCTACGTCAATTCAGCGAAAACAAATTGCTATGCACTTTTAGTTACTCTTTTCAGTAAAATTAACATTCATTCCCACAATTTACACTAATAAAAGATAACACTCATTCCCACAATTTGCAGCAATAAAAATTAACTTTTATTCCCGCAACTTACACTAATCAAAATTAGCATTCATTCCCACAATTTGCGCATGGTTCCACGTCAATTTAGCGAAAACAAATTGTTATGCACTTTTAGTTACACTTTTCAGTAAAATTAACATTCATTCCCATAATTTACACTAATAGAAGATAACACTCATTCCCACAATTTGCAGCAATAAAAATTAACTTTTATTCCCACAACTTACACTAATCAAAATTAGCATTCATTCCCACAATTTGCGCATGATTCCACGTCAATTCAGCGAAAACAAATTGCTATGCACTTTTAGTTACTCTTTTCAGTAAAATTAACATTCATTCCCAGAATTTACACTAATAAAAGATAACACTCATTCCCACAATTTACACCAATAAAAATTTAACATTTACTCCCGCAACTTACACTAATCAAAATTAGCATTCATTCCCACAATTTGCGCATGATTCCACGTCAATTCAGCGAAAACAAATTGTTATGCACTTTTAGTTACTCTCTTCAGTAAAATTAACATTCATTTCCCACAATTTACACTAATAAAAAGATAACACTCATTCCCACAATTTACAGCAATAAAAATTAACTTTTATTCCCGCAACTTACACTAATCAAAATTAGCATTCATTCCCACAATTTGCGCATGGTTCCACGTCAATTTAGCGAAAGCAAATTGTTATACAACTTTAGTTACTTTTTTCAGTAATATTAATATTTCTTCCCACAATTTACACCAATAAAAGATAACACTCCTTCCCACAATTTACAACAATTAAATTTACTTGTATTCCGCAACTTACAATAATCAAATTTAACATTCATTCCCACAATTTACGCATGATTCCACGTCAATCAGCGAAAACAAATTGTTTGCACCTTCAGTTACTCTTTTCAGTAAAATAACATTCATTCCCACAATGTACACTAATAAAGATAACACTCATTCCCACAATTTACACCAATAAAAATTAACTTTTATTCCCGCAACTTACACTAATCAAAATTTGCATTCATTCCCACAATTCGCGCATGATTCCACGTCAATTCAGCGAAAACAAATTGCTATGCACTTTTAGTTACTCTTTTCAGTAAAATTAACATTCATTCCCACAATTACACTAATAGAAGATCACTCATTCCCACAATTTGCAGCAATAAAAATTAACTTTTTTCCCGCAACTTACACTAATCAAAATTAGCATTCATTCCCACAATTTGCGCATGATTCCACGTCAATTCAGCGAAAACAAATTGCTATGCACTTTTAGTTACTCTTTTCAGTAAAATTAACATTCATTCCCACAATTTACACTAATAAAAGATAACACTCATTCCCACAATTTGCAGCAATAAAAATTAACTTTTATTCCCGCAACTTACACTAATCAAAATTAGCATTCATTCCCACAATTTGCGCATGGTTCCACGTCAATTTAGCGAAAACAAATTGTTATACAACTTTAGTTACTTTCTTCAGTAATTTAATATTTCTTCCCACAATTACACAATAAAAGATAACACTCCTTCCCACAATTTACAACAATTAAAATTTACTTGTACTCCCGCAACTTACAATAATCAAAATTAACATTCATTCCCACACTTTGCGCATGATTCCACGTCAATTCAGCGAAAACAAATTGTTATGCACTTTTAATTACTCTTTTCAGTAAAATTAACATTCATTCCCAGAACCTACACTAATAAAAGATAACACTCATTCCCACATTTTACACCAATAAAAATTAACTTTTATTCCCGCATTTTACACTAATCAAAATTAGCATTCATTCCACAATTGCGCATGGTTCCACGTCAATTCAGGGAAAACAAATTGTTATGCACTTTTAGTTACTCTTTTCAGTAAAATTAACATTCATTCCCACAATGTACACTAATAAAAGATAACACTCATTCCCACAATTTACACCAATAAAAATTTAACATTTATTCCCGCAACTTACACTAATCAAAATTAGCTTTCCTTCCCACAATTTGCGCATGATTCCACGTCAATTCAGCGAAAACAAATTGTTATGCACTTTTAGTTACTCTTTTCAGTAAAATTAACATTCATTCCCACAATTTACACTAATAAAAGATAACACTCATTCCCACAATTTACAGCAATAAAAATTAACTTTTATTCCCGAACTTACACTAATCAAAATTAGCATTCATTCCCACAATTTGCGCATGGTTCCACGTCAATTTAGCGAAAGCAAATTGTTATACAACTTTAGTTACTTTTTTCAGTAATATTAATATTTCTTCCCACAATTTACACCAATAAAAGATAACACTCCTTCCCACAATTTACAACAATTAAAATTTACTTGTATTCCCGCAACTTACACTAATCAAAATTAGCATTCATTCCCACAATTTGCGCATGGTTCCACGTCAATTCAGAAAAAAACAAATTGTTATGCACTTTTAGTTACTCTTTTCAGTAAAATTAACATTCATTCCCACAATGTACACTAATAAAGATAACACTCATTCCCACAATTTACACCAATAAAAATTTAACATTTACTCCCGCAACTTACACTAATTAAAATTAGCATTCATTCCCACAATTTGCGCATGATTCCACGTCAATTCAGCGAAAACAAGTTGTTATGCACTTTTAGTTACTCTCTTCAGTAAAATTAACATTCATTCCCACAATTTACACTAATAAAAGATCACTCATTCCACAATTTACAGCAATAAAAATTAACTTTTATTCCCGCCCTTAACTAATCAAAATTAGCATTCATTCCCACAATTTCGCCATGGTTCCACGTCAATTTAGCGAAAGCAAATTGTTATACAACTTTAGTTACTTTTTTCAGTAATATTAATATTTCTTCCCACAATTTACACCAATAAAAGATAACACTCCTTCCCACAATTTACAACAATTAAACTTTACTTGTATTCCCGCAACTTACAATAATCAAATT
>RQOL01000912.1:8842-89922 GCA_013076295.1 Sanderia malayensis
AACTTTTATTCCCGCAACTTACACTATTCAAAATTAGCATTCATTCCCACAATTTGGGCATGACTCTACGTCAATTCAGCGAAAACAAATTGTTATACACTTTTAGTTACTTTTTTCAGTAATATTAACATTCATTCCCGCAATTTACACTAACAAAAGATAAAAATAATTCCCACAATTTACACCAATAAAAGTTAACTTTTATTCCCGCAACTTACACTAATCAAAATTGACATTCATTCCCACAATTTGCGCATGATTCCACGTCAATTCAGCGAAAAACAATTGTTATACACTTTTAGTTAATTTTTTCAGTAATATAACATTCATTCCCACAATTTACACAATAAAAGATAAATCATTCCCACAATTTACACCAACAAAAATTAACTTTTATTCCCGCATACTTACACTAATCAAAATTACATTCATTCCCAACACAATTGCGCAACATGATATCCACGTCATTTCAGCGAAAACAATTTTATGATACACTTTTAGTTACTTTTTTCAGTAATATTAACATTCATTTCCCACAATTTACACTAATAAAAGATAACACTCATTCCCACAATTTACAACAAGTAAAAATTAACTTTATTCCCGCGCAACTTACACTAATTAAAATTAAGATTCATTCCCACAATTTGCGCATGATTCCACGTCAATTCAGCGAAAACAAATTTGTTATACACTTTTTAGTTACTTTTTCAGTCATATTAACATTCATTTCCCACAATTTACACTAATAAAAGATAACACTCATTCCCACAATTCCCACAATTTACACCAGTAAAAATTAACTTTTATTCCCAACTTACACTTTTCAAAATTAGCATTCATTCCCACAATTTGCGCATGATTCCACGTCAATTCAGCGAAAACAAATTGTTATACACTTTTAGTTACTTTTTCAGTAATATTAACATCATTCCCACCAATTTACACTAATAAAAGATAATACTAGTTCCCGCAACTTACACCAACAAACATAACTGTTTTTCCTGCAATTTGCACCTTTAGTTACTTTTTTCAATCATATTTACAATTCATTCCCACAATGTACACTAATAAAAGATAACACTCATTCCCACAATTTACACCAACAAAAATTAACTTTTATTCCCGCAACTTACACTAATCAAAATTGACATTCATTCCCACAATTTACACCAATAAAAATTACCTGTTATTCCCGCAACTCACACTAATCAAAATTAGCATTCATTCCCGCAATTTGCGGCATGATTCCACGTCAATTCAGCGAAAACAAATTGTTATACACTTTTAGTTACTTTTTCAATAATATTAACATTCATTCCCACAAATTACACTAATAAAAGATAACATTCATCCCGAAATTTTATACCAATAAAAATTAACTTTTATTCCCGCCATTTGCGCATGATTCCACGTCAATTCAGGGAAAGCAAATTGTAATACATTTTTAGTTACTTTTTTCAGTAATAAAAACATTCATTCCGACAATTTACACTAGTAAAAGATAACACTCATCGCCACAATTTACACCAATAAAAATTAACTTTTATTCCAGCAACTTACACTAATCAAAATTAGCATTCATTCCCACAATTTGCACACGATTCCACGTCAATTCAGCGAAAACAAATTGTTATGCACTTTTAGTTACCTTTGACAGTAATATTAACATTTATTCCCACATTTTACACTAATAAAAGATAACACTCATTCCCACAATTTACACCAGTAAAATTTAACTTTTATTCCTGCAACTTACACTTTTCAAAATTAGCATTCATTCCCACAATTTGCGCATGATTCCACGTCAATTCAGCGAAAACAAATTCTTATGCACTTTTAGTTACTTTTTCAGTAATATTAACATTCATTCCCACAATTTACACTAATAAAAGATAAAACTCATTCCCACAATTTACACCAATAAAAGTTAACTTTTATTCCCGCAACTTACACTATTCAAAATTAGCATTCATTCCCACAATTTGGGCATGACTCTACGTCAATTCAGCGAAAACAAATTGTTATACACTTTTAGTTACTTTTTTCAGTAATATTAACATTCATTCCCGCAATTTACACTAACAAAACATAAAAATAATTCCCACAATTTACACCAATAAAAGTTTACTTTTATTCCCGCAACTTACACTAATCAAAATTGACATTCATTCCCACAATTTGCGCATGATTCCACGTCAATTCAGCGAAAACCAATTGTTATACACTTTTAGTTAATTTTTTCAGTAATACTAACATTCATTCCCACAATTTACACAAATAAAGATAAATCTCATTCCCACAATTTACACCAACAAAAATTAACTTTTATTCCCGCAACTTACACTAATCAAAATTGACATTCATTCCCACAATTTGCGCATGATTCCACGTCAATTCAGCGAAAACCAATTGTTATGCATTTTTAGTTGCTTTTTTCAGTATTATTGATATTCATTCCCACAGTTTACACTAATAAAAGATAACACTCATTGCCACAATTTACACCAACAAAAATTTACTGTTATTCCCGCAACCTACACTAATCAAAATTGACATTCATTCCCACAATTTACACTAATAAAAGATAACACTCATTCCCACAATTTACACCAAGAAAAATTAACTTTTATTCCCGCAACTTACACTAATCAAAATTAAGATTCATTCCCACAATTAACGCATGATTCCACGTCAATTCAGCGAAAACAATTTGTTATACACTTTTAGTTACTTTTTTCAGTCATATTAACATTCATTTCCACAGTTTACACTAATCAAAGATAACACTCATTCCCACAATTTACACCAGTAAAAATTAACTTTTATTCCCGCAACTTACACTTTTCAAAATTAGCATTCATTCCCAGAATTTGCGCATGATTCCACGTCAATTCAGCGAAAACAAATTGTTATACACCTTTAGTTACCTTTTCAGTAATAGTAACATTCATTCCCACAATTTACACTAATAAAAGATAATACTCATTCCCGCAATTTACACCAATGAAAATTAACTTTTATTGCCGCAACTTACACTAATCAAAATTAACATTCATTCCCACAATTAAAATAAGTTCAGTTTTATATTTAAAGAGCCGTCCGTTCCTTTATATTCATTCCCACAATTTGCGCATGATTCCACGTCAATTCAGCGAAAACCAATTGTTATACACTTTTAGTTACTTTTTTCAGTAATACTAACGTTCATTCCCGCAATTTACACTAATAAAAGATAACACTCATTCCCACCAATTTACACAATAAAAGTTAACTTTTATTCCCGCAACTTGCACTATTCAAATTAGCATTCATTCCCGCAATTTGCGCATGATTCTACGTCAATTCAGCGAAAACCAATTGTTATACAATTTATTTACTTTTTTCAGTATTATTAATATTCATTCCCACAGTTTACACTAATAAAAGATAACACTCATTCCCACAATTTACACCAACAAAAATTTACTGTGATTCCCGCAACTTACACTAATGAAAATTGACATTCATTCCCACAATTTGCGCATGATTTCACGTCAATTCAGCGAAAACAAATTGTAAAACACTTTTAGTTAATTTTTTCAGTAATATTAACATTCATTCCCACAATTTACACTAATAAAAGATAACACTCATTCCCACAATTTACACCAATAAAAGTTAACTTTTATTCCCGCAACTTACACTATTCAAATTTAGCATTCATTCCCACAATTTGCGCATGATTCCACGTCAATTCAGCGAAAAAAATTGTTATGCACTTTTAGTTACTTTTTTCAGTCATATTAACATTCATTCCCACAATTTACACTAATAAAAGATAACACTCATTCCCACAATTTACAACAATAAAAGTTAACTTTTATTCCCGCACCTTACACTATTCAAAATTAGCATTCATTCCCACAATTTGCGCATGATTCTACGTCAATTCAGCGAAAACAAAGTGTTATACACTTTTAGTTACTTTTTTCAGTAATATTAATATTCATTCCCGCATTTTACACTAATAAAAGATAACACTCATTCCCACAATTTACACCAATAAAATTAACTTTTATTCCCGCAACTTACACTAATCAAAATTAACATTCATTCTCTCAATTTGCGCATGATTCCACGTCAATTCAGCGAAAACAAATTGTTATGCATTTTTAGTTACTTTTGTCAGTTATATTAACATTCATTCCCACAATTTACACTAATAAAAGATAACACTCATTCCCACAATTTACAACAATAAAAGTTAACTTTTATTCCCGCACCTTACACTATTCAAAATTAGCATTCATTCCCACAATTTGCGCATGATTCCACGTCAATTCAGCGAAAACAAATTCTTATGCACTTTTAGTTACTTTTTCAATAATATTAACATTCATTCCCACAAATTACACTAATAAAAGATAACATTCATCCCGAAATTTTATACCAATAAAAATTAACTTTTATTCCCGCCATTTGCGCATGATTCCACGTCAATTCAGGGAAAGCAAATTGTAATACATCTTTAGTTACTTTTTTCAGTAATAAAAACATTCATTCCGACAATTTACACTAGTAAAAGATAACACTCATCGCCACAATTTACACCAATGAAAATTAACTTTTATTCCAGCAACTTACACTAATCAAAATTAGCATTCATTCCCACAATTTGCACACGATTCCACGTCAATTCAGCGAAAACAAATTGTTATGCACTTTTAGTTACCTTTGACAGTAATATTAACATTTATTCCCACATTTTACACTAATAAAAGATAACACTCATTCCCACAATTTACACCAGTAAAAATTAACTTTTATTCCCGCAACTTACACTTTCAAAATTAGCATTCATTCCACAATTTGCGCATGATTCCACGTCAATTCAGCGAAAACAAATTCTTATGCACTTTTAGTTACTTTTTCAGTAATATTAACATTCATTCCCACAATTTACACTAATAAAAGATAACACTCATTCCCACAATTTACACCAATAAAAGTTAACTTTTATTCCCGCAACTTACACTATTCAAAATTAGCATTCATTCCACAATTTGGCATGACTCTACGTCAATTCAGCGAAAACAAATTGTTATACACTTTTAGTTACTTTTTTCAGTAATATTAACATTCATTCCCGCAATTTACACTAACAAAAGATAAAATAATTCCCACAATTTACACCAATAAAAGTTAACTTTTATTCCCGCAACTTACACTAATCAAAATTGACATTCATTCCACAATTTGCGCATTATTCCACGTCAATTCAGCAAAAACATTTTTATACACTTTTAGTTACTTTTTTCAGTAATATTAACATTCATTCCCACAGTTTACACTAATAAAAGATAACACTCATTCCCACAATTTACACCAGTAAAAATTAACTTTTATTCCCACAACTTACACTTTCAAAATTAGCATTCATTCCCACAATTTGCGCATGATTCCACGTCAATTCAGCGAAAACAAATTGTTATACACTTTTAGTTACTTTTTCAATAATATTAACATTCATTCCCACAATTTACACTAATAAAAGATAACACTCATTCCCACAATTTACAACAAGTAAAATTAACTTTTATTCCCGCAACTTGCACTAATCAAAATTAAGATTCGTTCCCACAATTAACGCATGATTCCACGTCAATTCAGCAAAAACAATTTGTTATACACTTTTAGTTACTTTTTTCAGTAATATTAACATTCATTCCCACAGTTTACACTAATAAAAGATAACACTCATTCCCACAATTTACACCAGTAAAAATTAACTTTTATTCCCACAACTTACACTTTTCAAAATTAGCATTCATTCCCACAATTAACGCATGATTCCACGTCAATTCAGCAAAAACAATTTGTTATACACTTTTAGTTACTTTTTTCAGTAATATTAACATTCATTCCCACAGTTTACACTAATAAAAGATAACACTCATTCCTGCAATTTACACCAATGAAAATTAACTTTTATTGCCGCAACTTACACTAATCAAAATTAGCATTCATTCCCACAATTTGCGCATGATTCCACGTCAATTCAGCGAAAACAAATTGTTATACACTTTTAGTTACTTTTTCAGTAATATTAACATTCATTCCCACAGTTTACACTAATAAAAGATAACACTCATTCCCACAATTTACACCAGTAAAAATTAACTTTTATTCCCACAACTTACACTTTTCAAAATTAGCATTCATTCCCACAATTCGCGCATGATTCCACGTCAATTCAGCGAAAACAAATTGTTATACACTTTTAGTTACTTTTTCAGTAATATTAACATTCATTCCCACAATTTACACTAATAAAAGATAACACTCATTCCCACAATTTACACCAGTAAAAATTAACTTTTATTCCCACAACTTACACTTTTCAAAATTAGCATTCATTCCCACAATTAACGCATGATTCCACGTCAATTCAGCAAAAACAATTTGTTATACACTTTTAGTTACTTTTTTCAGTAATATTAACATTCCTTCCCACAGTTTACACTAATAAAAGATAACACTCATTCCTGCAATTTACACCAATGAAAATTAACTTTTATTGCCGCAACTTACACTAATCAAAATTAGCATTCATTCCCACAATTTGCGCATGATTCCACGTCAATTCAGCGAAAACAAATTGTTATACACTTTTAGTTACTTTTTCAGTAATATTAACATTCATTCCCACAATTTACACAAATAAAAGATGATACTCATTCCCGCAATTTACACCAATTAAAATTAACTTTTATTCCCACAACTTACACTAATCAAAATTAACATTCATTCCCACAATTTGCGCATGATTCCACGTCAATTCAGCGAAAACCAATTGTTATACACTTTTAGTTAATTTTTTCAGTAATACTAACATTCACTCCCACAATTTACACTAATAAAAGATAACACTCATTCCCACAATTTACACCAATAAAAGTTAACTTTTATTCCCGCAACTTGCACTATTCAAAATTAGCATTCATTCCCGCAATTTGCGCATGATTCTACGTCAATTCAGCGAAAACCAATTGTTATGCATTTTTAGTTACTTTTTTCAGTATTATTAATATTCATTCCCACAGTTTACACTAATAAAAGATAACACTCATTCCGACAATTTACACCAACAAAAATTTACTGTTATTCCCGCAACTTACACTAATCAAAATTGACATTCATTCCCACAATTTGCGCATGATGCCACGTCAATTCAGCGAAAACAAATTGTAATACACTTTTAGTTTATTTTTTCAGTAATGTTAACATTCATTCCCACAATTTACACTAATAAAAGATAACACTCATTCCCACAATTTACAACAATAAAAGTTAACTTTTATTCCCCCAACTTACACTATTCAAAATTAGCATTCATTCCCACAATTTGCGCATGATTCTACGTCAATTCAGCGAAAACAAATTGTTATACACTTTTAGTTACTTTTTTCAGTAATATTAATATTCATTCCCGCATTTTACACTAATAAAAGATAACACTCATTCCCACAATTTACACCAATAAAAATTAACTTTTATTCCCGCAACTTACACTAATCAAAATTAACATTCATTCTCTCAATTTGCGCATGATTCCACGTCAATTCAGCGAAAACAAATTGTTATGCACTTTTAGTTACTTTTGTCAGTTATATTAACATTCATTCCCACAATTTACACTAATAAAAGATAACACTCATTCCCACAATTTACAACAATTAAAATTGACTTTTATTCCCGCAACTTGCACTAATCAAAATTAAGATTCATTCCCACAATTAACGCATGATTCCACGTCAATTCAGCAAAAACAATTTGTTATACACTTTTAGTTACTTTTTTCAGTAATATTAACATTCATTCCAACAGTTTACACTAATAAAAGATAACACTCATTCCCACAATTTACACCAGTAAAAATTAACTTATATTCCCACAACTTACACTTTTCAAAATTAGCATTCATTCCCACAATTTGCGCATGATTCCACGTCAATTCAGCGAAAACAAATTGTTATACACTTTTAGTTACTTTTTCAGTAATATTAACATTCATTCCCACAATTTACACTAATAAAAGATAATACTCATTCCCGCAATTTACACCAATGAAAATTAATTTTTATTGCCGCAACTTACACTAATCAAAATTAACATTCATTCCCACAATTTGCGCATGATTCCACGTCAATTCAGCGAAAACAAATTGTTATGCACTTTTAGTTATTTTTTCAGTAATATTAATATTCATTCCCGCAATTTACACTAATAAAAGATAACACTCATTCCCACAATTTACACCAATAAAAATTAACTTTTATTCCCGCAACTTACAATAATCAAAATTAGCATTCATTCTCTCAATTTGCGCATGATTCCACGTCAATTCAGCAAAAACAATTTGTTATACAATTTTAGTTACTTTTTTCAGTAATATTAACATTCATTCCCACATTTACACTAATAAAAGATAACACTCATTCCCACAATTTACACCAGTAAAATTAACTTTTATTCCCACAACTTACACTTTCAAAATTAGCATTCATTCCCACAATTTGCGCATGATTCCACGTCAATTCAGCGAAAACAAATTGTTATACACTTTTAGTTACTTTTTCAGTTATATTAACATTCATTCCCACAATTTACACTAATAAAAGATAACACTCATTCCCACAATTTACAACAATTAAAATTAACTTTTATTCCCGCAACTTGCACTAATCAAAATTAAGATTCGTTCCCACAATTAACGCATGATTCCACGTCAATTCAGCAAAAACAATTTGTTATACAATTTTAGTTTCTTTTTTCAGTAATATTAACATTCATTCCCACAGTTTACACTAATAAAAGATAACACTCATTCCCACAATTTACACCAGTAAAACTTAACTTTTATTCCCACAACTTACACTTTTCAAAATTAGCATTCATTCCCACAATTTGCGCATGATTCCACGTCAATTCAGCGAAAACAAATTGTTATACACTTTTAGTTACTTTTTCAGTAATATTAACATTCATTCCCACAATTTACACTAATAAAAGATAATACTCATTCCTGCAATTTACACCAATGAAAATTAACTTTTATTGCCGCAACTTACACTAATCAAAATTAAGATTCGTTCCCACAATTAACGCATGATTCCACGTCAATTCAGCAAAAACAATTTGTTATACAATTTTAGTTACTTTTTTCAGTAATATTAATATTCATTCCCGCATTTTACACTAATAAAAGATAACACTCATTCCCACAATTTACACCAATAAAAATTAACTTTTATTCCCGCAACTTACACTAATCAAAATTAACATTCACTCTCTCAATTTGCGCATGATTCCACGTCAATTCAGCGAAAACAAATTGTTATGCACTTTTAGTTACTTTTTCAGTATATTAACATTCATTCCCACAATTTACACTAATAAAAGATAACACTCATTCCACAATTTACAACAATAAAATTACTTTATTCCCGCAACTTCACTAATCAAAATTAAGATTCATTCCACAATTACGCATGATCCACGTCAATTCAGCAAAAAACAATTTGTTATACACTTTTAGTTACTTTTTTCAGTAATATTAACATTCATTCCAACAGTTTACACTAATGAAAGGTAACACTCATTCCCACAATTTACACCAGTAAAAATTAACTTATATTCCACAACTTACACTTTTCAAAATTAGCATTCATTCCCACAATTTGCGCATGATTCCACGTCAATTCAGCGAAAACAAATTTTTATACACTTTTAGTTACTTTTTCAGTAATATTAACATTCATTCCCACAAGTTACACTAATAAAAGATAATACTCATTCCGGCAATTTACACCAATGAAAATTAACTTTTATTGCCGCGACTTACACTAATCAAAATTAACATTCATTCCCACAATTTGCGCATGATTCCACGTCAATTCAGCGAAAACAAATTGTTATGCACTTTTAGTTATTTTTTTCAGTAATATTAATATTCATTCCCGCAATTTACACTAATAAAAGATAACACTCATTCCCACAATTTACACCAATAAAAATTAACTTTTATTCCCGCAACTTACAATAATCTAAATTAGCATTCATTCTCTCAATTTGCGCATGATTCCACGTCAATTCAGCGAAAACAAATTGTAATACACTTTTAGTTACTTTTTTCAATAATATTAACATTCATTCCCACAAATTACACTAATAAAAATAACATTCATCCCGAAATTTTACACCAATAAAAATTAACTTTTATTCCCGCCATTTGCGCATGATTCCACGTCAATTCAGCGAAAGCAAGTTGTAATACATTTTTAGTTACTTTTTTCAGTAATAAAAACATTCATTCCGACAATTTACACTAATAAAAGATAACACTCATCGCCACAATTTACACCAATAAAAATTAACTTTTATTCCAGCAACTTACACTAATCAAAATTAGCATTCATTCCCACAATTTGCGCACGATTCCACGTCAATTCAGCGAAAACAAATTGTTATGCACTTTTACAACAACAGTAGTATTAAAAGTAGAATTAACATTTATTCCCACATTTTACACTAATAAAAGATAACACTCATTCCCACAATTTACACCAACAAAAATTTACTGTTATTCCCGCAACTTACACTAATCAAAATTAAGATTCATTCCCACAATTAACGCATGATTCCACGTCAATTCAGCGAAAACAATTTGTTATACACTTTTAGTTACTTTTTTCAGTAATATTAACATTCATTTCCACAGTTTACACTAATAAAAGATAACACTCATTCCCACAATTCCCACAATTTACACCAGTAAAAATTAACTTTTATTCCCGCAACTTACACTTTTCAAAATTAGCATTCATTCCCACAATTTGCGCATGATTCCACGTCAATTCAGCGAAAAGAAATTGTAATACACTTTTAGCTAATTTTTTCAGTAATATTAACATTCATTCCCACAATTTACACTAATAAAAGATAACACTCATTCCCACAGTTTACACCAACAAAAATTAACTTTTATTCCCGCAACTTACACTAATCAAAATTAAGATTCATTCCCACAATTAACGCATGATTCCACGTCAATTCAGCGAAAACAATTTGTTATACACTTTTAGTTACTTTTTTCAGTAATATTAACATTCATTTCCACAGTTTACACTAATAAAAGATAACACTCATTCCCACAATTCCCACAATTTACACCAGTAAAAATTAACTTTTATTCCCGCAACTTACACTTTTCAAAATTAGCATTCATTCCCACAATTTGCGCATGATTCCACGTCAATTCAGCGAAAACAAATTGTTATACACTTTTAGTTACTTTTTCAGTAATATTAACATTCATTCCCACAATTTACACTAATAAAAGATAATACTAGTTCCCGCAACTTACACCAACAAACAATAACTGTTTTTCCTGCAATTTGCACCTTTAGTTACTTTTTTCAGTCATATTTACAATTCATTCCCACAATGTACACTAATAAAAGATAACACTCATTCCCACAATTTACACCAACAAAAATTAACTTTTATTCCCGCAACTTACACTAATCAAAATTGACATTCATTCCCACAATTTACACCAATAAAAATTACCTGTTATTCCCGCAACTTACACTAATCAAAATTAGCATTCATTCCCACAATTTGCGCATGATTCCACGTCAATTCAGCGAAAACAAGTTGTTATACACTTTTAGTTACTTTTTTCAATAATATTAACATTCATTCCCACAAATTACACTAATAAAAGATAACATTCATCCCGAAATTTTATACCAATAAAAATTAACTTTTATTCCCGCCATTTGCGCATGATTCCACGTCAATTCAGGGAAAGCAAATTGTAATACATTTTTAGTTACTTTTTTCAGTAATAAAAACATTCATTCCGACAATTTACACTAGTAAAAGATAACACTCATCGCCACAATTTACACCAATAAAAATTAACTTTTATTCCAGCAACTTACACTAATCAAAATTAGCATTCATTCCCACAATTTGCACACGATTCCACGTCAATTCAGCGAAAACAAATTGTTATGCACTTTTAGTTACCTTTGACAGTAATATTAACATTTATTCCCACATTTTACACTAATAAAAGATAACACTCATTCCCACAATTTACACCAGTAAAAATTAACTTTTATTCCCGCAACTTACACTATTCAAAATTAGCATTCATTCCCACAATTTGGGCATGACTCTACGTCAATTCAGCGAAAACAAATTGTTATACACTTTTAGTTACTTTTTTCAGTAATATTAACATTCATTCCCGCAATTTACACTAACAAAAGATAAAAATAATTCCCACAATTTACACCAATAAAAGTTAACTTTTATTCCCGCAACTTACACTAATCAAAATTGACATTCATTCCCACAATTTGCGCATGATTCCACGTCAATTCAGCGAAAACCAATTGTTATACACTTTTAGTTAATTTTTTCAGTAATACTAACATTCATTCCCACAATTTACACAAATAAAAGATAAATCTCATTCCCACAATTTACACCAACAAAAATTAACTTTTATTCCCGCAACTTACACTAATCAAAATTGACATTCATTCCCACAATTTGCGCATGATTCCACGTCAATTCAGCGAAAAGAAATTGTAATACACTTTTAGCTAATTTTTTCAGTAATATTAACATTCATTCCCACAATTTACACTAATAAAAGATAACACTCATTCCCACAGTTTACACCAACAAAAATTAACTTTTATTCCCGCAACTTACACTAATCAAAATTAAGATTCATTCCCACAATTAACGCATGATTCCACGTCAATTCAGCGAAAACAATTTGTTATACACTTTTAGTTACTTTTTTCAGTAATATTAACATTCATTTCCACAGTTTACACTAATAAAAGATAACACTCATTCCCACAATTCCCACAATTTACACCAGTAAAAATTAACTTTTATTCCCGCAACTTACACTTTTCAAAATTAGCATTCATTCCCACAATTTGCGCATGATTCCACGTCAATTCAGCGAAAACAAATTGTTATACACTTTTAGTTACTTTTTCAGTAATATTAACATTCATTCCCACAATTTACACTAATAAAAGATAATACTAGTTCCCGCAACTTACACCAACAAACAATAACTGTTTTTCCTGCAATTTGCACCTTTAGTTACTTTTTTCAATCATATTTACAATTCATTCCCACAATGTACACTAATAAAAGATAACACTCATTCCCACAATTTACACCAACAAAAATTAACTTTTATTCCCTCAACTTACACTAATCAAAATTGACATTCATTCCCACAATTTACACCAATAAAAATTACCTGTTATTCCCGCAACTTACACTAATCAAAATAGCATTCATTCCCACAATTTGCGCATGATTCCACGTCAATTCAGCGAAAACAAATTGTTATACACTTTTAGTTACTTTTTCAATAATATTAACATTCATTCCCACAAATTACACTAATAAAAGATAACATTCATCCCGAAATTTTATACCAATAAAAATTAACTTTTATTCCCGCCATTTGCGCATGATTCCACGTCAATTCAGGGAAAGCAAATTGTAATACATTTTTAGTTACTTTTTTCAGTAATAAAAACATTCATTCCGACAATTTACACTAGTAAAAGATAACACTCATCGCCACAATTTACACCAATAAAAATTAACTTTTATTCCAGCAACTTACACTAATCAAAATTAGCATTCATTCCCACAATTTGCACACGATTCCACGTCAATTCAGCGAAAACAAATTGTTATGCACTTTTAGTTACCTTTGACAGTAATATTAACATTTATTCCCACATTTTACACTAATAAAAGATAACACTCATTCCCACAATTTACACCAGTAAAATTTAACTTTTATTCCCGCAACTTACACTTTTCAAAATTAGCATTCATTCCCACAATTTGCGCATGATTCCACGTCAATTCAGCGAAAACAAATTCTTATGCACTTTTAGTTACTTTTTCAGTAATATTAACATTCATTCCCACAATTTACACTAATAAAAGATAACACTCATTCCCACAATTTACACCAATAAAAGTTAACTTTTATTCCCGCAACTTACACTATTCAAAATTAGCATTCATTCCCACAATTTGGGCATGACTCTACGTCAATTCAGCGAAAACAAATTGTTATACACTTTTAGTTACTTTTTTCAGTAATATTAACATTCATTCCCGCAATTTACACTAACAAAAGATAAAAATAATTCCCACAATTTACACCAATAAAAGTTTACTTTTATTCCCGCAACTTACACTAATCAAAATTGACATTCATTCCCACAATTTGCGCATGATTCCACGTCAATTCAGCGAAAACCAATTGTTATACACTTTTAGTTAATTTTTTCAGTAATACTAACATTCATTCCCACAATTTACACAAATAAAAGATAAATCTCATTCCCACAATTTACACCAACAAAAATTACCTTTTATTCCCGCAACTTACACTAATCAAAATTGACATTCATTCCCACAATTTGCGCATGATTCCACGTCAATTCAGCGAAAACCAATTGTTATGCATTTTTAGTTGCTTTTTTCAGTATTATTGATATTCATTCCCACAGTTTACACTAATAAAAGATAACACTCATTGCCACAATTTACACCAACAAAAATTTACTGTTATTCCCGCAACCTACACTAATCAAAATTGACATTCATTCCCACAATTTACACTAATAAAAGATAACACTCATTCCCACAATTTACACCAAGAAAAATTAACTTTTATTCCCGCAACTTACACTAATCAAAATTAAGATTCATTCCCACAATTAACGCATGATTCCACGTCAATTCAGCGAAAACAATTTGTTATACACTTTTAGTTACTTTTTTCAGTCATATTAACATTCATTTCCACAGTTTACACTAATCAAAGATAACACTCATTCCCACAATTTACACCAGTAAAAATTAACTTTTATTCCCGCAACTTACACTTTTCAAAATTAGCATTCATTCCCACAATTTGCGCATGATTCCACGTCAATTCAGCGAAAACAAATTGTTATACACCTTTAGTTACCTTTTCAGTAATAGTAACATTCATTCCCACAATTTACACTAATAAAAGATAATACTCATTCCCGCAATTTACACCAATGAAAATTAACTTTTATTGCCGCAACTTACACTAATCAAAATTAACATTCATTCCCACAATTAAAATAAGTTCAGTTTTATATTTAAAGAGCCGTCCGTTCCTTTATATTCATTCCCACAATTTGCGCATGATTCCACGTCAATTCAGCGAAAACCAATTGTTATACACTTTTAGTTACTTTTTTCAGTAATACTAACGTTCATTCCCGCAATTTACACTAATAAAAGATAACACTCATTCCCACAATTTACACAATAAAAGTTAACTTTTATTCCCGCAACTTGCACTATTCAAAATTAAGATTCATTCCCACAATTAACGCATGATTCCACGTCAATTCAGCGAAAACAATTTGTTATACACTTTTAGTTACTTTTTTCAGTCATATTAACATTCATTTCCACAGTTTACACTAATCAAAGATAACACTCATTCCCACAATTTACACCAGTAAAAATTAACTTTTATTCCCGCAACTTACACTTTTCAAAATTAGCATTCATTCCCACAATTTGCGCATGATTCCACGTCAATTCAGCGAAAACAAATTGTTATACACCTTTAGTTACCTTTTCAGTAATAGTAACATTCATTCCCACAATTTACACTAATAAAAGATAATACTCATTCCCGCAATTTACACCAATGAAAATTAACTTTTATTGCCGCAACTTACACTAATCAAAATTAACATTCATTCCCACAATTAAAATAAGTTCAGTTTTATATTTAAAGAGCCGTCCGTTCCTTTATATTCATTCCCACAATTTGCGCATGATTCCACGTCAATTCAGCGAAAACCAATTGTTATACACTTTTAGTTACTTTTTTCAGTAATACTAACGTTCATTCCCGCAATTTACACTAATAAAAGATAACACTCATTCCCACAATTTACACAATAAAAGTTAACTTTTATTCCCGCAACTTGCACTATTCAAAATTAGCATTCATTCTCGCAATTTGCGCATGATTCTACGTCAATTCAGCGAAAACCAATTGTTATACAATTTTAGTTACTTTTTTCAGTATTATTAATATTCATTCCCACAGTTTACACTAATAAAAGATAACACTCATTCCCACAATTTACACCAACAAAAATTTACTGTGATTCCCGCAACTTACACTAATGAAAATTGACATTCATTCCCACAATTTGCGCATGATTTCACGTCAATTCAGCGAAAACAAATTGTAAAACACTTTTAGTTAATTTTTTCAGTAATATTAACATTCATTCCCACAATTTACACTAATAAAAGATAACACTCATTCCCACAATTTACACCAATAAAAGTTAACTTTTATTCCCGCAACTTACACTATTCAAATTTAGCATTCATTCCCACAATTTGCGCATGATTCCACGTCAATTCAGCGAAAAAAATTGTTATGCACTTTTAGTTACTTTTTTCAGTCATATTAACATTCATTCCCACAATTTACACTAATAAAAGATAACACTCATTCCCACAATTTACAACAATAAAAGTTAACTTTTATTCCCGCACCTTACACTATTCAAAATTAGCATTCATTCCCACAATTTGCGCATGATTCTACGTCAATTCAGCGAAAACAAAGTGTTATACACTTTTAGTTACTTTTTTCAGTAATATTAATATTCATTCCCGCATTTTACACTAATAAAAGATAACACTCATTCCCACAATTTACACCAATAAAAATTAACTTTTATTCCCGCAACTTACACTAATCAAAATTAACATTCATTCTCTCAATTTGCGCATGATTCCACGTCAATTCAGCGAAAACAAATTGTTATGCATTTTTAGTTACTTTTGTCAGTTATATTAACATTCATTCCCACAATTTACACTAATAAAAGATAACACTCATTCCCACAAATTACAACAATTAAAATTAACTTTTATTCCCGCAACTTGCACTAATCAAAATTAAGATTCATTCCCACAATTAACGCATGATTCCACGTCAATTCAGCAAAAACAATTTGTTATACACTTTTAGTTACTTTTTTCAGTAATATTAACATTCATTCCCACAGTTTACACTAATAAAAGATAACACTCGTTCCCACAATTTACACCAGTAAAAATTAACTTTTATTCCCACAACTTACACTTTTCAAAATTAGCAATCATTCCCACAATTTGCGCATGATTCCAAGTAAATTCAGCGAAAACAAATTGTTATACACTTTTAGTTACTTTTTCAGTAATATTAACATTCATTCCCACAATTTACACTAATAAAAGATAATACTCATTCCCACAAATTACACAATAAAAGTTAACTTTTATTCCCGCAACTTGCACTATTCAAAATTAAGATTCATTCCCACAATTAACGCATGATTCCACGTCAATTCAGCGAAAACAATTTGTTATACACTTTTAGTTACTTTTTTCAGTAATATTAACATTCATTCCCACAGTTTACACTAATAAAAGATAACACTCATTCCCACAATTTACACCAACAAAAATTTACTGTGATTCCCGCAACTTACACTAATCAAAATTGACATTCATTCCCACAATTTGCGCATGATTCCACGTCAATTCAGCGAAAACAAATTGTAATACACTTTTAGTTAATTTTTTCAGTAATATTAACATTCATTCCCACAATTTACACTAATAAAAGATAACACTCATTCCCACATTTACACCAATAAAAGTTAACTTTTATTCCCGCAACTTACACTATTCAAAATTAGCATTCATTCCCACAATTTGCGCATGATTCCACGTCAATTCAGCGAAAAAAACTGTTATGCTGTTTTAGTTACTTTTTTCAGTCATATTAACATTCATTCCCACAATTTACACTAATAAAAGATAACACTCATTCCCACAATTTACACCAATAAAAGTTAACTTTTATTCCCGCAAATTACACTATTCAAAATTAGCATTCATTCCCACAATTTGCGCATGCTTCCACGTCAATTCAGCGAAAAAATTTGTTATGCACTTTTAGTTACTTTTTTCAGTCATATTAACATTCATTCCCACAATTTACACTAATAAAAGATAACACTCATTCCCACAATTTACAACAACAAAAGTTAACTTTTATTCCCGCACCTTACACTATTCAAAATTAGCATTCATTCCCACAATTTGCGCATGATTCTACGTCAATTCAGCGAAAACAAAGTGTTATACACTTTTAGTTACTTTTTTCAGTAATATTAATATTCATTCCCGCATTTTACAATAATAAAAGATAACACTCATTCCCACAATTTACACTAATAAAAATTAACTTTTATTCCCGCAACTTACACTAATCAAAATTAACATTCATTCTCTCAATTTGCGCATGATTCCACGTCAATTCAGCGAAAACAAATTGTTATGCACTTTTAGTTACTTTTGTCAGTTATATTAACATTCATTCCCACAATTTACACTAATAAAAGATAACACTTATTCCCACAATTTACAACAGTTGAAATTAACCTTTATTCCCGCAACTTACACTAATCAAAATTAAGATTCATTCCCACAATTAACGCATGATTCCACGTCAATTCAGCGAAAACAATTTGTTATACACTTTTAGTTACTTTTTTCCGTAATATTAACATTCATTACCACAGTTTACACTAATAAAAGATAACGCTCATTCCCACAATTTACAACAATAAAAGTTAACTTTTATTCCCGCACCTTACACTATTGAAAATTAGCATTCATTCCTACAATTTGCGCATGATTCTACGTCAATTCAGCGAAAACAAAGTGTTATACACTTTTAGTTACTTTTTTCAGTCATATTAACATTCATTCCCACACTTTACACTAATAAAAGATAACACTCATTCCCACAATTTACAACAATAAAAGTTAACTTTTATTCCCGCACCTTGCACTATTCAAAATTAGCATTCATTCCCGCAATTTGCGCATGATTCTACGTCAATTCAGCGAAAACCAATTGTTATACAATTTTAGTTACTTTTTTCAGTATTATTAATATTCATTCCCACAGTTTACACTAATAAAAGATAACACTCATTCCCACAATTTAAACCAACAAAAATTTACTGTGATTCCCGCAACTTACACTAATCAAAATTGACATGCATTCCCACAATTTGCGCATGATTCCACGTCAATTCAGCGAAAACAAATTGTAATACACTTTTAGTTATTTTTTTCAGTAATATTAACATTCATTCCCACAATTTACACTAATAAAAGATAACACTCATTCCCACAATTTACACCAATAAAAATTAACTTTTATTCCCGCAACTTACACTAATCAAAATTAACATTCATTCTCTCAATTTGCGCATGATTCCACGTCAATTCTGCGAAAACAAATTGTTATGCACTTTTAGTTACTTTTGTCAGTTATATTAACATTCATTCCCACAATTTACACTAATAAAAGATAACACTCATTCCCACAAATTACAACAATGAAAAATAACTTTTATTCCCGCAACTTGCACTAATCAAAATTAAGATTCATTCCCACAATTAACGCATGATTCCACGTCAATTCAGCGAAAACAATTTGTTATACACTTTTAGTTACTTTTTTCAGTAATATTAACATTCATTCCCACAGTTTACACTAATAAAGAATAACACTTATTCCCACAATTTACACCAACAAAAATTTACTGTGATTCCCGCAACTTACACTAATCAAAATTGACATTCATTCCCACAATTTGCGCATGATTCCACGTCAATTCAGCGAAAACAAATTGTAATACACTTTTAGTTAATTTTTTCAGTAATATTAACATTCATTCCCACAATTTACACTAATAAAAGATAACACTCATTCCCACATTTACACCAATAAAAGTTAACTTTTATTCCCGCAACTTACACTATTCAAAATTAGCATTCATTCCCACAATTTGCGCATGCTTCCACGTCAATTCAGCGAAAAAATTTGTTATGCACTTTTAGTTACTTTTTTCAGTCATATTAACATTCATTCCCACAATTTACACTAATAAAAGATAACACTCATTCCCACAATTTACAACAACAAAAGTTAACTTTTATTCCCGCACCTTACACTATTCAAAATTAGCATTCATTCCCACAATTTGCGCATGATTCTACGTCAATTCAGCGAAAACAAAGTGTTATACACTTTTAGTTACTTTTTTCAGTAATATTAATATTCATTCCCGCATTTTACAATAATTAAAGATAACACTCATTCCCACAATATACACTAATAAAAATTAACTTTTATTCCCGCAACTTACACTAATCAAAATTAACATTCATTCTCTCAATTTGCGCATGATTCCACGTCAATTCAGCGAAAACAAATTGTTATGCACTTTTAGTTACTTTTGTCAGTTATATTAACATTCATTCCCACAATTTACACTAATAAAAGATAACACTTATTCCCACAATTTACAACAGTTAAAATTAACCTTTTTTCCCGCAACTTACACTAATCAAAATTAAGATTCATTCCCACAATTAACGCATGATTCCACGTCAATTCAGCGAAAACAATTTGTTATACACTTTTAGTTACTTTTTTCTGTAATATTAACATTCATTACCACAGTTTACACTAATAAAAGATAACACTCATTCCCACAATTTACAACAATAAAAGTTAACTTTTATTCCCGCACCTTACACTATTCAAAATTAGCATTCATTCCTACAATTTGCGCATGATTCTACGTCAATTCAGCGAAAACAAAGTGTTATACACTTTTAGTTACTTTTTTCAGTAATATTAATATTCATTCCCGCATTTTACACTAATAAAAGATAACACTCATTCCCACAATTTACACCAATAAAAATTAACTTTTATTCCCGCAACTTACAGTAATCAAAATTAACATTCATTCTCTCAATTTGCGCATGATTCCACGTCAATTCAGCGAAAACAATTTGTTATACACTTTTAGTTACTTTTTTCCGTAATATTAACATTCATTCCCACAGTTTACACTAATAAAAGATAACACTCATTCCCACAATTTACAACAATAAAAGTTAACTTTTATTCCCGCACCTTACACTATTCAAAATTAGCATTCATTCCCACAATTTGCGCATGATTCTACGTCAATTCAGCGAAAAAAAAGTGTTATACACTTTTAATTACTTTTTTCAGTAATATTAATATTCATTCCCGCATTTTACACTAATAAAAGATAACACTCATTCCCACAATTTACACCAATAAAAATTAACTTTTATTCCCGCAACTTACACTAATCAAAATTAACATTCATTCTCACAATTTGCGCATGATTCCACGTCAATTCAGCGAAAATAAATTGTTATACACTTTTAGTCACTTTTTTCAATAATATTAACATTCATTCCCACAATTCACACTAATAAAAGATAACATTCATTTCCACAATTTACACCAATAAAAATTAACTTTTATTCCCGCAACTTACACTAATCAAAAGTAACATTCATTCCCTCAATTTGCGCATGATTCCACGTCAATTCAGCGAAAACAAATTGTTATGCACTTTTAGTTACTTTTGTTAGTAATATTAACATTCATTCCCACATTTTAAACTAATAAAAGATAACACTCATTCCCACAATTTACACCAATTAAAATTAACTTTTATTCCCGCAACTTACACTAATCAAAATTAACATTCATTCCCACAATTTGCGCATGATTCCACCTTAATTCAGCTAAAACAAATTGTTATGCACTTTTAGTTACTTTTGTCAGTTATATTAACATTCATTCCCACAGTTTACACTAATAAAAGATAACACTCATTCCCACAATTTACACCAATTAAAATTAACTTTTATTCCCGCAACTTACGCTAATCAAACTTAAGATTCATTCCCACAATTAACGCATGATTACACGTCAATTCAGCGAAAACAATTTGTTATACACTTTTAGTTACTTTTTTCAGTAATAAAAACATTCATTCCGACAATTTACACTAAAAAAAGATAACACTGATTCCCACAATTTACACCAATAAAAATTAACTTTTATTCCCGCAACTTACACCAATCAAAATTAACATTCATTCCCACAATTTGCGCATGATTCCACGTTAATTCAGCGAAAACAAATTGTTATACACTTTTAGTGACCTTTTTAAGTAATATTAATAATCATTCCCACATGTTGCACTAATAAAAGATAACACTGATTCCCACAATTTACACCAATAAAAATTAACTTTTATTCCCGCAACTTACACTAATCAAAATTAACATTCATTCCCACAATTTGCGCATGATTCCACGTTAATTCAGCGAAAACAAATTGTTATACACTTTTAGTTACTTTTTTCAATAATATTAACATTCATTCCCACAATTTACACTAATAAAAGATAACACTCATCCCCAAATTTTACACCAATACAATTTAACTTTTATTCCCGCAACTTACACTAACCAAAATTGACATTCGTTGCCACAATTTGCGAATGATTCCACGTCAATTCAGCGAAAACAAATGGTTATACACTTTTAGTTACTTTTTTCAGTAATATTAACATTCATTCCCACAATTTACACCAATAAAAATTAACTTTTATTCCCGCAACTTACACTAATCAAAATTAGCATTCATTCTCTCAATTTGCGCATAATTCCACGTCAATTGAGCGAAAACAAATTGTTGTGCACTTTTAGTTACTTTTGTCAGTTATATTAACATTCATTCCCACAATTTACACCAATAAAAGATAACACTCATTCCCGCAATTTACACCAATGAAAATTAACTTTTATTACCGCAACTTACACTAATCAAAATTAACATTCATTCCCACAATTTGCGAATGATTCCACGTCAATTCAGCGAAAACAAATGGTTATACACTTTTAGTTACTTTTTTCAGTAATATTAACATTCATTCCCACAATTTACACCAATTAAAATTAACTTTTATTCCCGCAACTTACACTAATCAAAATTAACATTCATTCCCACAATTTACACTAATAAAAGATAACATTCATCCCCACAATTTACAACATTAAAAATTAACTTTTATTCCCGCAACTTACACTAATCAAAATTAACATTCATTCCCTCAGTTTGCGCACGATTCCACGTCAATTCAGCGAAAACAAATTGTTATGCACTTTTAGTTACTTTTGTCAGTAGTATAAACATTCATTCCCAGATTTTACACTAATAAAAGATAACACTCATTCCCACAATTTACACCAATTAAAATTAACTTTTATTCCCGCAACTTACACCATTCAAAATTAACATTCATTCCCACAATTTGCGCATGATTCCACGTCAATTTAGCGAAAACAAATTGTTATGCACTTTTAGTTCCTTTTGTCAGTTATATTAACATTCATTCCCGCAATTTACACTAATAAAAGATAACATTCATTCCCACAATTTACAGCAATTAACATTAACTTTTATTCCCGCAACTTACGCTAATCAAACTTAAGATTCATTCCCACAATTAACGCATGATTCCACGTCAATTCAGCAAAAACAATTTGTTACACACTTTTAGTTACTTTTTTCAGTAATATTAACATTCATTCCCACAGTTTACACTAATAAAAGATAACACTCATTCCCACAATTTACAACAATAAAAGTTAACTTTTATTCCCGCAACTTACACTATTCAAAATTAGCATTCATTCCCACAATTTGCGCATGATTCCACGTCAATTCAGCGAAAAAAATTGTTATGCACTTTTAGTTACTTTTTTCAGTACCAATAACATTCATTCCGACAATTTACACTATTAAAAGATAACAATCATTCCCACAATTTACACCAATTAAAATTAAGTTTTATTCTCTTAATTTACACTAATCAAAATTGACATTGATTCCCACAATTTGCGCATGATTCCACGTCAATTCAGCGAAAACAAATTGTTGTACACTTTTAGTTACTTTTTCAGTAATATTAACATTCATTCCCACATTTTACACTAATAAAAGATAACACTCATCCCCAAATTTTACACCAATAAAAATTAACTTTTATTCCCGCCATTTGCGCATGATTCCACGTCAATTCAGCGAAAGCAAATTGTAATACACTTTTAGTTACTTTTTACATTAATAAAAACATTCATTCCGACAATTTACACTAATAAAAGATAACACTCATCGCCACAATTTACACCAATAAAAATTAACTTTTATTCCAGCAACTAACACTAATCAAAATTAGCATTCATTCCCACAAACTGCGCACGATTCCACGTCAATTCGGCCAAAATAAATTGTTATGCACTTTTAGTTACCTTTGTCAGTAATATTAACATTTATTCCCACATTTTACACTAATAAAAGATAACACTCATTCCCACAATTTACAACAATAAAAGTTAACTTTTATTCCCGCAAATTACACTATTCAAAATTAGCATTCATTCCCACAATTTGCGCATGATTCCACGTCAATTCAACGAAAAAAATTGTTATGCACTTTTAGTTACTTTTTTCAGTCATATTAACATTCATTCCCACAATTTACACTAATAAAAGATAACACTCATTCCCACAATTTACAACAATAAAAGTTAACTTTTATTCCCGCAAACTACACTATTCAAAATTAGCATTCATTCCCACAATTTGCACATGATTCTACGTCAATTCAGCGAAAACAAATTGTTATACACTTTTAGTTACTTTTTTCAGTAATATTAATATTCATTCCCGCAATTTACACTAATAAAAGATAACACTCATTCCCACAATTTACATCAATAAAATTAACTTTCATTCCCGCAACTTACACTAATCAAAATTAACATTCATTCCCACAATTTGCGCATGATTTCACGTCAATTTAGCGAAAACAAATTGTTATGCACTTTTAGTTACTTTTGTCAGCTATATTAACATTCATTCCCGCAATTTAAACTAATAAAAGATAACACTCATTCCCACAATTTACACCAATTAATATTAACTTTTATTCCCGCAACTTACGCTAATCAAATTTAAGATTCATTCCCACAATTAACGCATGATTCCACGTCAATTCAGCAAAAACAATTTGTTACACACTTTTAGTTACTTTTTTCAGTAATATTAACATTCATTCCCACAGTTTACACTAATAAAAGATAACACTCATTCCCACAATTTACAACAATAAAAGTTAACTTTTATTCCCGCAACTTACACTATTCAAAATTAACATTCATTCCCACAATTTGCGCATGATTCCACGTCAATTTAGCGAAAACAAATTGTTATGCACTTATAGTTACCTTTGTCAGTAATATTAACATTTATTCACACATTTTACACTAACAAAAGATAACACTCATTCCCACAATTTACAATAATAAAAATTAACTTTTATTCCCGCAAATTACACTATTCAAAATTAGCATTCATTCCCACAATTTGCGCATGATTCCACGTCAATTCAACGAAAAAGATTGTTATGCACTTTTAGTTACTTTTTTCAGTCATATTAACATTCATTCCCACAATTTACACTAATAAAAAATAACACTCATTCCCACAATTTACAACAATAAAAGTTAACTTTTATTCCCGCAAATTACACTTTTCAAAATTAGCATTCATTCCCACAATTTGCGCATGATTCCACGTCAATTCGGCGAAAACAAATTGTTATACACTTTTAGTTACTTTTTCAGTAATATTAACATTCATTCCCGCAATTTACAGCAGTGAAAGTTAACTTTTATTGCCGCAACTTACACTAATCACAATTAACATTCATTCAAACAATTTGCGCATGATTCCACGTCAATTCAGCGAAAACAAATTGTTATGCACTTTTAGTTACTTTTGTCAGTTATATTAACTTTCATTCCCACAATTTACACCAATAAAAATTAACTGTTATTCCCGCAAATTACACTAATCAAAATTAGCATTCATTCCCACAATTAACGCATGATTCCACGTCAATTCAGTGAAAACAATTTGTTATACACTTTTAGTTACTTTTTTCAGTAATATTAACATTCATTCCCACAGTTTACACTAATAAAAGATAACACTCATTCCCACAATTTACACCAGTAAAATTAACTTTTATTCCCGCCACTTACACTTTTCAATATTAGCATTCATTCCCACAATTTGCGCATGATTCCACGTCAATTCGGCGAACACAAATTGTTATACACTTTTAGTTACTTTTTCAGTAATATTAACATTCATTCCCGCAATTTACAGCAATGAAAATTAACTTTTATTGCCGCAACTTACAGTAATCACAATTAACATTCATTCAAACAATTTGCGCATGATTCCACGTCAATTCAGCGAAAACAAATTGTTATACACTTTTAGTTACTTTTTTCAGTAATATTAACTTTCATTCCCACAGTTTACACTAATAAAAGATAACACTCATTCCCACAATTTACAACAATAAAAGTTAACTTTTATTCCCACAACTTACACTATTCAAAATTAGCATTCATTCCCACAATTTGCGCATGATTCCACGTCAATTCAGCGAAAACAAATTGTTATACACTTTTAGTTACTTTTTTCAGTACCAATAACATTCATTCCGACAATTTACACTATTAAAAGATAACAATCATTCCCACAATTTACACCAATTAAAATTAAGTTTTATTCTCTTAATTTACACTAATCAAAATTGACATTGATTCCCACAATTTGCGCATGATTCCACGTCAATTCAGCGAAAACAAATTGTTGTACACTTTTAGTTACTTTTTCAGTAATATTAACATTCATTCCCACATTTTACACTAATAAAAGATAACACTCATCCCCAAATTTTACACCAATAAAAATTAACTTTTATTCCCGCCATTTGCGCATGATTCCACGTCAATTCAGCGAAAGCAAATTGTAATACACTTTTAGTTACTTTTTACATTAATAAAAACATTCATTCCGACAATTTACACTAATAAAAGATAACACTCATCGCCACAATTTACACCAATAAAAATTAACTTTTATTCCAGCAACTAACACTAATCAAAATTAGCATTCATTCCCACAAACTGCGCACGATTCCACGTCAATTCGGCCAAAATAAATTGTTATGCACTTTTAGTTACCTTTGTCAGTAATATTAACATTTATTCCCACATTTTACACTAATAAAAGATAACACTCATTCCCACAATTTACAACAATAAAAGTTAACTTTTATTCCCGCAAATTACACTATTCAAAATTAGCATTCATTCCCACAATTTGCGCATGATTCCACGTCAATTCAACGAAAAAAATTGTTATGCACTTTTAGTTACTTTTTTCAGTCATATTAACATTCATTCCCACAATTTACACTAATAAAAGATAACACTCATTCCAACAATTTACACCAATAAAAATTAACTTTTATTCCCGCAACTTACACTAATCAAAATTAACATTCATTCTCTCAATTTGCGCATGATTCCACGTCAATTCAGGGAAAACAAATTGTTATACACTTTTAGTTACTTTTTTCAGTAACAATAAAATTCATTCCCACAATTTACACTAATAAAAATTAACTTTCATTCCCACAATTTACACCAATAAAATTAACTTTTATTCCCGCAACTTACACTAATCAAAATTAGCATTCATTCCCACAATTTGCGCACGATTCCACGTCAATTCAGCGAAAACAAATTGTTATACACTTTTAGTTACTTTTTTCAATAATATTAGCATTCATTCCCACAAATTACACTAATAAAAGATAACATTCATCCCCAAATTTTACACCAATAAAAATTAACTTTTATTCCCGCCATTTGCGCATGATTCCACGTCAATTCAGCGAAAGCAAATTGTAATACACCTTTAGTTACTCTTTCAGTAATATTAACATTCATTCCCGCAATTTGCACCAATGAAAACTAACTTTTATTGCCGCAACTTACACTAATCAAAATTAACATTCATTTACACAATTTGCGCATGATTCCACGTCAATTCAGCGAAAACAAATTGTAATACACTCTTAGTTACTTTTCTTAGTAACAATAACATTCATTCCGACAATTTACACTAATAAAAGATAACAATCATTCCCATAATTTACACTAATAAAAGTTAACTTTCATTCCCACAATTTACATCAATAAAATTAACTTTTATTCCCGCAACTTACACTAATCAAAATTAACATTCATTCCCACAATTTGCGCATGATTCCACGTCAATTTAGCGAAAACAAATTGTTATGCACTTTTAGTTACTTTTGTCAGCTATATTAACATTCATTCCCGCAATTTAAACTAATAAAAGATAACACTCATTCCCACAATTTACACCAATAAAAGTTAACTTTTATTCCCGCAAATTACACTAATAAAAATTAACATTCATTCCCACAATTTGCGCATGATTCCACGTCAATTCAGAGAAAACAAATTGTTATGCACTTTTAGTTACTTTTGTCAGTTATATATTAACTTTCATTCCCACAATTTACACCAATAAAAATTAACTGTTATTCCCGCAAAATACACTAATCAAAATTAGCATTCATTCCCACAATTAACGCATGATTCCACGTCAATTCAGTGAAACAATTTGTTATACACTTTTAGTTACTTTTTTCAGTAATATTAACATTCATTCCACAGTTTACACTAATAAAAGATAACACTCATTCCCACAATTTACACCAGTAAAAATTAACTTTTATTCCCGCCACTTACACTTTTCAAAATTAGCATTCATTCCCACAATTTGCGCATGATTCCACGTCAATTCGGCGAAAACAAATTGTTATACACTTTTAGTTACTTTTTCAGTAATATTAACATTCATTCCGCAATTTACAGCAGTGAAAGTTAACTTTTATTGCCGCAACTTACACTAATCACAATTAACATTCATTCAAACAATTTGCGCATGATTCCACGTCAATTCAGCGAAAACAAATTGTTATGCACTTTTAGTTACTTTTGTCAGTTATATTAACTTTCATTCCCACAATTTACACCAATAAAAATTAACTGTTATTCCCGCAAATTACACTAATCAAAATTAGCATTCATTCCACAATTAACGCATGATTCCACGTCAATTCAGTGAAAACAATTTGTTATACACTTTTAGTTACTTTTTTCAGTAATATTAACATTCATTCCCACAGTTTACACTAATAAAAGATAACACTCATTCCCACAATTTACACCAGTAAAAATTAACTTTTATTCCCGCCACTTACACTTTTCAATATTAGCATTCATTCCCACAATTTGCGCATGATTCCACGTCAATTCGGCGAACACAAATTGTTATACACTTTTAGTTACTTTTTCAGTAATATTAACATTCATTCCCGCAATTTACAGCAATGAAAATTAACTTTTATTGCCGCAACTTACAGTAATCACAATTAACATTCATTCAAACAATTTGCGCATGATTCCACGTCAATTCAGCGAAAACAAATTGTTATACACTTTAGTTACTTTTTTCAGTAATATTAACTTCATTCCCACAGTTTACACTAATAAAAGATAACACTCATTCCCACAATTTACAACAATAAAAGTTAACTTTTATTCCCACAACTTACACTATTCAAAATTAGCATTCATTCCCACAATTTGCGCATGATTCCACGTCAATTCAGCGAAAACAAATTGTTATACACTTTTAGTTACTTTTTTCAGTACCAATAACATTCATTCCGACAATTTACACTATTAAAAGATAACAATCATTCCCACAATTTACACCAATTAAAATTAAGTTTTATTCTCTTAATTTACACTAATCAAAATTGACATTGATTCCCACAATTTGCGCATGATTCCACGTCAATTCAGCGAAAACAAATTGTTGTACACTTTTAGTTACTTTTTCAGTAATATTAACATTCATTCCCACATTTTACACTAATAAAAGATAACACTCATCCCCAAATTTTACACCAATAAAAATTAACTTTTATTCCCGCCATTTGCGCATGATTCCACGTCAATTCAGCGAAAGCAAATTGTAATACACTTTTAGTTACTTTTTACATTAATAAAAACATTCATTCCGACAATTTACACTAATAAAAGATAACACTCATCGCCACAATTTACACCAATAAAAATTAACTTTTATTCCAGCAACTAACACTAATCAAAATTAGCATTCATTCCCACAAACTGCGCACGATTCCACGTCAATTCGGCCAAAATAAATTGTTATGCACTTTTAGTTACCTTTGTCAGTAATATTAACATTTATTCCCACATTTTACACTAATAAAAGATAACACTCATTCCCACAATTTACAACAATAAAGTTAACTTTTATTCCCGCAAATTACACTATTCAAAATTAGCATTCATTCCCACAATTTGCGCATGATTCCACGTCAATTCAACGAAAAAATTGTTATGCACTTTTAGTTACTTTTTCAGTCATATTAACATTCATTCCCACAATTTACACTAATAAAAGATAACACTCATTCCAACAATTTACACCAATAAAAATTTAACTTTTATTCCCGCAACTTACACTAATCAAAATTAACATTCATTCTCTCAATTTGCGCATGATTCCACGTCAATTCAGGGAAAACAAATTGTTATACACTTTTAGTTACTTTTTTCAGTAACAATAAAATTCATTCCCACAATTTACACTAATAAAAATTAACTTTCATTCCCACAATTTACACCAATAAAAATTAACTTTTATTCCCGCAACTTACACTAATCAAAATTAGCATTCATTCCCACAATTTGCGCACGATTCCACGTCAATTCAGCGAAAACAAATTGTTATACACTTTTAGTTACTTTTTTCAATAATATTAGCATTCATTCCCACAAATTACACTAATAAAAGATAACATTCATCCCCAAATTTTACACCAATAAAAATTAACTTTTATTCCCGCCATTTGCGCATGATTCCACGTCAATTCAGCGAAAGCAAATTGTAATACACCTTTAGTTACTCTTTCAGTAATATTAACATTCATTCCCGCAATTTGCACCAATGAAAACTAACTTTTATTGCCGCAACTTACACTAATCAAAATTAACATTCATTTACACAATTTGCGCATGATTCCACGTCAATTCAGCGAAAACAAATTGTAATACACTCTTAGTTACTTTTCTTAGTAACAATAACATTCATTCCGACAATTTACACTAATAAAAGATAACAATCATTCCCACAATTTACACTAATAAAAGTTAACTTTCATTCCCACAATTTACATCAATAAAATTAACTTTATTCCCGCAACTTACACTAATCAAAATTAACATTCATTCCCACAATTTGCGCATGATTCCACGTCAATTTAGCGAAAACAAATTGTTATGCACTTTTAGTTACTTTTTCAGCTATATTAACATTCATTCCCGCAATTTAAACTAATAAAAGATAACACTCATTCCCACAATTTACACCAATTAAAATTAACTTTTATTCCCGCAACTTACGCTAATCAAATTTAAGATTCATTCCCACAATTAACGCATGATTCCACGTCAATTCAGCAAAAACAATTTGTTACAACACTTTTAGTTACTTTTTTCAGTAATATTAACATTCATTCCACAGTTTCACTACTTACATAATAAAAGATAACACTCATTCCCACAATTTACAACAATAAAAGTTAACTTTTATTCCCGCAACTTACACTATTCAAAATTAACATTCATTCCCACAATTTGCGCATGATTCCACGTCAATTTAGCGAAAACAAATTGTTATGCACTTATAGTTACCTTTGTCAGTAATATTAACATTTATTCACACATTTTACACTAACAAAAGATAACACTCATTCCCACAATTTACAATAATAAAAATTAACTTTTATTCCCGCAAATTACACTATTCAAAATTAGCATTCATTCCCACAATTTGCGCATGATTCCACGTCAATTCAACGAAAAAGATTGTTATGCACTTTTAGTTACTTTTTTCAGTCATATTAACATTCATTCCCACAATTTACACTAATAAAAGATAACACTCATTCCCACAATTTACAACAATAAAAGTTAACTTTTATTCCCGCAAATTACACTAATAAAAAATAACATTCATTCCCACAATTTGCGCATGATTCCACGTCAATTCAGAGAAAACAAATTGTTATGCACTTTTAGTTACTTTTGTCAGTTATATTAACTTTCATTCCACAATTTACACCAATAAAAATTAACTGTTATTCCCGCAAATTACACTAATCAAAATTAGCATTCATTCCCACAATTAACGCATGATTCCACGTTAATTCAGTGAAAACAATTTGTTATACACTTTTAGTTGCTTTTTTCAGAAATTTGACATTCATTCCCACAGTTTACACTAATAAAAGATAACACTCATTCCCACAATTTACACAAGTAAAAATTAACTTTATTCCCGCACTTACACTTTTCAAAATTAGCATTCATTCCCACAATTTGCGCATGATTCCATGTCAATTCGGCGAAAACAAATTATACACTTTTATTACTTTTTTCAGTAATATTAATATTCATTCCCGCATTTTACACTAATAAAAGATAACACTCATTCCCACAATTTACACCAATAAAATTAACTTTTATTCCCGCAACTTACACTAATCAAAATTAACATTCATTCTCACAATTTGCGCATGATTCCACGTCAATTCAGCGAAAATAAATTGTTATACACTTTTAGTCACTTTTTTCAATAATATTAACATTCATTCCCACAATTCACACTAATAAAAGATAACATTCATTTCCACAATTTACACCAATAAAAATTAACTTTATTCCCGCAACTTACACTAATCAAAAGTAACATTCATTCCCTCAATTTGCGCATGATTCCACGTCAATTCAGCGAAAACAAATTGTTATGCACTTTTAGTTACTTTTGTTAGTAATATTAACATTCATTCCCACATTTTAAACTAATAAAAGATAACACTCATTCCCACAATTTACACCAATTAAAATTAACTTTTATTCCCGCAACTTACACTAATCAAAATTAACATTCATTCCCACAATTTGCGCATGATTCCACCTTAATTCAGCTAAAACAAATTGTTATGCACTTTTAGTTACTTTTGTCAGTTATATTAACATTCATTCCCACAGTTACACTAATAAAAGATAACACTCATTCCACAATTTACACCAATTAAAATTAACTTTATTCCCGCAACTTACGCTAATCAAACTTAAGATTCATTCCCACAATTAACGCATGATTACACGTCAATTCAGCGAAAACAATTTGTTATACACTTTTAGTTACTTTTTTCAGTAATAAAAACATTCATTCCGACAATTTACACTAAAAAAAGATAACACTGATTCCCACAATTTACACCAATAAAAATTAACTTTTATTCCCGCAACTTACACCAATCAAAATTAACATTCATTCCCACAATTTGCGCATGATTCCACGTTAATTCAGCGAAAACAAATTGTTATACACTTTTAGTGACCTTTTTAAGTAATATTAATAATCATTCCCACATGTTGCACTAATAAAAGATAACACTGATTCCCACAATTTACACCAATAAAAATTAACTTTTATTCCCGCAACTTACACTAATCAAAATTAACATTCATTCCCACAATTTGCGCATGATTCCACGTTAATTCAGCGAAAACAAATTGTTATACACTTTTAGTTACTTTTTTCAATAATATTAACATTCATTCCCACAATTTACACTAATAAAAGATAACACTCATCCCCAAATTTTACACCAATACAATTTAACTTTTATTCCCGCAACTTACACTAACCAAAATTGACATTCGTTGCCACAATTTGCGAATGATTCCACGTCAATTCAGCGAAAACAAATGGTTATACACTTTTAGTTACTTTTTTCAGTAATATTAACATTCATTCCCACAATTTACACCAATAAAAATTAACTTTTATTCCCGCAACTTACACTAATCAAAATTAGCATTCATTCTCTCAATTTGCGCATAATTCCACGTCAATTGAGCGAAAACCAAATTGTTGTGCACTTTTAGTTACTTTTGTCAGTTATATTAACATTCATTCCCACAATTTACACCAATAAAAGATAACACTCATTCCCGCAATTTACACCAATGAAAATTAACTTTTATTACCGCAACTTACACTAATCAAAATTAACATTCATTCCACAATTTGCGAATGATTCCACGTCAATTCAGCGAAAACAAATGGTTATACACTTTTAGTTACTTTTTTCAGTAATATTAACATTCATTCCCACAATTTACACCAATTAAAATTAACTTTTATTCCCGCAACTTACACTAATCAAAATTAACATTCATTCCCACAATTTACACTAATAAAAGATAACATTCATCCCCACAATTTACAACATTAAAAATTAACTTTTATTCCCGCAACTTACACTAATCAAAATTAACATTCATTCCCTCAGTTTGCGCACGATTCCACGTCAATTCAGCGAAAACAAATTGTTATGCACTTTTAGTTACTTTTGTCAGTAGTATAAACATTCATTCCCAGATTTTACACTAATAAAAGATAACACTCATTCCCACAATTTACACCAATTAAAATTAACTTTTATTCCCGCAACTTACACCATTCAAAATTAACATTCATTCCCACAATTTGCGCATGATTCCACGTCAATTTAGCGAAAACAAATTGTTATGCACTTTTAGTTCCTTTTGTCAGTTATATTAACATTCATTTCCCGCAATTTACACTAATAAAAGATAACATTCATTCCCACAATTTACAGCAATTAACATTAACTTTTATTCCCGCAACTTACGCTAATCAAACTTAAGATTCATTCCCACAATTAACGCATGATTCCACGTCAATTCAGCAAAAACAATTTGTTACACACTTTTAGTTACTTTTTTCAGTAATATTAACATTCATTCCCACAGTTTACACTAATAAAAGATAACACTCATTCCCACAATTTACAACAATAAAAGTTAACTTTTATTCCCGCAACTTACACTATTCAAAATTAGCATTCATTCCCACAATTTGCGCATGATTCCACGTCAATTCAGCGAAAAAAATTGTTATGCACTTTTAGTTACTTTTTCAGTACCAATAACATTCATTCCGACAATTTACACTATTAAAAGATAACAATCATTCCCACAATTTACACCAATTAAAATTAAGTTTTATTCTCTTAATTTACACTAATCAAAATTGACATTGATTCCCACAATTTGCGCATGATTCCACGTCAATTCAGCGAAAACAAATTGTTGTACACTTTTAGTTACTTTTTCAGTAATATTAACATTCATTCCCACATTTTACACTAATAAAAGATAACACTCATCCCCAAATTTTACACCAATAAAAATTAACTTTATTCCCGCCATTTGCGCATGATTCCACGTCAATTCAGCGAAAGCAAATTGTAATACACTTTAGTTACTTTTTACATTAATAAAAACATTCATTCCGACAATTTACACTAATAAAAGATAACACTCATCGCCACAATTTACACCAATAAAAATTAACTTTTATTCCAGCAACTAACACTAATCAAAATTAGCATTCATTCCCACAAACTGCGCACGATTCCACGTCAATTCGGCCAAAATAAATTGTTATGCACTTTTAGTTACCTTTGTCAGTAATATTAACATTTATTCCCACATTTTACACTAATAAAAGATAACACTCATTCCCACAATTTACAACAATAAAAGTTAACTTTTATTCCCGCAAATTACACTATTCAAAATTAGCATTCATTCCCACAATTTGCGCATGATTCCACGTCAATTCAACGAAAAAAATTGTTATGCACTTTTAGTTACTTTTTTCAGTCATATTAACATTCATTCCCACAATTTACACTAATAAAAGATAACACTCATTCCCACAATTTACAACAATAAAAGTTAACTTTTATTCCCGCAAACTACACTATTCAAAATTAGCATTCATTCCCACAATTTGCACATGATTCTACGTCAATTCAGCGAAAACAAATTGTTATACACTTTTAGTTACTTTTTTCAGTAATATTAATATTCATTCCCGCAATTTACACTAATAAAAGATAACACTCATTCCCACAATTTACATCAATAAAATTAACTTTCATTCCCGCAACTTACACTAATCAAAATTAACATTCATTCCCACAATTTGCGCATGATTTCACGTCAATTTAGCGAAAACAAATTGTTATGCACTTTTAGTTACTTTTGTCAGCTATATTAACATTCATTCCCGCAATTTAAACTAATAAAAGATAACACTCATTCCCACAATTTACACCAATTAATATTAACTTTTATTCCCGCAACTTACGCTAATCAAATTTAAGATTCATTCCCACAATTAACGCATGATTCCACGTCAATTCAGCAAAAACAATTTGTTACACACTTTTAGTTACTTTTTTCAGTAATATTAACATTCATTCCCACAGTTTACACTAATAAAAGATAACACTCATTCCACAATTTACAACAATAAAAGTTAACTTTTATTCCCGCAACTTACACTATTCAAAATTAACATTCATTCCCACAATTTGCGCATGATTCCACGTCAATTTAGCGAAAACAAATTGTTATGCACTTATAGTTACCTTTGTCAGTAATATTAACATTTATTCACACATTTTACACTAACAAAAGATAACACTCATTCCCACAATTTACAATAATAAAAATTAACTTTTATTCCCGCAAATTACACTATTCAAAATTAGCATTCATTCCCACAATTTGCGCATGATTCCACGTCAATTCAACGAAAAAGATTGTTATGCACTTTTAGTTACTTTTTTCAGTCATATTAACATTCATTCCCACAATTTACACTAATAAAAAATAACACTCATTCCCACAATTTACAACAATAAAAGTTAACTTTTATTCCCGCAAATTACACTTTTCAAAATTAGCATTCATTCCCACAATTTGCGCATGATTCCACGTCAATTCGGCGAAAACAAATTGTTATACACTTTTAGTTACTTTTTCAGTAATATTAACATTCATTCCCGCAATTTACAGCAGTGAAAGTTAACTTTTATTGCCGCAACTTACACTAATCACAATTAACATTCATTCAAACAATTTGCGCATGATTCCACGTCAATTCAGCGAAACAAATTGTTATGCACTTTTAGTTACTTTTGTCAGTTATATTAACTTTCATTCCCACAATTTACACCAATAAAAATTAACTGTTATTCCCGCAAATTACACTAATCAAAATTAGCATTCATTCCCACAATTAACGCATGATTCCACGTCAATTCAGTGAAAACAATTTGTTATACACTTTTAGTTACTTTTTTCAGTAATATTAACATTCATTCCCACAGTTTACACTAATAAAAGATAACACTCATTCCCACAATTTACACCAGTAAAAATTAACTTTTATTCCGCCACTTACACTTTTCAATATTAGCATTCATTCCCACAATTTGCGCATGATTCCACGTCAATTCGGCGAACACAAATTGTTATACACTTTTAGTTACTTTTTCAGTAATATTAACATTCATTCCCGCAATTTACAGCAATGAAAATTAACTTTTATTGCCGCAACTTACAGTAATCACAATTAACATTCATTCAAACAATTTGCGCATGATTCCACGTCAATTCAGCGAAAACAAATTGTTATACACTTTTAGTTACTTTTTTCAGTAATATTAACTTTCATTCCCACAGTTTACACTAATAAAAGATAACACTCATTCCCACAATTTACAACAATAAAAGTTAACTTTTATTCCCACAACTTACACTATTCAAAATTAGCATTCATTCCCACAATTTGCGCATGATTCCACGTCAATTCAGCGAAAACAAATTGTTATACACTTTTAGTTACTTTTTTCAGTACCAATAACATTCATTCCGACAATTTACACTATTAAAAGATAACAATCATTCCCACAATTTACACCAATTAAAATTAAGTTTTATTCTCTTAATTTACACTAATCAAAATTGACATTGATTCCCACAATTTGCGCATGATTCCACGTCAATTCAGCGAAAACAAATTGTTGTACACTTTTAGTTACTTTTTCAGTAATATTAACATTCATTCCCACATTTTACACTAATAAAAGATAACACTCATCCCCAAATTTTACACCAATAAAAATTAACTTTTATTCCCGCCATTTGCGCATGATTCCACGTCAATTCAGCGAAAGCAAATTGTAATACACTTTTAGTTACTTTTTACATTAATAAAAACATTCATTCCGACAATTTACACTAATAAAAGATAACACTCATCGCCACAATTTACACCAATAAAAATTAACTTTTATTCCAGCAACTAACACTAATCAAAATTAGCATTCATTCCCACAAACTGCGCACGATTCCACGTCAATTCGGCCAAAATAAATTGTTATGCACTTTTAGTTACCTTTGTCAGTAATATTAACATTTATTCCCACATTTTACACTAATAAAAGATAACACTCATTCCCACAATTTACAACAATAAAAGTTAACTTTTATTCCCGCAAATTACACTATTCAAAATTAGCATTCATTCCCACAATTTGCGCATGATTCCACGTCAATTCAACGAAAAAAATTGTTATGCACTTTTAGTTACTTTTTTCAGTCATATTAACATTCATTCCCACAATTTACACTAATAAAAGATAACACTCATTCCAACAATTTACACCAATAAAAATTAACTTTTATTCCCGCAACTTACACTAATCAAAATTAACATTCATTCTCTCAATTTGCGCATGATTCCACGTCAATTCAGGGAAAACAAATTGTTATACACTTTTAGTTACTTTTTTCAGTAACAATAAAATTCATTCCCACAATTTACACTAATAAAAATTAACTTTCATTCCCACAATTTACACCAATAAAAATTAACTTTTATTCCCGCAACTTACACTAATCAAAATTAGCATTCATTCCCACAATTTGCGCACGATTCCACGTCAATTCAGCGAAAACAAATTGTTATACACTTTTAGTTACTTTTTTCAATAATATTAGCATTCATTCCCACAAATTACACTAATAAAAGATAACATTCATCCCCAAATTTTACACCAATAAAAATTAACTTTTATTCCCGCCATTTGCGCATGATTCCACGTCAATTCAGCGAAAGCAAATTGTAATACACCTTTAGTTACTCTTTCAGTAATATTAACATTCATTCCCGCAATTTGCACCAATGAAAACTAACTTTTATTGCCGCAACTTACACTAATCAAAATTAACATTCATTTACACAATTTGCGCATGATTCCACGTCAATTCAGCGAAAACAAATTGTAATACACTCTTAGTTACTTTTCTTAGTAACAATAACATTCATTCCGACAATTTACACTAATAAAAGATAACAATCATTCCCATAATTTACACTAATAAAAGTTAACTTTCATTCCCACAATTTACATCAATAAAATTAACTTTTATTCCCGCAACTTACACTAATCAAAATTAACATTCATTCCCACAATTTGCGCATGATTCCACGTCAATTTAGCGAAAACAAATTGTTATGCACTTTTAGTTACTTTTGTCAGCTATATTAACATTCATTCCCGCAATTTAAACTAATAAAAGATAACACTCATTCCCACAATTTACACCAATAAAAGTTAACTTTTATTCCCGCAAATTACACTAATAAAAATTAACATTCATTCCCACAATTTGCGCATGATTCCACGTCAATTCAGAGAAAACAAATTGTTATGCACTTTTAGTTACTTTTGTCAGTTATATTAACTTTCATTCCCACAATTTACACCAATAAAAATTAACTGTTATTCCCGCAAAATACACTAATCAAAATTAGCATTCATTCCCACAATTAACGCATGATTCCACGTCAATTCAGTGAAAACAATTTGTTATACACTTTTAGTTACTTTTTTCAGTAATATTAACATTCATTCCCACAGTTTACACTAATAAAAGATAACACTCATTCCCACAATTTACACCAGTAAAAATTAACTTTTATTCCCGCCACTTACACTTTTCAAAATTAGCATTCATTCCCACAATTTGCGCATGATTCCACGTCAATTCGGCGAAAACAAATTGTTATACACTTTTAGTTACTTTTTCAGTAATATTAACATTCATTCCCGCAATTTACAGCAGTGAAAGTTAACTTTTATTGCCGCAACTTACACTAATCACAATTAACATTCATTCAAACAATTTGCGCATGATTCCACGTCAATTCAGCGAAAACAAATTGTTATGCACTTTTAGTTACTTTTGTCAGTTATATTAACTTTCATTCCCACAATTTACACCAATAAAAATTAACTGTTATTCCCGCAAATTACACTAATCAAAATTAGCATTCATTCCCACAATTAACGCATGATTCCACGTCAATTCAGTGAAAACAATTTGTTATACACTTTTAGTTACTTTTTTCAGTAATATTAACATTCATTCCCACAGTTTACACTAATAAAAGATAACACTCATTCCCACAATTTACACCAGTAAAAATTAACTTTTATTCCCGCCACTTACACTTTTCAATATTAGCATTCATTCCCACAATTTGCGCATGATTCCACGTCAATTCGGCGAACACAAATTGTTATACACTTTTAGTTACTTTTTCAGTAATATTAACATTCATTCCCGCAATTTACAGCAATGAAAATTAACTTTTATTGCCGCAACTTACAGTAATCACAATTAACATTCATTCAAACAATTTGCGCATGATTCCACGTCAATTCAGCGAAAACAAATTGTTATACACTTTTAGTTACTTTTTTCAGTAATATTAACTTTCATTCCCACAGTTTACACTAATAAAAGATAACACTCATTCCCACAATTTACAACAATAAAAGTTAACTTTTATTCCCACAACTTACACTATTCAAAATTAGCATTCATTCCCACAATTTGCGCATGATTCCACGTCAATTCAGCGAAAACAAATTGTTATACACTTTTAGTTACTTTTTTCAGTACCAATAACATTCATTCCGACAATTTACACTATTAAAAGATAACAATCATTCCCACAATTTACACCAATTAAAATTAAGTTTTATTCTCTTAATTTACACTAATCAAAATTGACATTGATTCCCACAATTTGCGCATGATTCCACGTCAATTCAGCGAAAACAAATTGTTGTACACTTTTAGTTACTTTTTCAGTAATATTAACATTCATTCCCACATTTTACACTAATAAAAGATAACACTCATCCCCAAATTTTACACCAATAAAAATTAACTTTTATTCCCGCCATTTGCGCATGATTCCACGTCAATTCAGCGAAAGCAAATTGTAATACACTTTTAGTTACTTTTTACATTAATAAAAACATTCATTCCGACAATTTACACTAATAAAAGATAACACTCATCGCCACAATTTACACCAATAAAAATTAACTTTTATTCCAGCAACTAACACTAATCAAAATTAGCATTCATTCCCACAAACTGCGCACGATTCCACGTCAATTCGGCCAAAATAAATTGTTATGCACTTTTAGTTACCTTTGTCAGTAATATTAACATTTATTCCCACATTTTACACTAATAAAAGATAACACTCATTCCCACAATTTACAACAATAAAAGTTAACTTTTATTCCCGCAAATTACACTATTCAAAATTAGCATTCATTCCCACAATTTGCGCATGATTCCACGTCAATTCAACGAAAAAAATTGTTATGCACTTTTAGTTACTTTTTTCAGTCATATTAACATTCATTCCCACAATTTACACTAATAAAAGATAACACTCATTCCAACAATTTACACCAATAAAAATTAACTTTTATTCCCGCAACTTACACTAATCAAAATTAACATTCATTCTCTCAATTTGCGCATGATTCCACGTCAATTCAGGGAAAACAAATTGTTATACACTTTTAGTTACTTTTTTCAGTAACAATAAAATTCATTCCCACAATTTACACTAATAAAAATTAACTTTCATTCCCACAATTTACACCAATAAAAATTAACTTTTATTCCCGCAACTTACACTAATCAAAATTAGCATTCATTCCCACAATTTGCGCACGATTCCACGTCAATTCAGCGAAAACAAATTGTTATACACTTTTAGTTACTTTTTTCAATAATATTAGCATTCATTCCCACAAATTACACTAATAAAAGATAACATTCATCCCCAAATTTTACACCAATAAAAATTAACTTTTATTCCCGCCATTTGCGCATGATTCCACGTCAATTCAGCGAAAGCAAATTGTAATACACCTTTAGTTACTCTTTCAGTAATATTAACATTCATTCCCGCAATTTGCACCAATGAAAACTAACTTTTATTGCCGCAACTTACACTAATCAAAATTAACATTCATTTACACAATTTGCGCATGATTCCACGTCAATTCAGCGAAAACAAATTGTAATACACTCTTAGTTACTTTTCTTAGTAACAATAACATTCATTCCGACAATTTACACTAATAAAAGATAACAATCATTCCCACAATTTACACTAATAAAAGTTAACTTTCATTCCCACAATTTACATCAATAAAATTAACTTTTATTCCCGCAACTTACACTAATCAAAATTAACATTCATTCCCACAATTTGCGCATGATTCCACGTCAATTTAGCGAAAACAAATTGTTATGCACTTTTAGTTACTTTTGTCAGCTATATTAACATTCATTCCCGCAATTTAAACTAATAAAAGATAACACTCATTCCCACAATTTACACCAATTAAAATTAACTTTTATTCCCGCAACTTACGCTAATCAAATTTAAGATTCATTCCCACAATTAACGCATGATTCCACGTCAATTCAGCAAAAACAATTTGTTACACACTTTTAGTTACTTTTTTCAGTAATATTAACATTCATTCCCACAGTTTACACTAATAAAAGATAACACTCATTCCCACAATTTACAACAATAAAAGTTAACTTTTATTCCCGCAACTTACACTATTCAAAATTAACATTCATTCCCACAATTTGCGCATGATTCCACGTCAATTTAGCGAAAACAAATTGTTATGCACTTATAGTTACCTTTGTCAGTAATATTAACATTTATTCACACATTTTACACTAACAAAAGATAACACTCATTCCCACAATTTACAATAATAAAAATTAACTTTTATTCCCGCAAATTACACTATTCAAAATTAGCATTCATTCCCACAATTTGCGCATGATTCCACGTCAATTCAACGAAAAAGATTGTTATGCACTTTTAGTTACTTTTTTCAGTCATATTAACATTCATTCCCACAATTTACACTAATAAAAGATAACACTCATTCCCACAATTTACAACAATAAAAGTTAACTTTTATTCCCGCAAATTACACTAATAAAAAATAACATTCATTCCCACAATTTGCGCATGATTCCACGTCAATTCAGAGAAAACAAATTGTTATGCACTTTTAGTTACTTTTGTCAGTTATATTAACTTTCATTCCCACAATTTACACCAATAAAAATTAACTGTTATTCCCGCAAATTACACTAATCAAAATTAGCATTCATTCCCACAATTAACGCATGATTCCACGTTAATTCAGTGAAAACAATTTGTTATACACTTTTAGTTGCTTTTTTCAGAAATTTTGACATTCATTCCCACAGTTTACACTAATAAAAGATAACACTCATTCCCACAATTTACACAAGTAAAAATTAACTTTTATTCCCGCCACTTACACTTTTCAAAATTAGCATTCATTCCCACAATTTGCGCATGATTCCATGTCAATTCGGCGAAAACAAATTGTTATACACTTTTAGTTACTTTTTTCAGTAATATTAATATTCATTCCCGCATTTTACACTAATAAAAGATAACACTCATTCCCACAATTTACACCAATAAAAATTAACTTTTATTCCCGCAACTTACACTAATCAAAATTAACATTCATTCTCACAATTTGCGCATGATTCCACGTCAATTCAGCGAAAATAAATTGTTATACACTTTTAGTCACTTTTTTCAATAATATTAACATTCATTCCCACAATTCACACTAATAAAAGATAACATTCATTTCCACAATTTAAACCAATAAAAATTAACTTTTATTCCCGCAACTTACACTAATCAAAAGTAACATTCATTCCCTCAATTTGCGCATGATTCCACGTCAATTCAGCGAAAACAAATTGTTATGCACTTTTAGTTACTTTTGTTAGTAATATTAACATTCATTCCCACATTTTAAACTAATAAAAGATAACACTCATTCCCACAATTTACACCAATTAAAATTAACTTTTATTCCCGCAACTTACACTAATCAAAATTAACATTCATTCCCACAATTTGCGCATGATTCCACCTTAATTCAGCTAAAACAAATTGTTATGCACTTTTAGTTACTTTTGTCAGTTATATTAACATTCATTCCCACAGTTTACACTAATAAAAGATAACACTCATTCCCACAATTTACACCAATTAAAATTAACTTTTATTCCCGCAACTTACGCTAATCAAACTTAAGATTCATTCCCACAATTAACGCATGATTACACGTCAATTCAGCGAAAACAATTTGTTATACACTTTTAGTTACTTTTTTCAGTAATAAAAACATTCATTCCGACAATTTACACTAAAAAAAGATAACACTGATTCCCACAATTTACACCAATAAAAATTAACTTTTATTCCCGCAACTTACACCAATCAAAATTAACATTCATTCCCACAATTTGCGCATGATTCCACGTTAATTCAGCGAAAACAAATTGTTATACACTTTTAGTGACCTTTTTAAGTAATATTAATAATCATTCCCACATTTTGCACTAATAAAAGATAACACTGATTCCCACAATTTACACCAATAAAAATTAACTTTTATTCCCGCAACTTACACTAATCAAAATTAACATTCATTCCCACAATTTGCGCATGATTCCACGTTAATTCAGCGAAAACAAATTGTTATACACTTTTAGTTACTTTTTTCAATAATATTAACATTCATTCCCACAATTTACACTAATAAAAGATAACACTCATCCCCAAATTTTACACCAATACAATTTAACTTTTATTCCCGCAACTTACACTAACCAAAATTGACATTCGTTGCCACAATTTGCGCATGGTTCCACGTCAATTCAGCGAAAACAAATGGTTATACACTTTTAGTTACTTTTTTCAGTAATATTAACATTCATTCCCACAATTTACACCAATTAAAATTAACTTTTATTCCCGCAACTTACACTAATAAAATATAACACTCATTCCCACAATTTACACCAATAAAAATTAACTTTTATTCCCGCAGCTTACACTAATCTAAATTAGCATTCATTCTCTCAATTTGCGCATAATTCCACGTCAATTGAGCGAAAACAAATTGTTGTGCACTTTTAGTTACTTTTGTCAGTTATATTAACATTCATTCCCACAATTTACACCAATAAAAGATAACACTCATTCCCGCAATTTACACCAATGAAAATTAACTTTTATTACCGCAACTTACACTAATCAAAATTAACATTCATTCCCACAATTTGCGAATGATTCCACGTCAATTCAGCGAAAACAAATGGTTATACACTTTTAGTTACTTTTTTCAGTAATATTAACATTCATTCCCACAATTTACACCAATTAAAATTAACTTTTATTCCCGCAACTTACACTAATCAAAATTAACATTCATTCCCACAATTTACACTAATAAAAGATAACATTCATCCCCACAATTTACAACATTAAAAATTAACTTTTATTCCCGCAACTTACACTAATCAAAATTAACATTCATTCCCTCAGTTTGCGCACGATTCCACGTCAATTCAGCGAAAACAAATTGTTATGCACTTTTAGTTACTTTTGTCAGTAGTATAAACATTCATTCCCAGATTTTACACTAATAAAAGATAACACTCATTCCCACAATTTACACCAATTAAAATTAACTTTTATTCCCGCAACTTACACCATTCAAAATTAACATTCATTCCCACAATTTGCGCATGATTCCACGTCAATTTAGCGAAAACAAATTGTTATGCACTTTTAGTTCCTTTTGTCAGTTATATTAACATTCATTCCCGCAATTTACACTAATAAAAGATAACACTCATTCCCACAATTTACAGCAATTAACATTAACTTTTATTCCCGCAACTTACGCTAATCAAACTTAAGATTCATTCCCACAATTAACGCATGATTCCACGTCAATTCAGCAAAAACAATTTGTTACACACTTTTAGTTACTTTTTTCAGTAATATTAACATTCATTCCCACAGTTTACACTAATAAAAGATAACACTCATTCCCACAATTTACAACAATAAAAGTTAACTTTTATTCCCGCAACTTACACTATTCAAAATTAGCATTCATTCCCACAATTTGCGCATGATTCCACGTCAATTCAGCGAAAAAAATTGTTATGCACTTTTAGTTACTTTTTTCAGTCATATTAACATTCATTCCCACAATTTACACTAATAAAAGATAACACTCATTCCCACAATTTACAACAATAAAAGTTAACTTTTATTCCCGCAAATTACACTATTCAAAATTAGCATTCATTCCCACAATTTGCGCATGATTCTACGTCAATTCAGCGAAAACAAATTGTTGTACACTTTTAGTTACTTTTTCAGTAATATTAACATTCATTCCCACATTTTACACTAATAAAAGATAACACTCATCCCCAAATTTTACACCAATAAAAATTAACTTTTATTCCCGCCATTTGCGCATGATTCCACGTCAATTCAGCGAAAGCAAATTGTAATACACTTTTAGTTACTTTTTACATTAATAAAAACACTCATTCCGACAATTTACACTAATAAAAGATAACACTCATCGCCACAATTTACACCAATAAAAATTAACTTTTATTCCAGCAACTAACACTAATCAAAATTAGCATTCATTCCCACAATCTGCGCACGATTCCACGTCAATTCGGCCAAAATAAATTGTTATGCACTTTTAGTTACCTTTGTCAGTAATATTAACATTTAGTCCCACATTTTACACTAATAAAAGATAACACTCATTCCCACAATTTACAACAATAAAAGTTAACTTTTATTCCCGCAAATTACACTATTCAAAATTAGCATTCATTCCCACAATTTGCGCATGATTCCACGTCAATTCAACGAAAAAAATTGTTATGCACTTTTAGTTACTTTTTTCAGTCATATTAACATTCATTCCCACAATTTACACTAATAAAAGATAACACTCATTCCCACAATTTACAACAATAAAAGTTAACTTTTATTCCCGCAAACTACACTATTCAAAATTAGCATTCATTCCCACAATTTGCACATGATTCTACGTCAATTCAGCGAAAACAAATTGTTATACACTTTTAGTTACTTTTTTCTGTAATATTAATATTCATTCCCGCAATTTACACTAATAAAAGATAACACTCATTCCCACAATTTACATCAATAAAATTAACTTTCATTCCCGCAACTTACACTAATCAAAATTAACATTCATTCCCACAATTTGCGCATGATTTCACGTCAATTTAGCGAAAACAAATTGTTATGCACTTTTAGTTACTTTTGTCAGCTATATTAACATTCATTCCCGCAATTTAAACTAATAAAAGATAACACTCATTCCCACAATTTACACCAATTAATATTAACTTTTATTCCCGCAACTTACGCTAATCAAATTTAAGATTCATTCCCACAATTAACGCATGATTCCACGTCAATTCAGCAAAAACAATTTGTTACACACTTTTAGTTACTTTTTTCAGTAATATTAACATTCATTCCCACAGTTTACATTAATAAAAGATAACACTCATTCCCACAATTTACAACAATAAAAGTTAACTTTTATTCCCGCAACTTACACTATTCAAAATTAACATTCATTCCCACAATTTGCGCATGATTCCACGTCAATTTAGCGAAAACAAATTGTTATGCACTTATAGTTACCTTTGTCAGTAATATTAACATTTATTCACACATTTTACCCTAACAAAAGATAACACTCATTCCCACAATTTACAATAATAAAAATTAACTTTTATTCCCGCAAATTACACTATTCAAAATTAGCATTCATTCCCACAATTTGCGCATGATTCCACGTCAATTCAACGAAAAAGATTGTTATGCACTTTTAGTTACTTTTTTCAGTCATATTAACATTCATTCCCACAATTTACAGCAGTGAAAGTTAACTTTTATTGCCGCAACTTACACTAATCACAATTAACATTCATTCAAACAATTTGCGCATGATTCCACGTCAATTCAGCGAAAACAAATTGTTATGCACTTTTAGTTACTTTTGTCAGTTATATTAACTTTCATTCCCACAATTTACACCAATAAAAATTAACTGTTATTCCCGCAAATTACACTAATCAAAATTAGCATTCATTCCCACAATTAACGCATGATTCCACGTCAATTCAGTGAAAACAATTTGTTATACACTTTTAGTTACTTTTTTCAGTAATATTAACATTCATTCCCACAGTTTACACTAATAAAAGATAACACTCATTCCCACAATTTACACCAGTAAAAATTAACTTTTATTCCCGCCACTTACACTTTTCAATATTAGCATTCATTCCCACAATTTGCGCATGATTCCACGTCAATTCGGCGAACACAAATTGTTATACACTTTTAGTTACTTTTTCAGTAATATTAACATTCATTCCCGCAATTTACAGCAATGAAAATTAACTTTTATTGCCGCAACTTACAGTAATCACAATTAACATTCATTCAAACAATTTGCGCATGATTCCACGTCAATTCAGCGAAAACAAATTGTTATACACTTTTAGTTACTTTTTTCAGTAATATTAACTTTCATTCCCACAGTTTACACTAATAAAAGATAACACTCATTCCCACAATTTACAACAATAAAAGTTAACTTTTATTCCCACAACTTACACTATTCAAAATTAGCATTCATTCCCACAATTTGCGCATGATTCCACGTCAATTCAGCGAAAACAAATTGTTATACACTTTTAGTTACTTTTTTCAGTACCAATAACATTCATTCCGACAATTTACACTATTAAAAGATAACAATCATTCCCACAATTTACACCAATTAAAATTAAGTTTTATTCCCTTAATTTACACTAATCAAAATTGACATTGATTCCCACAATTTGCGCATGATTCCACGTCAATTCAGCGAAAACAAATTGTTGTACACTTTTAGTTACTTTTTCAGTAATATTAACATTCATTCCCACATTTTACACTAATAAAAGATAACACTCATCCCCAAATTTTACACCAATAAAAATTAACTTTTATTCCCGCCATTTGCGCATGATTCCACGTCAATTCAGCGAAAGCAAATTGTAATACACTTTTAGTTACTTTTTACATTAATAAAAACATTCATTCCGACAATTTACACTAATAAAAGATAACACTCATCGCCACAATTTACACCAATAAAAATTAACTTTTATTCCAGCAACTAACACTAATCAAAATTAGCATTCATTCCCACAAACTGCGCACGATTCCACGTCAATTCGGCCAAAATAAATTGTTATGCACTTTTAGTTACCTTTGTCAGTAATATTAACATTTATTCCCACATTTTACACTAATAAAAGATAACACTCATTCCCACAATTTACAACAATAAAAGTTAACTTTTATTCCCGCAAATTACACTATTCAAAATTAGCATTCATTCCCACAATTTGCGCATGATTCCACGTCAATTCAACGAAAAAAATTGTTATGCACTTTTAGTTACTTTTTTCAGTCATATTAACATTCATTCCCACAATTTACACTAATAAAAGATAACACTCATTCCAACAATTTACACCAATAAAAATTAACTTTTATTCCCGCAATTTACACTAATCAAAATTAACATTCATTCTCTCAATTTGCGCATGATTCCACGTCAATTCAGGGAAAACAAATTGTTATACACTTTTAGTTACTTTTTTCAGTAACAATAAAATTCATTCCCACAATTTACACTAATAAAAATTAACTTTCATTCCCACAATTTACACCAATAAAAATTAACTTTTATTCCCGCAACTTACACTAATCAAAATTAGCATTCATTCCCACAATTTGCGCACGATTCCACGTCAATTCAGCGAAAACAAATTGTTATACACTTTTAGTTACTTTTTTCAATAATATTAGCATTCATTCCCACAAATTACACTAATAAAAGATAACATTCATCCCCAAATTTTACACCAATAAAAATTAACTTTTATTCCCGCCATTTGCGCATGATTCCACGTCAATTCAGCGAAAGCAAATTGTAATACACCTTTAGTTACTCTTTCAGTAATATTAACATTCATTCCCGCAATTTGCACCAATGAAAATTAACTTTTATTGCCGCAACTTACACTAATCAAAATTAACATTCATTTACACAATTTGCGCATGATTCCACGTCAATTCAGCGAAAACAAATTGTAATACACTCTTAGTTACTTTTCTTAGTAACAATAACATTCATTCCGACAATTTACACTAATAAAAGATAACAATCATTCCCACAATTTACACTAATAAAAGTTAACTTTCATTCCCACAATTTACATCAATAAAATTAACTTTTATTCCCGCAACTTACACTAATCAAAATTAACATTCATTCCCACAATTTGCGCATGATTCCACGTCAATTTAGCGAAAACAAATTGTTATGCACTTTTAGTTACTTTTGTCAGCTATATTAACATTCATTCCCGCAATTTAAACTAATAAAAGATAACACTCATTCCCACAATTTACACCAATTAAAATTAACTTTTATTCCCGCAACTTACGCTAATCAAATTTAAGATTCATTCCCACAATTAACGCATGATTCCACGTCAATTCAGCAAAAACAATTTGTTACACACTTTTAGTTACTTTTTTCAGTAATATTAACATTCATTCCCACAGTTTACACTAATAAAAGATAACACTCATTCCCACAATTTACAACAATAAAAGTTAACTTTTATTCCCGCAACTTACACTATTCAAAATTAACATTCATTCCCACAATTTGCGCATGATTCCACGTCAATTTACCGAAAACAAATTGTTATGCACTTATAGTTACCTTTGTCAGTAATATTAACATTTATTCACACATTTTACACTAACAAAAGATAACACTCATTCCCACAATTTACAATAATAAAAATTAACTTTTATTCCCGCAAATTACACTATTCAAAATTAGCATTCATTCCCACAATTTGCGCATGATTCCACGTCAATTCAACGAAAAAGATTGTTCTGCACTTTTAGTTACTTTTTTCAGTCATATTAACATTCATTCCCACAATTTACACTAATAAAAGATAACACTCATTCCCACAATTTACAACAATAAAAGTTAACTTTTATTCCCGCAAATTACACTAATAAAAAATAACATTCATTCCCACAATTTGCGCATGATTCCACGTCAATTCAGAGAAAACAAATTGTTATGCACTTTTAGTTACTTTTTTCAGTTATATTAACTTTCATTCCCACAATTTACACCAATAAAAATTAACTGTTATTCCCGCAAATTACACTAATCAAAATTAGCATTCATTCCCACAATTAACGCATGATTCCACGTTAATTCAGTGAAAACAATTTGTTATACACTTTTAGTTACTTTTTTCAGAAATTTTGACATTCATTCCCACAGTTTACACTAATAAAAGATAACACTCATTCCCACAATTTACACCAGTAAAAATTAACTTTTATTCCCGCCACTTACACTTTTCAAAATTAGCATTCATTCCCACAATTTGCGCATGATTCCATGTCAATTCGGCGAAAACAAATTGTTATACACTTTTAGTTACTTTTTCAGTAATATTAACATTCATTCCCGCAATTTACAGCAATGAAAATTAACTTTTATTGCCGCAACTTACACTAATCACAATTAACATTCATTCAAACAATTTGCGCATGATTCCACGTCAATTCAGCGAAAACAAATTGTTATGCACTTTTAGTTACTTTTGTCAGTTATATTAACTTTCATTCCCACAATTTACACCAATAAAAATTAACTGTTATTCCCGCAAATTACACTAATCAAAATTAGCATTCATTCCCACAATTAACGCATGATTCCACGTCAATTCAGTGAAAACAATTTGTTATACACTTTTAGTTACTTTTTTCAGTAATATTAACATTCATTCCCACAGTTTACACTAATAAAAGATAACACTCATTCCCACAATTTACACCAGTAAAAATTAACTTTTATTCCCGCCACTTACACTTTTCAAAATTAGCATTCATTCCCACAATTTGCGCATGATTCCACGTCAATTCGGCGAACACAAATTGTTATACACTTTTAGTTACTTTTTCAGTAATATTAACATTCATTCCCGCAATTTACAGCAATGAAAATTAACTTTTATTGCCGCAACTTACACTAATCACAATTAACATTCATTCAAACAATTTGCGCATGATTCCACGTCAATTCAGCGAAAACAAATTGTAATACACTCTTATTTACCTTTCTCAGTAACAATAACATTCATTCCGATAATTTACACTAATAAAAGATAACAATCATTCCCACAATTTACACTAATAACAATTAACTTTCATTCCACAATTTACATCAATAAAAATTACCTTTTATTCCCGCAACTTACACTAATCAAAATTAGCATTCATTCCCACAATTTGCGCATGATTCCACGTCAATTCAGCGAAAACAAATTGTTATACACTTTTAGTTACTTTTTTCAGTAATATTAATATTCATTCCCGCAATTTACACTAATAAAAGCTAACACTCAATCCCACAATTTACACCAATAAAAATTAACTTTTATTCCCGCAACTTACACTAATCAAAATTAACATTCATTCTCTCAATTTGCGCATGATTCCACGTCAATTTAGCGAAAACAAATTGTTATGCACTTATAGTTACCTTTGTCAGTAATATTAACATTTATTCACACATTTTACACTAATAAAAGATAACACTCATTCCCACAATTTACAATAATAAAAATTAACTTTTATTCCCGCAAATTACACTATTCAAAATTAGCCTTCATTCCCACAATTAGCGCATGATTCCACGTCAATTCAAAGAAAAAGATTGTTATGCACTTTTAGTTACTTTCTTCAGTCATATTAACATTCATTCCCACAATTTACACTAATAACAATTAACTTTCATTCCACAATTTACATCAATAAAATTTACCTTTTATTCCCGCAACTTACACTAATCAAAATTAGCATTCATTCCCACAATTCGCGCATGATTCCACGTCAATTCAGCGAAAACAAATTGTTATACACTTTTAGTCACTTTTTTCAATAACATTAACATTCATTCCCACAATTTACACTAATAACAGATAACATTCATCCCCACAATTTAAACCAATGAAAATTAACTTTTATTGCGGCAACTTACACTAATCAAAATTAACATTCATTCCCACAATTTGCGCATGATTCCACGTCAATTCAGCGAAAACAAATTGTTATACACTTTTATTTACTTTTTTCAGAAATATTAACATTCATTCCCACAGTTTACACTAATAAAAGATAACACTCATTCCCACAACTTACAACAATAAAAGTTAACTTTTATTCCCGCAACTTACACTATTCAAAATTAGCATTCATTCCCACAATTTGCGCATGATTCCAGGCAATTCAGCGAAAACAAGCTGTTATACACTTTTAGTTACTTTTTTCAGTAACAATAACATTCATTCCGACAATTTACACTAATAAAAGATAACAATCATTCCCACAATTTACACTAATAAAAATTAACTTTCATTCCCACAATTTACACCAATAAAAATTACCTTTTATTCCCGCAACTTACACTAATCAAAATTAGCATTCATTCCCACAATTTGCGCACTATTCCACGTCAATTCAGCGAAAACAAATTGTTATGCACTTTTAGTTACCTTTGACAGTAATAATAACATTTATTCCCACATTTTACAGTAATAAAAGATAACACTCATTCCCACAATTTACACCACTAAAAATTAACTTTTATTCCCGCAACTTACACAAATCAAAATTAACATTCATTCTCTCAATTTGCGCATGATTCCACGTCAATTCAGCGAAAACAAATTGTTATGCACTTTTAGTTACTTTTGTCAGTTATATTAACATTCATTCCCACAATTTACACTAATAAAAGATAACACTCGTTCCCACAATTTACACCAATTAAAATTAACTTTTATTCCCGCAACTTACGTTATTCAAACTTAAGATTCATTCCCACAATTAACGCATGATTCCACGTCAATTCAGCGAAAAAAATTTGTTATACACTTTTAGTTACTTTTTTCAGTAATATTAACATTCATTCCCACAGTTTACACTAATAAAAGATAACACTCATTCCCGCAATTTACAACAATTAAAATTAACTTTTATTCCCGCAACTTACACTAATCAAAATTAAGATTCATTCCCACAATTAACGCATGATTCCACGTCAATTCAGCGAAAACAATTTGTTATACACTTTTAGTTACTTTTTCAGTAATATTAACATTCATTCCGAAAGTTTACATTAATAAAAGATAACACTCATTCCCACAATTTACACCAATGAAAATTAACTTTTTTTGCCGCAACTTACACTAATCAAAATTAACATTCATTCCCACAATTTCTGCATGATTCCACGTCAATTACGCGAAAACAAATTGTAATACACTTTTAGTTACTTTTTTCAGTAACAATAACATTCATTCCGACAATTTACACTAATAAAAGATAACAATCATTCCCACAATTTATACTAATAAAAATTAACTTTCATTCCCACAATTTACACCAATAAAAATTACATTTTATTCCCGCAACTTACACTAATCAAAATTAGCATTCATTCCCACAATTTGCGCACGATTCCACGTCAATTCAGCGAAAACAAATTGTTATGCACTTTTAGTTACCTTTGACAGTAATATTAACATTTATTCCCACAGTTTACACTAATAAAAGATAACACTCATTCCCACAACTTACAACACCAAAAGTTAACTTTTATTCCCGCAACTTACACTATTCAAAATTAGCATTCATTCCCACAATGTGCGCATGATTCCACGTCAATTCAGCGAAAACAAATTGTTATACACTTTTAGTTACTTTTTTCAGTAACAATAACATTCATTCCGACAATTTACACTAATAAAAGATAACATTCATCCCCAAATTTTACACCAAAAATTAACTTTTATTCCCGCCATTTGCGCATGATTCCACGTCAATTCAGCGAAAGGAAATTGTAATACACTTTTAGTTACTTTTTTCATTAAAAAAAACATTCATTCCGACAACTTACACTAATAAAAGAAAACACTCATCGCCACAATTTACAGCAAAAAAAATTAACTTTTATTCCCGCAACTTACACTAATCAAAATTAGCATTCATTCTATCAATTTGCGCATGATTCCACGTCAATTCAGCGAAAACAAATTGTTATGCCCTTTTAGTTACTTTTGCCAGTTATATTAACATTCATTCCCACAATTTACACTAATAAAAGATAACACTCATTCTCACAATTTACAACAATTAAAATTAACTTTTATTGCCGCAACTTACACTAATCAAAATTAGCATTCATTCCCACAATTTGGGCACGATTCCACGTCAATTCAGCGAAAACAAATTGTTATGCACTTTTAGTTACCTTTGACAGTAATATTAACATTTATTCCCACATTTTACACTAATAAAAGATAACACTCATTCCCACAATTTACACAATTAAAAATTAACTTTTATTCCCGCAACTTGCACTTTTCAAAATTAGCATTCATTCCCACAATTTGCACATGATTCCACGTCAATTCAGCGAAAACAAATTGTTATACACTTTTAGTCACTTTTTTCAATAACATTAACATTCATTCCCACAATTTACACTAAGAACAGATAACATTCATCCCCACAATTTAAACCAATGAAAATTAACTTTTATTGCGGCAACTTACACTAATCAAAATTAACATTCATTCCCACAATTTGCGCATGATTCCACGTCAATTCAGCGAAAACAAATTGTTATACACTTTTCCTTACTTTTTTCAGAAATATTAACATTCATTCCCACAGTTTACACTAATAAAAGATAACACTCATTCCCAAAACTTACAACAATAAAAGTTAACTTTTATTCCCGCAACTTACACTATTCAAAATTAGCATTCATTCCCACAATTTGCGCATGATTCAACGTCAATTCAGCGAAAACAAACTGTTATACACTTTTAGTTACTTTTTTCAGTAACAATAACATTCATTCCGACAATTTACACTAATAAAAGATAACAATCATTCCCACGATTTACACTAATAAAAATTAACTTTCATTCCCACAATTTACACCAATAAAAGTTACCTTTTATTCCCGCAACTTACACAAATCAAAATTAACATTCATTCTCTCAATTTGCGCATGATTCCACGTCAATTCAGCGAAAACAAATTGTTATGCACTTTTAGTTACTTTTGTCAGTTATATTAACATTCATTCCCACAATTTACACTAATAAAAGATAACACTCATTCCCACAATTTACAACAATTAAAATTAACTTTTATTCCCGCAACTTGCACTAATCAAAATTAAAATTCATTCCCACAATTAACGCATGATTCCACGTCAATTCAGCAAAAACAATTTGTTATACACTTTTAGTTACTTTTTTCAGTAATATTAACATTCATTCCCACAGTTTACACTAATAAAAGATAACACTCATTCCCACAATTTACACCAGTAAAAATTAACTTTTATTCCCACAACTTACACTTTTCAAAATTAGCATTCATTCCCACAATTTGCGCACGATTCCACGTCAATTCAGCGAAAACAAACTGTTATACACTTTTAGTTACTTTTTCAGTAATATTAACATTCATTCCCACAATTTACACTAATAAAAGAAAATACTCATTCCCGCAAATTACACCAATGAAAATTAACTTTTATTGCCGCAACTTACATTAATCAAAATTAACATTCATTCCCACAATTTGCGCATGGTTCCACGTCAATTCAGCGAAAACAAATTGTTATGCACTTTTAGTTACTTTTTTCAGTAACATTAACATTCATTCCCACAGTTTACACTAATAAAAGATAACACTCATTCCCACAACTTACACCAGTAAAAATTAACTTTTATTGCGGCAACTTACACTTTTCAAAATTAGCATTCATTCCCACAATTTGCGCATGATTCCACGTCATTTCAGCGAAAACAAATTGTTATACACTTTTAGTTACTTTTTCAGTAATATTAACATTCATTCCCACAATTTACACTAATAAAAGATAATACTCATTCCCGCAATTTACACCAATGAAAATTAACTTTTATTGCCGCAATTTACACTAATCAAAATTAACATTCATTCCCACATTTTGCGCATGATTCCACGTCAATTCAGCGAAACAAATTGTTATGCACTTTTAGTTACTTTTGTCAGTTATATTAACATTCATTCCCACAATTTACACTAATAAAAGATAACACTCGTTCCCACAATTTACACCAATTAAAATTAACTTTTATTCCCGCAACTTACGTTATTCAAACTTAAGATTCATTCCCACAATTAACGCATGATTCCACGTCAATTCAGCGAAAAAAATTTGTTATACACTTTTAGTTACTTTTTTCAGTAATATTAACATTCGTTCCCACAGTTTACACTAATAAAAGATAACACTCATTCCCGCAATTTGCAACAATTAAAATTAACTTTTATTCCCGCAACTTACACTAATCAAAATTAAGATTCATTCCCACAATTAACGCATGATTCCACGTCAATTCAGCGAAAACAAATTGTAATACACTTTTAGTTACTTTTTTCAGTAACAATAACATTCATTCCGACAATTTACACTAATAAAAGATAACAATCATTCCCACAATTTATACTAATAAAAATTAACTTTCATTCCCACAATTTACACAAATAAAAATTACATTTTATTCCCGCAACTTACACTAATCAAAATTAGCATTCATTCCCACAAATTGCGCACGATTCCACGTCAATTCAGCGAAAACAAATTGTTATGCACTTTTAGTTACCTTTGACAGTAATATTAACATTTATTCCCACATTTTACACTAATAAAAGATAACACTCATTCCCACAATTTACACCAGTAAAAATTAACTTTTATTCCCGCAAGTTACACTTTTCAAAATTAGCATTCATTCCCACAATTTGCGCATGATTCCACGTCAATTCAGCGAAAACAAATTGTTATACACTTTTAGTTACTTTTTCAGTAATATTAACATGCATTCCCACAATTTACACTAATAAAAGATAATACTCATTCCCGCAATTTACACCAATGAAAATTAACTTTTATTGCCGCAACTTACACTAATCAAAATTAACATTCATTCCCACAATTTGCGCATGATTCCACGTCAATTCAGCGAAAACAAATTGTAATACACTTTTAGTTACTTTTTTCAGAAACAATAACATTCATTCCGACAATTTACACTAATAAAAGATAACAATCATTCCCACAGTTTACACTAATAAAAATTAACTTTCATTCCCACAAATTACATCAATAAAAATTACTTTTATTCCCGCAACTTACACTAATCAAAATTAGCATTCATTCCCACAATTTGCGCATGATTCCACGTCAATTCAGCGAAAACAAATTGTTATACACTTTTAGTCATTTTTTTCAATAATATTAACATTCATTCCCACAATTCACACTAATAAAAGATAACATTCATCCCCACAATTTATACCAATGAAAATTAACTTTTATTGCCGCAACTTACACTAATCAAAATTAACATTCATTCCCACAATTTGCGCATGGTTCCACGTCAATTCAGGGAAAACAAATTGTTATACACTTTTAGTTACTTTTTTCAGAAATATTAACATTCATGCCCACAGTTTACACTAATAAAAGATAACACTCATTCCCACAACTTACAACACTAAAAGTTAACTTTTATTCCCGCAACTTACACTATTCAAAATTAGCATTCATTCCCACAATGTGCGCATGATTCCACGTCAATTCAGCGAAAACAAATTGTTATACACTTTTAGTTACTTTTTTCAGTAACAATAACATTCATTCCGACAATTTACACTAATAAAAGATAACATTCATCCCAAATTTTACACCAAAAATTAACTTTTATTCCCGCCATTTGCGCATGATTCCACGTCAATTCAGCGAAAGGAAATTGTAATACACTTTTAGTTATCTTTTTCATCAATAAAAACATTCATTCCGACAATTTACACTAATAAAAGAAAACACTCATCGCCACAATTTACAGCAAAAAAAATTAACTTTTATTCCCGCAACTTACACTAATCAAAATTAGCATTCATTCTATCAATTTGCGCATGATTCCACGTCAATTCAGCGAAAACAAATTGTTATGCCCTTTTAGTTACTTTTGCCAGTTATATTAACATTCATTCCCACAATTTACACTAATAAAAGATAACACTCATTCTCACAATTTACAACAATTAAAATTAACTTTTATTGCCGGAACTTACACTAATCAAAATTAGCATTCATTCCCACAATTTGGGCACGATTCCACGTCAATTCAGCGAAAACAAATTGTTATGCACTTTTAGTTGCCTTTGACAGTAATATTAACATTTATTCCCACATTTTACACTAATAAAAGATAACACTCATTCCCACAATTTACACCATTAAAAATTAACTTTTATTCCCGCAACTTACACTTTTCAAAATTAGCATTCATTCCCACAATTTGCACATGATTCCACGTCAATTCAGCGAAAACAAATTGTTATACACTTTTAGTTACCTTTGACAGTAATATTAACATTTATTCCCACATTTTACACTAATAAAAGATAACATTCATCCCCACAATTTAAACCAATAAAAATTAACTTTTATTCCCGCAACTTACACTAATCAAAATTAACATTCATTCCCACAATTTGCGCATGATTCCACGTTAATTCAGCGAAAACAAATTGTTATGCACTTTTAGTTACCTTTGACAGTAATATTAACATTTTTTCCCACATTTTACACTAATAAAAGATAACACTCATTCCCACAATTTACACCATTAAAAATTAACTTTTATTCCCGCAACTTACACTTTTCAAAATTAGCATTCATTCCCACAATTTGCGCGTGATTCCACGTCAATTCAGCGAAAACAAATTGTTATACACTTTTAGTTACTTTTTCAGTAATATTAACATGCATTCCCACAATTTACACTAATAAAAGATAATACTCATTCCCGCAATTTACACCAATGAAAATTAACTTTTATTGCCGCAACTTACACTAATCAAAATTAACATTCATTCCCACAATTTGCGTATGATTCCACGTCAATTCAGCGAAAACAAATTGTAATACACTTTTAGTTACTTTTTTCAGAAACAATAACATTCATTCCGACAATTTACACTAATAAAAGATAACAAACATTCCCACAGTTTACACTAATAAAAATTAACTTTCATTCCCACAATTTACATCAATAAAAATTACTTTTATTCCCGCAACTTACACTAATCAAAATTAGCATTCATTCCCACAATTTGCGCATGATTCCACGTCAATTCAGCGAAAACAAGTTGTTATACACTTTTAGTCACTTTTTTCAATAATATTAACATTCATTCCCACAATTCACACTAATAAAAGAAAACATTCATCCCCACAATTTAAACCAATGAAAATTAACTTTTATTGCCGCAACTTACACTAATCAAAATTAACATTCATTCCCACAATTTGCGCATGGTTTCACGTCAATTCAGCGAAAACAAATTGTTATACACTTTTAGTTACTTTTTTCAGAAATATTAAAAATTCATTCCCACAGTTTACACTAATAAAAGATAACACTCATTCCCACAACTTACAACAATAAAAGTTAACTTTTATTCCCGCAACTTACACTATTCAAAATTAGCATTCATTCCCACAATTTCTGCATGATTCCACGTCAATTCAGCGAAAACAAATTGTAATACACTTTTAGTTACTTTTTTCAGTAACAATAACATTCATTCCGACAATTTACACTAATAAAAGATAACAATCATTCCCACAATTTATACGAATAAAAATTAACTTTCATTCCCACAATTTACACCAATAAAAATTACATTTGATTCCAGCAACTTACACTAATCAAAATTAGCATTCATTCCCACAATTTGCGCACGATTCCACGTCAATTCAGCGAAAACAAATTGTTATGCACTTTTAGTTACCTTTGACAGTAATATTAACATTTATTCCCACATTTTACACTAATAAAAGATAACACTCATTCCCACAATTTACACCAGTAAAAATTAACTTTTATTCCCGCAAGTTACACTTTTCAAAATTAGCATTCATTCCCACAATTTGCGCATGATTCCACGTCAATTCAGCGAAAACAAATTGTTATACACTTTTAGTTACTTTTTCAGTAATATTAACATGCATTCCCACAATTTACACTAATAAAAGATAATACTCATTCCCGCAATTTACACCACTGAAAATTAACTTTTATTGCCGCAACTTACACTAATCAAAATTAACATTCATTCCCACAATTTGCGCATGATTCCACGTCAATTCAGCGAAAACAAATTGTAATACACTTTTAGTTACTTTTTTCAGAAACAATAACATTCATTCCGACAATTTACACTAATAAAAAATAACAATCATTCCCACAGTTTACACTAATAAAAATTAACTTTCATTCCCACAATTTACATCAATAAAAATTACTTTTATTCCCGCAACTTACACTAATCAAAATTAGCATTCATTCCCACAATTTGCGCATGACTCCACGTCAATTCAGCGAAAACAAATTGTTATACACTTTTAGTCATTTTTTTCAATAATATTAACATTCATTCCCACAATTCACACTAATAAAAGATAACATTCATCCCCACAATTTAAACCAATGAAAATTAACTTTTATTGCCGCAACTTACACTAATCAAAATTAACATTCATTCCCACAATTTGCGCATGGTTCCACGTCAATTCAGCGAAAACAAATTGTTATACACTTTTAGTTACTTTTTTCAGAAATATTAACATTCATTCCCACAGTTTACACTAATAAAAGATAACACTCATTCCCACAACTTACAACAATTAATTATTCACTCCTACCGCAGAGAATCGCAAGAACAAACCATTGCGATATGCTTTGAGTCATCATAATCATCATCATAATAGTCATCATAATCATAATTTACAACATAGTCATCTTCATCATCATCATAAATTACAACATAATTGTTAGGTAATAATACGTAAATATATCAATGATGTTATACATAAATTAAAAACAGTTAATTACGATATTGTGGGCGGTGTAGGAAACGCATTTGCAAGGAACGAAGTGCGAGCGGAGGGGCAGGGACGCTGTCCCTGACTCGGAATTTACGGACGCTGTCCGTTTTGTTTTGACATATTTTGCGATGGGGTACGCGAGGCCCCTGGCTTTTTATAAGGTACGCGAGACCTTGCCATTAATTTGTACGGGGTACGCGAGGCCCCGATTCGAAACCATAACGAGGTACGCGAGGCCTCGTTGAGCCTAATACTTTACTGATTTGTATCAGTATAGGTTATTGATGTGCTATTCCGAGTTTTTGTGATATGAAGTGTTTGCACTTTTGCCAGTTCCTGCAAAGTTTGGCGTCTCAGATGCATTGCGACTTTCAATTAATCAGGTGGTTCGTGAGAGGTAGCTCGTAGAACCTTGGATATGCCTCTATCGGTGGATAGGGAGGTGGGCGGGTAAATTTTTGTTTCCTTGATTTGCTTGGCAACTATGTATATGTTGCTTTGTTTGTAAATTGTTGCCCTTTGAGGGCTTTGCATTGTCTTATAAAGGGAGTATTTTGCGTGGTGATTCGCTTAATTTGATTGGCTTGTCGCTGGTTAGCTTGCTGTGTTGGGAGCTCTGATTGGTTTATTGTGCTTGTCACTTTCATCAAGCTGAGATTAGATACAGGCAGCATCGCTATGCGTGATATTTTCGATTGGTGCCAGATTAAAATACCTTGCCTGTGTCAAGTAATCAACGCACCCTTGGTGCGGCCCTGTTAATTTTGGTTGTTGATTAGCATCAAAAAAGAGTCACGCAATATGAGAAATCCGTGCCTAATTAACTAAAGTTAATAAATTTCATGTATTAACTAACATTTAATTATTCACTCCTACCGCAGAGAATCGCAAGAACAAACCATTGCGATATGCTTTGAGTCATCATAATCATCATCATAATAGTCATCATAATCATAATTTACAACATAGTCATCTTCATCATCATCATAAATTACAACATAATTGTTAGGTAATAATACGTAAATATTTCAATGATGTTATACATAAATTAAAAACAGTTAATTACGATATTGTGGGCGGTGTAGGAAACGCATTTGCAAGGAACGAAGTGCGAGCGGAGGGGCAGGGACGCTGTCCCTGACTCGGAATTTACGGACGCTGTCCGTTTTGTTTTGACATATTTTGCGATGGGGTACGCGAGGCCCCTGGCTTTTTATAAGGTACGCGAGGCCTTGCCATTAATTTGTACGGGGTACGCGAGGCCCCGATTCGAAACCATAACGAGGTACGCGAGGCCTCGTTGAGCCTAATACTTTACTGATTTGTATCAGTATAGGTTATTGATGTGCTATTCCGAGTTTTTGTGATATGAAGTGTTTGCACTTTTGCCCACAAATTGCGTCCAGCGATTGCCCATAAAAACGAGTATAGAGAAATGCGTGAAATTAGATGTGCAATTGTATCCAATTGTGCGGAGCAAATTATGGCCCATATCATTTGGTTATCGAGATCACGTGCAGTGTCCAGCTGAAGCAGCCCGGAAATGTGAAAGTGATCAAAGAATATATATTGTCGACAGAAATCTTGCAAGTTGCAAGTAAAAACGTGTTGTAAATGAAAGTCTCTCACTGCGGCCAGAAACATTGTTATTGTGTCATGTGAGACAGTCGGGGCCATGTGAGTAGCAAAATAACATAGAGTAATTCCGTCGGCGGACAAAATACCCTAAAATCCATGAGCTTTGAACGCTTAGCAAAAGTAAGGAACTGCTTGACCCCCGTGCGGTGTGAGTCTTGTGTATTTTGGGCGAGTGAAAAACTTGAAAATGGTGTAACAAAGGCGTCAAAGGTGCGAAATTTCCTCCGGGAGTTGTTGAGGCAGGGGGTCGGCCCATGGCGCCAATGGTCGGAAACAATCGACCTGGAAACGTGAGAGAGAATCAGCTATTTCGTTGTTTGCTCCCGGGATGTGTTTAGCAAAAAATAGAAATTATATTGCATAGTGAGAAGCGTTAGGTGATGGACCAGAGCCATCACTTTGGGGAAGGGGGACGTTTTGAGGTAATGATATAAACAACAGACTCGTTATTGCATTAAAATAAATCCTTTTCGTAAACCAGCGTGGTGCACAAATAAGGCAGGCCATAACAATAGCATACAACTCTAGCCACGCGATGGAAATGCCTGTTTCTTGAAGGCTGACCTTACAAATTTTGTCAAACGGGGAATCAGGATTTTTAGGTTCGATAATCAAGAAATCGTCTAGGAAGTGTGTCACGTAGGAAATTACACACTTATGTTCCAGTATCCAGTGAATCGCGGTAGCATATTGATTGAAGAGAAAAGGACCGCCGCGTAGGCCAATAAGCAAGAATTTTTCGAAATAGAAACCCCCGTTCCAGTTCATACCCAATAATTCCCAGTCGTTTGGATGGACTTGAATTAGACGAAAGGCAGATTCGATGTCTGTTTTGGCCATAAATGAACCAAGCCCGAGACGTTGAGGCTCTGCAATTGCTTCATCGATTATTACATATTTTAAAGAATGCGAGTCCTTGTCAAGGAAAGAATTGATCGAATTCGGATAAGACAAATGAAAAATTGTGCGGAATTTTTCGGAACAGTTTGCCGGAACTACCCCCAGGGGGGAAACTTGCAGGTTTGGAAACGGCGGCTCTGAAAAAGGGGCCCACTGGGCGCTCTAAGGAGACCTCTTTGTTAAGATTTTCGGTAATTTTGTCCGGGTGAAGTGAAGCAGTGGGTGGATTCGGAGAACGCCTGGGTATTCTAGGGCTGTGGTCGCTAATTGAAACACCCTCCCGTGGTCCGGTACACAGGTCAGAAGCGAAAAACAAAAAAAAAAAAACAAAAAAAAAAAAAAAACAAAAAAAAACAATCAGGATGGGTGTCTAAAGCGAGTTCTAGATGAACGACATCAATTCTACTCAACGGTTTTAAACTACGAGATAACGAAGTAGTAATGTTTTCCAGAGCCGGGGTTGATGACGAGGGTGCATCTGTTTCCAGCATGCTTTCCCCCACAGCCCGGTCTGTTGCATACATGTTTAAATCGGCAGGTAGCCTCTTTACAAAAGCGTTCGATATTAAACCTGCGGCATACGTCGTCCCTTTTTGCCGCAAGGGATTTACTGTTAAAGGGTTCTTTGTTAAAAATACAATCCTCTTGATCTTGTGGGCCGGCTGTAAACGTCATCAACCAGAATTGTTGGTCGATCCTTCCCCAGTACATCGTGCTTAACAATCTTCAAGTCGTTATCATCCCCCATTCAAATGGAAAACTTGTGGTGCCGGGGGAGATAATTTCTGGAGGTTCTGAGTGACTAATTTTTGATAATTCAAAAAACTCACCGCTCTGGATTTGTCTGACGAGGCTGTTGGAAACCTCCGGCGAGAAGGCATTGATGGTGTACGTGGCCGGCATCATCGGTGGGGCTGAACTGCTTGGAAGATGCAACGTTTCGAGTGAAACTGGCTGCGGCGTATTGGCTGGTCTATCCGTCTGTGGAGGCTTGTTGGCGGTCATCAGTTCGCGGACGATGGTAGCCAGAGAGCCTTCTATTGCCGTGTTGGCTTCGGTTGCAACACTGGGCCATGAACTAGCAGTAGTCGCCGCTGTAGAAGGTCGCGTACTTCTCCGTATGCCTTGTTTAATTGACTTGCTTTTAGCCATCTCACCTAGCTTTCGTTCAAATTAAATTTTTGTTTCCTTGATTTGCTTGGCAACTATGTATATGTTGCTTTGTTTGTAAATTGTTGCCCTTTGAGGGCTTTGCATTGTCTTATAAAGGGAGTATTTTGCGTGGTGATTCGCTTAATTTGATTGGCTTGTCGCTGGTTAGCTTGCTGTGTTGGGAGCTCTGATTGGTTTATTGTGCTTGTCACTTTCATCAAGCTGAGATTAGATACAGGCAGCATCGCTATGCGTGATATTTTCGATTGGTGCCAGATTAAAATACCTTGCCTGTGTCAAGTAATCAACGCACCCTTGGTGCGGCCCTGTTAATTTTGGTTGTTGATTAGCATCAAAAAAGAGTCACGCAATATGAGAAATCCGTGCCTAATTAACTAAAGTTAATAAATTTCATGTATTAACTAACATTAAAAGTTAACTTTTATTCCCGCAACTTACACTATTCAAAATTAGCATTCATTCCCACAATGTGCGCATGATTCCACGTCAATTCAGCGAAAACAAATTGTTATACACTTTTAGTTACTTTTTTCAGTAACAATAACATTCATTCCGACAATTTACACTAATAAAAGATAACATTCATCCCCAAATTTTACACCAAAAATTAACTTTTATTCCCGCCATTTGCGCATGATTCCACGTCAATTCAGCGAAAGGAAATTGTAATACACTTTTAGTTACTTTTTTCATTAATAAAAACATTCATTCCGACAATTTACACTAACAAAAGAAAACACTCATCGCCACAATTTACACCAAAAAAAATTAACTGTTATTCCCGCAACTTACACTAATCAAAATTAGCATTCATTCTCTCAATTTGCGCATGATTCCACGTCAATTCAGCGAAAACAAATTGTTATGCCCTTTTAGTTACTTTTGCCAGTTATATTAACATTCATTCCCACAATTTACACTAATAAAAGATAACACTCATTCTCACAATTTACAACAATTAAAATTAACTTTTATTGCCGCAACTTACACTAATCAAAATTAGCATTCATTCCCACAATTTGGGCACGATTCCACGTCAATTCAGCGAAAACAAATTGTTATGCACTTTTAGTTACCTTTGACAGTAATATTAACATTTATTCCCACATTTTACACTAATAAAAGATAACACTCATTCCCACAATTTGCACCATTAAAAATTAACTTTTATTCCCGCAACTTACACTTTTCAAAATTAGCATTCATTCCCACAATTTGCGCATGATTCCACGTCAATTCAGCGAAAACAAATTGTTATACACTTTTAGTTACCTTTGACAGTAATATTAACATTTATTCCCACATTTTACACTAATAAAAGATAACATTCATCCCCACAATTTAAACCAATAAAAATTAACTTTTATTCCCGCAACTTACACTAATCAAAATTAACATTCATTCCCACAATTTGCGCACGATTCCACGTCAATTCAGCGAAAACAAATTGTTATGCACTTTTAGTTACCTTTGACAGTAATATTAACATTTATTCCCACATTTTACACTAATAAAAGATAACACTCATTCCCACAATTTACACCATTAAAAATTAACTTTTATTCCCGCAACTTACACTTTTCAAAATTAGCATTCATTCCCACAATTTGCGCATGATTCCACGGCAATTCAGCGAAAACAAACTGTTATACACTTTTAGTTACTTTTTTCAGAAATATTAACATTCATTCCCACAGTTTACACTAATAAAAGATAACACTCATTCCCACAACTTACAACAATAAAAGTTAACTTTTATTCCCGCAACTTACACTATTCAAAATTAGCATTCATTCCCACAATGTGCGCATGATTCCACGTCAATTCAGCGAAAACAAATTGTTATACACTTTTAGTTACTTTTTTCAGTAACAATAACATTCATTCCGACAATTTACACTAATAAAAGACAACATTCATCCCCAAATTTTACACCAAAAATTAACTTTTATTCCCGCCATTTGCGCATGATTCCACGTCAATTCAGCGAAAGGAAATTTTAATACACTTTTAGTTACTTTTTTCATTAATAAAAACATTCATTCCGACAATTTACACTAATAAAAGAAAACACTCATCGCCACAATTTACACCAAAAAAACATAACTTTTATTCCCGCAACTTACACTAATCAAAATTAGCATTCATTCTCTCAATTTGCGCATGATTCCACGTCGATTCAGCGAAAACAAATTGTTATGCCCTTTTAGTTACTTTTGCCAGTTATATTAACATTCATTCCCACAATTTACACTAATAAAAGATAACACTCATTCTCACAATTTACAACAATTAAAATTAACTTTTATTGCCGCAACTTACACTAATCAAAATTAGCATTCATTCCCACAATTTGGGCACGATTCCACGTCAATTCAGCGAAAACAAATTGTTATGCACTTTTAGTTACCTTTGACATTAATATTAACATTTATTCCCACATTTTACACTAATAAAAGATAACACTCATTCCCACAATTTACACCATTAAAAATTAACTTTTATTCCCGCAACTTACACTTTTCAAAATTAGCAATCATTCCCACAATTTGCGCATGATTCCACGTCAATTCAGCGAAAACAAATTGTTATACACTTTTAGTTACTTTTTCAGTAATATTAACATGCATTCCCACAATTTACACTAATAAAATATAATACTCATTCCCGCAATTTACACCAATGAAAATTAACTTTTATTGCCGCAACTTACACTAATCAAAATTAACATTCATTCCCACAATTTGCGCATGATTCCACGTCAATTCAGCGAAAAAAAATTGTAATACACTTTTAGTTACTTTTTTCAGAAACAATAACATTCATTCCGACAATTTACATTAATAAAAGATAACAATCATTCCCACAATTTATACTAATAAAAATTAACTTTCATTCCCACAATTTACACCAATAAAAATTACATTTTATTCCCGCAACTTACACTAATCAAAATTAGCATTCATTCCCACAATTTGCGCACGATTCCACGTCAATTCAGCGAAAACAAATTGTTATACACTTTTAGTCATTTTTTTCAATAATATTAACATTCATTCCCACAATTCACACTAATAAAAGATAACATTCATCCCCACAATTTAAACCAATGAAAATTAACTTTTTTTGCCGCAACTTACACTAATCAAAATTAACATTCATTCCCACAATTTGCGCATGGTTCCACGGCAATTCAGCGAAAACAAACTGTTATACACTTTTAGTTACTTTTTTCAGAAATATTAACATTCATTCCCACAGTTTACACTAATAAAAGATAACACTCATTTCCACAACTTACAACAATAAAAGTTAACTTTTATTCCCGCAACTTACACTATTCAAAATTAGCATTCATTCCCACAATGTGCGCATGATTCCACGTCAATTCAGCGAAAACAAATTGTTATACACTTTTAGTTACTTTTTTCAGTAACAATAACATTCATTCCGACAATTTACACTAATGAAAGACAACATTCATCCCCAAATTTTACACCAAAAATTAACTTTTATTCCCGCCATTTGCGCATGATTCCACGTCAATTCAGCGAAAGGAAATTGTAATACACTTTTAGTTACTTTTCTCATTAATAAAAACATTCATTCCGACAATTTACACTAATAAAAGAAAACACTCATCGCCACAATTTACACCAAAAAAAATTATCTTTTATTCCCGCAACTTACACTAATCAAAATTAGCATTCATTCTCTCAATTTGCGCATGATTCCACGTCAATTCAGCGAAAACAAATTGTTATGCCCTTTTAGTTACTTTTGCCAGTTATATTAACATTCATTCCCACAATTTACACTAATAAAAGATAACACTCATTCTCACAATTTACAACAATTAAAATTAACTTTTATTGCCGCAACTTACACTAATCAAAATTAGCATTCATTCCCACAATTTGGGCACCATTCCACGTCAATTCAGCGAAAACAAATTGTTGTGCACTTTTAGTTACCTTTGACAGTAATATTAACATTTATTCCCACATTTTACACTAATAAAAGATAACACTCATTCCCACAATTTACACCATTAAAAATTAACTTTTATTCCCGCAACTTACACTTTTCAAAATTAGCATTCATTCCCACAATTTGCGCATGATTCCACGTCAATTCAGCGAAAACAAATTGTTATACACTTTTAGTTATTTTTTCAGTAATATTAACATGCATTCCCACAATTTACACTAATAAAAGATAATACTCATTCCCGCAAATTACACCAATGAAAATTAACTTTTATTGCCGCAACTTACACTAATCAAAATTAACATTCATTTCCACAATTTGCGCATGATTCCACGTCAATTCAGCGAAAAAAAATTGTAATACACTTTTAGTTACTTTTTTCAGAAACAATAACATTCATACCGACAATTTACATTAATAAAAGATAACAATCATTCCCACAATTTATACTAATAAAAATTAACTTTCATTCCCACAATTTACACCAATAAAAATTACATTTTATTCCCGCAACTTACACTAATCAAAATTAGCATTCATTCCCACAATTTGCGCACGATTCCACGTCAATTCAGCGAAAATAAATTGTTATGCACTTTTAGTTACCTTTGACAGTAATATTAACATTTATTCCCACATTTTACACTAATAAAAGATAACACTCATTCCCACAATTTACACCAGTAAAAATTAACTTTTATTCCCGCAAGTTACACTTTTCAAAATTAGCATTCATTCCCACAATTTGCGCATGATTCCACGTCAATTCAGCGAAAACAAATTGTTATACACTTTTAGTTACTTTTTCAGTAATATTAACATGCATTCCCACAATTTACACTAATAAAAGATAACATTCATCCCCACAATTTAAACCAATGAAAATTAACTTTTATTGCCGCAACTTACACTAATCAAAATTAACATTCATTCCCACAATTTGCGCATGGTTCCACGTCAATTCAGCGAAAACAAATTGTTATAAACTTTTAGTTACTTTTTTCAGAAATATTAACATTCATTCCCACAGTTTACACTAATAAAAGATAACACTCATTCCCACAACTTACAACAATAAAACTTAACTTTTATTCCCGCAACTTACACTATTCAAAATTAGCATTCATTCCCACAATGTGCGCATGATTCCACGTCAATTCAGCGAAAACAAATTGTTATACACTTTTAGTTACTTTTTTCAGTAACAATAACATTCATTCCGACAATTTACACTAATAAAAGATAACATTCATCCCCAAATTTTACACCAAAAAGTAACTTTTATTCCCGCCATTTGCGCATGATTCCACGTCAATTCAGCGAAAGGAAATTGTAATACACTTTTAGTTACTTTTTTCATTAATAAAAACATTCATTCCGACAATTTACACTAATAAAAGAAAACACTCATCGCCACAATTTACACCACTAAAAATTAACTTTTATTCCAGCAACTTACACTAATCAAAATTAGCATTCATTCCCACAATTTGCGCACGATTCCACGTCAATTCGGCCAAAACAAATTGTTATGCACTTTTAGTTACTTTTGTCAGTTATATTAACATTCATTCCCACAATTTACACTAATAAAAGATAACACTCATTCCCACAATTTACAACAATTAAAATTAACTGTTATTCCCGCAACTTACACTAATCAAAATTAGCATTCATTCCCACAATTAACGCATGATTCTACGTCAATTCAGCGAAAACAAAATGTTCTACACTTTTAGTTACTTTTTTCAGTAATATTAACATTCATTCCTACAGTTTACACTAATAAAAGATAACAATCATTCCCACAATTTACACTAATAAAAATTAACTTTCATTCCCACAATTTACATCAATAAAATTTACCTTTTATTCCCGCAACTTACACAAATCAAAATTAGCATTCATTCCCACAATTTGCGCATGATTCCACGTCAATTCAGCGAAAACAAATTGTTATACACTTTTAGTCACTTTTTCCAATAATATTAACATTCATTCCCACAATTTACACTAATAAAAGATAACATTCATCCCCACAATTTACACCAATAAAACTTAACTTTTATTCCCGCAACTTACACTAATCAAAATTAACATTCATTCCCCCAATTTGCGCATGATTCCACGTCAATTCAGCGAAAACAAATTGTTATGCACTTTTAGTTATTTTGTCAGTAATATTTACATTCATTCCCACATTTTACACTAATAAAAGATAACACTCATTCCCACATTTTACACTAATAAAAATTAACTTTCATTCCCACAATTTACACCAATAAAAATTACCTTTTATTCCCGCAACTTACATTAATCAAAATTAGCATTCATTCCCACAATTTGCGCATGATTCCTCGTTAATTCAGCGAAAACAAATTGTTATACACTTTTAGTTACTTTTCTCAATTATATTAACATTCAATCCCACAATTTACACTAATAAAGGATAACTTTCATCCCCAAATTTTACACCAAGAAAAATTAACTTTTATTCCCGCCATTTGCAAATTATTCCACCTCAATTCAGCGAAAACAAATTGTTATACACTTTTAGTTACTTTTTTCAGTAATAATGACATTCATTCCGACACTTTACACTAATAAAAGATAACAATCATTCCCACAATTTACACTAATAGAAATTAACTTTCATTCCCACAATTTACACCACTAAAATTTAACTTTTAATCCCGCAACTTACACTAATCAAAATTGGCATTCATTTCCACAATTTGCGGATGATTCCACGTCAATTCAGCGAAAACAAGTTGTTATGCACTTTTAATTTCTTTTTTCAGTAATAATAACATTCATTCCCACAATTTACACAAATTAAAGATAACACTCATTCCCACAATTTACACCAATAAATATTAACTTTTATTCCCGCAACTTACACTAATCAAAATTAACATTCATTCCCACAATTTGCGCACGATTCCACGTCAAGTCAGCGAAAACAAATTGTTACACACTTTTAGTTACTTTTTTCAGTAATACTAACATTCATTCCCACACTTTACACTAATAAAGGATAACACTCATTCCCACAATTTACACCAATAAAATTTTACTTTTGTTCCCGCAACTTACACTAATCAAAATTTGTTTTCATTCCCACAATTTGCGCAAGATTCCACGTCAATTCAGCGAAAACAAGTTGTTATACACTTTTAATTACTTTTTTCAGTCATATTAACATTCATTCCCACAATTTAAACTAATACAAGATAACACTCATTCCCACAATTTACACCCATAAATATTAACTTTTATTCCCGCAACTTACACTAATCAAAATAAACATTCATTCCCACAATTTGCGCATGATTCCACGTCAATTCAGGGAAAACAAGTTGTTATGCACTTTTAGTTACTTTTTTCAGTAATATTAACATTCATTCCCACAATTTACACTAATAAAAGATAACACTCATTCCCACAATTTACACCAATAAAAATTAACTGTTAATCCCGCAACTTACACTAATCAAAATTGACATTCATTCCCACAATTTGGGCATGATTTCACGTCAATTCAGCGAAAACAAATTGTAATGCACTTTTAGTTACCTTTTTCAGTCATTAACATTCACTCCCACAATTTAAACTAATAAAAGATAACACTCATTCCCACATTTTACACCAACAAAAATTAACTGTTATTTCCGCAACTTACACTAATCAAAATTGACATTCATTCCCACAATTTGCGCATGATTCCACGTCAATTCAGCGAAAACAAATTGTTATACACTTTTAGTTACCTTTGTCAGTAATATTAACATTTATTCCCACATTTTACACTAACAAAAGATAACACTCATTCCCACAATTTACACCAATAAAAATTAACTTTTTTTCCCGCGACGTAGACTAATCAAAATTAGCATTCATTACCACAATTTGCGCATGATTCCACGTCAATTCAGCGAAAACAAATTGTTATACACTTTTAGTTACTTTTTTCAGTAATACTAACATTCATTCCCACACTTTACGCTAATAAAGGATAACACTCATTCCCACAATTTACACCAATAAAATTTTACTTTTATTCCCGCAACTTACACTAATCAAAATTGGCATTCATTCCAACAATTTGCGCATGATTCGACGTCAATTCAGCGAAAACAAGTTGTTATGCACTTTTAGTTACCTTTTTCAGTCATTAACATTCACTCCCACAATTTAAACTAATAAAGGATAACACTCATTCCCACATTTTACACCAACAAAAATTAACTGTTATTTCCGCAACTTACACTAATCAAAATTGACATTCATTCCCACAATTTGCGCATGATTCCACGTCAATTCAGCGAAAACAAATTGTTATACACTTTTAGTTCCTTTTTTCAGTAATATTAACATTCATTCCCATGAGTTACACGAATAAAAAATAACTTTTATTGCCGCAACTTACACTAATCAAAATTAATATTCATTCCCACAATTTGCGCATGATTCCACGTCAATTCAGCGAAAACAAATTGTTCTGCACTTTTAGTTACTTTTTTCAGTAATATTAACATTCATTCCCACAATTTACACTAATTAAAGATAACACTCATTCCCACAATTTACACCAATAAAAATTAACTTTTTTTCCCGCGACGTAGACTAATCAAAATTAGCATTCATTCCCACAATTTGCGCATGATTCCACGTCAATTCAGCGAAAACAAATTGTTATACACTTTTAGTTACTTTTTTCAGTAATACTAACATTCATTCCCACACTTTACACTAATAAAGGATAACACTCATTCCCACAATTTACACCAATAAAATTTACCTTATATTCCCGCAACTTACACTAATCAAAATTAGCATTCATTCCCACAATTTGCGCATGATTCCACGTCAATTCAGCGAAAACAAATTGTTATACACTTTTAGTCACTTTTTTCAATAATATTAACATTCATTCCCACAATTTACACTAATAAAAGATAACATTCATCCCCACAATTTACACCAATAAAAATTAACTTTTATTCCCGCAACTTACACTAATCAAAATTAACATTCATTACCCCAATTTGTGCATGATTCCACGTCAATTCAGCGAAAACAAGTTGTTATGCACTTTTAGTTATTTTTGTCAGTAATATTAACATTCATTCCCCCTTTTTACACTAATAAAAGATAACACTTATTCCCACAATTTACACTGATAAAAATTAACTTTCATTCCCGCAATTTACACCAATAAAAATTACCTTTTATTCCCGCAACTTACACTAATCAAAATTAGCATTCATTCCCACAATTTGCGCATGATTCCACGTTAATTCAGCGAAAACAAATTGTTATACACTTTTAAATACTTTTTTCAATTATATTAACATTCATTCCCACAATTTACACTAATAAAGGATAACATTCATCCCCAAATTTTATACCAAGAAAAATTAACTTTTATTGCCGCCATTTGCAAATTATTCCACCTCAATTCAGCGAAAACAAATTGTTATACACTTTTAGCTACTTTTTTCAGTAATAATATCATTCATTCCGACACTTTACACTAATAAAAGATAACAATCATTCCCACAATTTACACTAATAGAAATTAACTTTCATTCCCACAATTTACACCACTAAAACTTAACTTTTAATCCCGCAACTTACACTAATCAAAATTGGCATTCATTTCCACAATTTGCGGATGATTCCACGTCAATTCAGCGAAAACAGGTTGTTATGCACTTTTAGTTTCTTTTTTCAGTAATAATAACATTCATTCCCACAATTTACACAAATTAAAGATAACACTTATTCCCATAATTTACACCAATAAATATTAACTCTTATTCCCGCAACTTACACTAATCAAAATTAACATTCATTCCCACAATTTGCGCATGTTTCCACATCAATTCAGCGAAAACAAATTGTTATACACTTTTAGTTACTTTTTTCAGTAATACTAACATTCATTCCCACACTTTACACTAATAAAGGATAACACTCATTCCCACAATTTTCACCAATAAATTTTACTTTTATTCCCGCAACTTACACTAATCAAAATTGGCATTCATTCCCACAATTTGCGCATGATTCCACGTCAATTCAGCGAAAACAAGCTGTTATACACTTTAAGTTACTTTTTTCAGTCATGTTAACATTCATTCCCACAATTTAAACTAATACAAGATAACACTCATTCCCACATTTTACACCAATAAATATTAACTTTTATTCCCGCAACTTACACTAATCAAAATTGACATTCATTGCCACAATTTGCCCATGATTCCACGTCAATTCAGCGAAAACAAATTGTTATACACTTTTAGTTACTTTTTTCAGTAATATTAACATTCATTCCCACAAGTTACACGAATAAAAAATAACTTTTATTGCCGCATTCTACACTAATCAAAATTAACATTTATTCCCACAATTTGCGCATGATTCCACGTCAATTCAGCGAAAGCAAGTTGTTATGCACTTTTAGTTACTTATTTCAGTAATATTAACATTCATTCCCACAATTTGCACTAATTAAAGATAACACTCATTCCCACAATTTACACCAATAAAAATTAACTTTTTTTCCCGCGACGTAGACTAATCAAAATTAGCATTCATTCCCACAATTTGCGCATGATTCCACATCAATTCAGCGAAAACAAATTGTTATACACTTTTAGTTACTTTTTTCAGTAATACTAACAATCATTCCCACAATTTACACTAATAGAAATTAACTTTCATTCCCACAATTTACACCACTAAAACTTAACTTTTAATCCCGCAACTTACACTAATCAAAATTGGCATTCATTTCCACAATTTGCGGATGATTCCACGTCAATTCAGCGAAAACAGGTTGTTATGCACTTTTAGTTTCTTTTTTCAGTAATAATAACATTCATTCCCACAATTTACACAAATTAAAGATAACACTTATCCCCATAATTTACACCAATAAATATTAACTCTTATTCCCGCAACTTACACTAATCAAAATTAACATTCATTCCCACAATTTGCGCATGTTTCCACATCAATTCAGCGAAAACAAATTGTTATACACTTTTAGTTACTTTTTTCAGTAATACTAACATTCATTCCCACACTTTACACTAATAAAGGATAACACTCATTCCCACAATTTTCACCAATAAATTTTACTTTTATTCCCGCAACTTACACTAATCAAAATTGGCATTCATTCCCACAATTTGCGCATGATTCCACGTCAATTCAGCGAAAACAAGCTGTTATACACTTTAAGTTACTTTTTTCAGTCATGTTAACATTCATTCCCACAATTTAAACTAATACAAGATAACACTCATTCCCACATTTTACACCAATAAATATTAACTTTTATTCCCGCAACTTACACTAATCAAAATTGACATTCATTGCCACAATTTGCCCATGATTCCACGTCAATTCAGCGAAAACAAATTGTTATACACTTTTAGTTACTTTTTTCAGTAATATTAACATTCATTCCCACAAGTTACACGAATAAAAAATAACTTTTATTGCCGCATTCTACACTAATCAAAATTAACATTTATTCCCACAATTTGCGCATGATTCCACGTCAATTCAGCGAAAGCAAGTTGTTATGCACTTTTAGTTACTTATTTCAGTAATATTAACATTCATTCCCACAATTTGCACTAATTAAAGATAACACTCATTCCCACAATTTACACCAATAAAAATTAACTTTTTTTCCCGCGACGTAGACTAATCAAAATTAGCATTCATTCCCACAATTTGCGCATGATTCCACATCAATTCAGCGAAAACAAATTGTTATACACTTTTAGTTACTTTTTTCAGTAATACTAACATTCATTCCCACACTTTACACTAATAAAGGATAACACTCATTCCCACAATTTACACCAACAAAATTTTACTTTTGTTCCCGCAACTTACACTAATCAAAATTGGCATTCATTCCAACAATTTGCGCATGATTCGACGTCAATTCAGCGCAAACAAATTGTTATGCACTTTTAGTTACTTTTGGCAGTTATATTAACATTCATTCCCACAATTCACACTAATAAAAGATAACATTCATCCCCACAATTTAGACCAATAAGAATTAACTTTTATTCCCGCAATTTACACTAATCAAAATTAACATTCATTCCCACAATTTGCGCATGATTCCACGTCAATTTAGCGAAAACAAATTGTTATGCACTTTTAGTTACTTTTGGCAGTTATATTAACATTCATTCCCACAATTTACACTAATAAAAGATAACACTCATTCCCACAATTTACACCAATTAAAATTAACTTTTATTCCCGCAACTTACGCTAATCAAACTTAACATTCATTCCCACAATTAACGCATGATTCCACGTCAATTCAGCGAAAACAATTTGTTATACACTTTTAGTTACTTTTTTCAGTAATATTAACATTCATTCCCACAGTTTACACTAATAAAAAATAACACTCATTCCCACAATTTACACCAGTAAAAATTAACTTTTTTTCCCGCACCTTACACTAATCAAAATTAATATTCATTCCCACAATTTGCGCATGATTCCACGTCAATTCAGCGAAAACAAATTATAATACACTTTTAGTTACTTTTTTCAGTAACAATAACATTCATTCCGACAATTTACACTAATAAAAGATAACAATCATTTCCACAATTTACACTAATAAAAGATAACATTCATCCCCAAATTTTACACCAATAAAAATTAACTTTTATTCCAGCAACTTACACTAATCAAAATTAGCATTCATTCCCACAATTTGCGCACGATTCCACGTCAATTCAGCGAAAACAAATTGTTATACACTTTTAGTTACTTTTTTCAGTAGTAATAACATTCATTCCGACACTTTACACTAATAAAAGATAACAATCATTCCCACAATTTACACTAATAGAAATTAACTATAATTCCCACAATTTACACCACTAAAAATTAACTTTTATTCCCGCAACTTACACTAATCAAAATTGACATTCAGTGCCACAATTTGCCCATGATTCCACGTCAATTCAGCGAAAACAAATTGTTATACACCTTTAGTTACTTTTTTCAGTAGTATTAACATTCATTCCCACAAGTTACACGAATAAAAAATAACTTTTATTGCCGCAACTTACACTAATCAAAATTAACATTCATTCCTACAATTTGCGCATGATTCCACGTCACTTCAGCGAAAACAAGTTGTTATGCACTTTTAGTTACTTTTTTCAGTAATATTAACATTCATTCCCACAATTTACACTAATTAAAGATAACACTCATTCCCACAATTTACACCAATAAAATTAACTTTTTTTCCCGCGACGTAGACTAATCAAAACTAGCATTCATTCCCACAATTTGCGCATGATTCCACGTCAATTCAGCGAAAACAAATTGTTATACACTTTTAGTTACTTTTTTCAGTAATACTAACATTCATTCCCACACTTTACACTAATAAAGGATAACACTCATTCCCACAATTTACACCAATAAAATTTTACTTTTGTTCCCGCAACTTACACTAATCAAAATTAGCATTCATTCCCACAATTTGCGCACGATTCCACGTCAATTCAGCGAAAACAAATTGTTATACACTTTTAGTGACCTTTTTCAGTAATATTAACCATCATTCCCACATTTTGCACTAATAAAAGATAACACTCATTCCCACAATTTACACCAATTAAAATTAACTTTTATTCCCGCAACTTACACTAATCAAAATTAACATTCATTCCCACAATTTGCGCATGATTCCAAGTCAATTTAGCGAAAACAAATTGTTATGCACTTTTAGTTACTTTTGGCAGTTATATTAACATTCATTCCCACAATTTACACTAAAAAAAGATAACACTCATTCCCACAATTTACACCAATTAAAATTAACTTTTATTCCCGCAACTTACGCTAATCAAACTTAACATTCATTCCCACAATTAACGCATGATTGCACGTCAATTCAGCGAAAACAATTTGTTATACACTTTTAGTTACTTTTTTCAGTAACAAGAACATTCATTCCGACACTTTACACTAATAAAAGATAACAATCATTCCCACAATTTACACTAATAGAAATTAACTATAATTCCCACAATTTCCACCACTAAAAATTAACTTTTAATCCCGCAACTTACAATAATCAAAATTGGCATTCATTTCCACAATTTGCGGATGATTCCACGTCAATTCAGCGAAAACAAGTTGTTATGCACTTTTAGTTACTTTTTCAGTAATATTAACATTCATTCCCACAATTTACACAAATTAAAGATAACACTCATTCCCACAATTTACACCAAAAAAATTAACTTTTTTTCCCGCAACTTACACTAATCAAAATTAGCATTCATTCCCACAATTTGCGCATGATTCCACGTCAATTCAGCGAAAACAAATTGTTATACACTTTTAGTTACTTTTTTCAGTAATACTAACAATCATTCCCACAATTTACACTAATAGATATTAGCTTTCATTCCCGCAATTTACACCACTAAAAATTAACTGTTAATCCCGCAACTTACACTAATCGAAATTAACATTCATTCCCACAATTTGCGCATGATTCCACGTCAATTCAGCGAAGACAAATTCTTATACACTTTTAGTTACTTTTTTCAGTAATAATAACATTCATTCCGACACTTTACACTAATAAAGGATAACAATCATTTCCACAATTTACACTAATAGAAATTAACTTTCATTCTCACAATTTACACCACTAAAAATTAACTTTTAATCCCGCAACTTACACTAATCAAAATTGGCATTCATTTCCACAACTTGCGGATGATTCCA
>RQOL01000914.1:0-219763 GCA_013076295.1 Sanderia malayensis
CCCGCCACCAGGGTAAGATGAACGGTCATATTGGCACTTTCAACCTGTCTATGTGGGCAGTCAGAAACAAAGTGTTTGATGCTTTCATACTCGTAGCATCTCATTATGTTTCCGTCTTTGTCTGCTGGATTTGTCTTCTTAGGCCGATTGCCTGTTTTTCCTCTTCCTTTTCCAGCCTGGAATGATCTTCGACCACCTCTGTATCCTCCATGTAGCCCATGTTGCCCTTTTCCTTTATAAAATGATGTTGTATTATACAAGCAACTTTCCTCTTTGATAGGACATACTATATACTAGGGCATACTATACCTACATACTAGGACAGTATGAAGGTATAGTAGGTATGGTATGTTGGTATAGCATGTAGGTATAGTAGGTATAGTATGTTGGTATAGTATGTATGTAAAGTATTTTGGTATAGTATGAGGTATAGTATGTTATAGTAGGCATAGTATGTAGGTATAGTATTTTGGTATAGTATGTAGGTATAGTATGTAGGTATAGTATGATTTTATAGTATGTATAGTATGTTTGCATAGTAGGTATAGTATGTTGGTGTAGTATGTAGGTATAGTATGTAGGTACATTAAAACCGAAAACTTTCGGACTTAAAAATTTCGGATGAAACTTTCGAACTTTCAAGAAACTTTCGGATGCTTTTTTAAGAATTTCGGACAAAAAACTTTCGGATTAGAGAAATTTTTGGACAAAACTAAAATCGATCAAGATTGCAAAAAATGTTGAAGAATTGATGTACAGATAGTATCTTAGTTCTTCAAGCGGGTCCTCTGGCTCCAACTCCATGCTTAATGCGTCATCTATCCCTGCCATTTGAAAGCCCTTTCGGATCATTTCAGGGTTGTTTCTCAAATAGTCGTACAACCCAATTAATCAATGGGCATGAAGAGGTTTCATTGTAGAAAGCTTTCGCGAGACTTCAATGAAATAAATTTCAATTCGACGATTGATCTGGGCCTCGACATTCTTGGCATACCACTCTTCAAACTTTGACTTTATAAACTTTTTCGCCGGACCATTGACAGTGAGATCCAGTGGCTGAAAATGATGTGTCATATTGGCTGGCACAAACACACTGACACAGTTATTGTCTTCAATTAATTGAAGGACTGCATCTATTGTTTGCCCTTTGAAAACATCAAAGATGATCATGGCTCTTTGTTTGATTGGCAGCTTCATGTCATCTCGTTGTTTTGCCACAAAGGGAAAGATCACTGACTTCAATAACTGAATAATTTTTTCCTCATTGCTCCAATGGTTTGGTGTGTATGTCACACCAAAGCCTTCTGGAAACGTAACCCCTTTTGGGAGACAACAATTTGTTTTTCCTTTGTATATCAATTGCATGGGCAAAAAAACTCCTGCCTTCGAAACTGTGAATGTACCAGTAATTTGCTTTTGCTTTCCTTTTCCAAGCAGAGGCACGCTTGAAGCACCTTTTTGCGAACGAAGTTGAGCTTATGCTGGTAGTCTGTGATTGACAACTGCATCCAAATATTTTAAATTCCTCAGCTTTTATATCTCCCCCCATGATGCATTGGGGCTATTGATTTGTGATTGGACAATTTTCATTCATGTGATACAAAAAGTTAGTATTCATTGGATGAGAAAACAAAAAACTTCAGAACAAGCATTCATTGAATAAATAAACAAAAGAACGAACGATTTGTCACACTGTTACAATGTGAATTCATTAAATGAAAAGTGAAAGTTTGGGTGGAGTTGGAGTCTTTCTTATCAACCAAACGTCCGATCTTTCCAGCCAGTTGCATAGAGGTTTGTGATTATTCTTATTTTATTTTAATAACATATATTGGAAACAACGACTGTTCAGGAAGACACTAGCTAGCCCCAGAGGTTGTTCAGGGAGATCCACATCACATAAACAAATGTTATTGTTTTTCTAATTTCCTGACCAGATAAGCCTACTGGCGTGTCTGCCACCTTCCGCATGACATTTTGATGTTGACATTTTGGCTTTGCCATTCTGTCCTACTTGGTTTTAGCTGAGGCTGAAAGTGTTTTAATTCGATTTACAATTTTGCAATTACATGCAATCAAGTTACATTTGTCATTTGCATTTGGTGGTTTCACTCTACTTGTTGGGGAGATGAGTCTTGGCCGGTATTGTTCTAAACAATGAAAAATCGAGTAAGTCTGAGCCAATCAAAACTTACATCATTGGAGCATGCGTAGAATGTAGGGCAAATGTGTCATATGATAAGCAGCGCACATGCGCTGAAGAAATTTCACTCCGCGTTTTGAGTTCTTAGGCCAAGGTTGTGTTTCTGTTGTATTGAAAGGATTTCTGATTTCTTTAGGGTTTAGTGTTCCATTGGACCGGTTGGATCAACGCTAGACCTATCTAGACCTGGTCAAATTTATTTCTGAGGAGCATATTCTTTATAGTGGATGAGAGCTCTTACAAATCGTAATTTTATTTGCACTTTGTCACTTGATGCATATTATTATTCACATGCATACATAAATGCAACTTGATGGCCTCATTCCTTCCCACGAAGTATTGTTGATCATTCGAGGTATAGTTCATTAATAACAAGTCAACACTTTGATAGTGAAATGAATACACTTTAATCTTGCACCTCAGCTCCCCTGTTGCTCGCCGCCATTAAACTTTTACTTCTGTCTGTACTTCGCAAGTTTGAAATTTCCGCGATTTGTAAAGCCCTACTACGCATGCTCCAATGATGTAAAAACGACGTCATGCCAAATTCCCCAGACTTACTACGGTTCATCTCCCCAACAACTACAGAGATAAACAAAAATACAACCAATACAAAAATACAGACAAAAATCGACCTTGCAAGGTCAAAAAATATAAATTGCACACTGATCACAGTGACATTGCCATTTGGTAGTTAGCTTTGACACAAGCAATACAAAAATACAGATACAAAGTTTAATAATGAAAACATGTTAATAATAATGGAAATTAAATGAGAACCTGTATCTATGCACTAGAAAATTGCCAAAGTATTGACTGAAACTGAAAATTATGCATTGGTTTAGAACATGATGATGTTACACTATATGTGACAAATCTACACAAAATGTGAAGATTGTTTTAATCTGAGCAATGAAAATGTAGGAAATTTGTTGGGCAAGTTCATTTAACAAAATGTCTGATGAGATTGCTTGCACTGGTGTGACAAGTTCCTCCACAGCGTTTATCTTTTTACCACTATCATCAGATTCTCAAATATCAGTTGCCTCTAACTTACATATTCCTGTAGCGCAAATACCCGAAAGTAAGGAACCAAAAGCTTTAAAGGATCCCTGTACAACATATAAAATAACAGGCGACGGGAATTGTCTTTTTAGAGCTTTTGCATATGCTATTTGTGGTACTCAGAGATATCACAAAGAAATACGAAAAAAGATAACCACATTCATGAACGAAATAGAAATTGAATTATACCCCCACATTGGTAATAGGTCTGTTCAAGATTATCTTGCAAATAGTAAAATGCAATCAGATAAGATTTGAGCATCACATGTTGAGATTTTGACTGCTGCATCTCTTTTCCGAAGACAAATTTTTGTTTATTCAAGCTTTGGTGCAACATTTAGGTGGTCTAGATTTGTATCATTAGTTAAAAAAGAACAATTAAATTATGCAGAAAGTATTTACTTGCAGAATGTAAGTGGTTTTCATTATGATTTAGTCTTGGATGTGTCACACAGAGGTTACATTGATGATTGTATTCAGTTGGAAGATTTTAAGGACAGCTCTTTCATTAACAATGGCATTGATGAGGGCATTTGTAACTGTCAAACAATTTTAAAAGAAAGACTGGCTTTAATTCGCTTAGACATCTTTGACGTGGGAGGTGAGGGTGATTGCTTCTTCAAAGCAACAGCCCATCAACTATTTTCCAATCCTAATTTGCACGTAATTGTACGTAATGTTGGTATTCAGCATATTTTACAAAATCAAGAATATTTTGTTGAAAGTCTAGCAAGAGAATCTTTAATCTCGTACACTGATAGAATGTCAAAACAAGGGATATGGTGTGACAATGTTATTATTCAGGCTGTTGCTAATGCATTTTCTTGTAAAATTGTGATTGCAGAATCTGCTAGAAATTTTGCTAATTACACATACATTACCCCTTGTAACACAAAAAATTGGATTAGGGAGATTTTTTTAGGCCACCTTGAAGAGTTTCATTATGTTTCAACAAAATTAATTTCAGATAAAATGGTACAGTTTGAAGAATTACAAGGGCATACAAATGACCCTACAATTACAACTGCTGCTGGAAGTTCAGATGATGCTAACAAAGGTGATAAATTCAAAATAAAAACAAGAAGAGAGCAATATGTAGAATGTAAGAATAAAAAGCACCAAGCACTTTTCTATAAACACAAGAAAAAGTTATCAACGCAAAAAGCCAATGCCAATACAAAATTTAAAAAGAATCTTAACAAAAAAAAAGTTTTAATAAATAATTGGAAAATGGTGTTGGAAAATGGTGCTGCAAAATAACAAAAAGTCACAACCCAAACCGTTGATGGCAAACAATTCTTCACCTGTTAATTTGTCATTAATTTCATCATTCAGGAAGAGCATTAATTGTGGCCCTGAATATGTCTGCACCAGTTGTGACCAGTTATGGTACAGACCTAGTGTTGTTCTTTGTCTTGCTTCAAGCTATGCTAAAAAATGCGATACCAAATTAATTTCCATGTGTCTCACTGGTGTAAAAAGTGTTGATAATACTGAATGGATCTGCATCACTTGTCATAAATCTTCACAAAATGGAAAGCTGCCATCTTGCTCAAAGGCTAATATAGGGCCATTTCCTAATATACCAGATTCCTTAAATTTGACACATTTGGAAGAACGACTTGTTTCACCACGCATTCCTTTTATGCAAATAAGAGAGCTACCAAGAGGTCGTCAATTCTGTATTCATGGTGGTATTGTCAATGTCCCAGCAGATGTTAATTCTACAGTTATGAAGCTTCCTAGATTCCCTTCACAATCCCAAACAGTTTTTGTAAAATTTAAGCGTAAACTTTCTTTTAGTCATAGCTATAGTTATGAAAGTGTTAGGCCAAACAAGGTTCTTCAAGCTGCTCAGTATCTCACAAAAAATAGTGAGTTGTTCAGAAGTGAAGGTGTCTGTGTAGATAACAGTTGGGTGGACCAGGCAGAAATACAGATCTGTGAATCAGAATGGTCAGAGTTTAGAGAAAACAATGAAATGGATATTGATGAGGAAATTATGGAGAATATCGTTCAATTCAATGAAGATGATGGGTGGACTGAGGAGGAGCCCAGACCTACTGGAAGCACTGATACGCTCTTGCAGCCACCAGATTTAATTCAACATTTTGATAGCATTATAAATGTTGCACCTGGTGAAGGCAACCAACCTTTAGGTTTATATATGGATAAAAATTCGGAATTCATGTGCTTTCCAACAATATTTTGTGGACAAACAAGACCAGACATTGCTAATCTGAAGATACCAGTTTCGTATGGCACTTTGTGTAAATGGGAATTGCGTAACAGAGACCGGCGAGTTGCCAAATCTGTCCCAAACATTTTCTTTAAACTGAAAAAGCTTCAAATAAAACAAATTCAAGACACTGCTCAAATTTCTTTGCGTAAGTGCCAAAGTAAGGGCACTAAATACACAGCTGGTGAATTGAAAGATACAAATTTTATCAACAATCTTGTTAATCTTGATGAAGGATTTAGGATCTTTAGAAACCTAAGAGGTTCTCCTCCATATTTTGAAAAGTGTCAAAAAGACCTTTTTGCACTTATTCGCCAGCTTGGTATTCCAACATGGTTTTGTACATTATCAGCTGCAGAAACCAGATGGTCTCACCTTCTGAAGATTTTAGGTAGAATTGTGGATGGCAAGTCATACAGTGATGATCAAATTCATCAGATGTCATGGCAGAAAAAGTCAGAACTAATCCAAAGAGACCCTGTAACTTGTGCTAGAAATTTTGAACACATGGTTCAAACCTTTATCTATAAATTTCTGAAAAGTGAACATAAACCTTTAGGTGAAATTGAGGACTTTTTCTACCGGGTTGAATTCCAGCAGCGTGGTTCACCTCATATACATTCACTGTTTTGGGTAAAAAATGCACCCATATATGGTAAGGAATCTGATGACGAAGTCACAACATTTGTTGATAAATATGCATCATGTGCTGAAAGCTTTCATCATCAAGAAGGCACTGACCTTATAAATCTTCAAACTCACAGACATGCTAAGACCTGCCGAAAAAAAAATCAAGATACATGCAGATTTAATTTCCCATTACCACCTATGCCAAGAACTATGATTTTAAGACCTCTTGATGAAAGTATCTTTAAAAAGAACGAACTAATTAAAATAATGGAAAACAATGAGACTATAAAGATTTTGCTCCAAGAGATGAAATTTGGAGATGAAATGCCATTTCCTGACTTTTTGTCAATCATGAATATTACAGAAGACCAGTACATAAATGCTATAAGATATGCATTAACAAAGCCAACTTTGCTTTTGAAAAGATCATTGAAGGAAATAAGAATCAACAGTTACAACCCAAATATCCTGGCTGCATGGCAAGCTAACATGGATCTTCAGTTTGTCTTAGACCCATATGCATGCGCAGTTTATATGCTGTCTTACATTTCTAAGGGTCAAAGAGGAATGAGCAAGATTTTAGAGGAAGCAAATAAAGAAGCCCATCTGTCTTATGGTGACGATATAAAAAAGAGAGTAAGACATATTGGGAACAATTTTTTAAATGCAGTAGAGATTAGTGCACAAGAAGCAGTATATCTAATAATGCAAATGCCCCTTAGAAGATCCTCCCGAGCTGTACAGTTTGTGAACACAGCCCATTCACATGAGCGATGCTTTCTGTTGAAAAGTATGAGCAAGCTTGGTGATCTTCCTGATAATTCAACACAGGTAGAATCAGATAACACTATCAAAAGGTATCAAAGACGACCAAAGGAAATGGAAAACGTATGTCTTGCAGAATTTGTCGCTTGGTATGAAGTTGTTAAGGATGAAGTAAAACAACACTTCTCAGAACCAGAATTTACAGACAATTTTGATGATGATTTTGTTAATCATCAAGAGCTCAATTTAAAAAACTCTTTCATGCTGGCAGGTGGATACAAGCTAATTAAACGAAAACATGGTAAGATTCTTCGTTCAATTCGCTATCCAAAGGATAAAGATTCGGAAAATTTTTATCGAGAACAATTAATGCTATATTTTCCATGGAGGGACGAAATTAAAGATCTTATTCAAGGTTGTGATACCTTTGAGGAGAAATTTAACAAAGCCAAGCCAATTGTTTATTCCAATTCTGAAGAGTATGAAAGTTACAGTTTGATATTAGACAGTATGCTGCAACAAATATCTTCCTATGACCAGGATAATGACGAAGGGTGTATTGCCCCAAGCACACAACATTTGGAAGATCAAGACAGGTACACAGGTTCACAGAACAGTAAATTTTTTGGTTGTTTCAATCCAAGAGAAGAATGTAATTCTAAATATGATTTAATTCATGATGTAGGTACTTTTCCACAATCATCTAACTTTACACCAGTTCAAGCTCCAACATTATCTGATGAAAATTTTAGGAAGCAAGTGCAGTCTTTAAACGGGCAGCAAAAAGACATTTTTTACCACATTCTCCATTCTGTGAAGTTGGACAAAAATCTGTTACTGTTTGTGACAGGAGGTGCTGGAGTTGGAAAGAGTTGGCTTGTTAATGCATTGTATGAAGCCACCAACAGATATCTCAATAAAGCACCTGGTAACAACCCTGAAAATGTTAAAGTAATCAAAGTCGCACCAACAGGCAAAGCTGCATTTAACATTGGTAGAAACACAATACATTCAGCGTTTCAAGTCCCAGTTTCACAAGGATTTAAATACTTCCCCCTTGATAGTGACAGGTGTTGTATTAAGATTATTATTATTATTATTGATTATTGTTGTTGCTGTTGTGAAAATGGGCATCATGATTTGACACAGTCAAGTAATGACACATGTATTTTCTCATCCTGTATTCCCTCCTCGTTAAATCGATAACGCGACATGGTGTCAGGTGTGGGATCAGAAAAGATGGATGAGAAGTTTCTCTGGGTACAAGAAGAGCGGTCTTAAGCATAGTTGCGACGACTTAGAGGCGCTTGTGACAGAGAAGGAAAGTTAAAAAATTTTTCGAACTTAGGCCCATCCTCTAAAAAACAAGATGGCGTCTTTTCAAGTGAACACACCAGATAAATTCAACTTTAAACCTGAAGAGTGGGGGCGTTGGATTAGAAGATTTGAAAGATTTAGAATTGCAGCCAAATTAAATAAGGAATCTGAAGAAGCTCAAGTGAATACGTTGATTTATAGTATGGGTGAAGAAGCTGATGATATTTTGGCATCATTGAAATTGACTGGGGAAGAAAGAAAATCTTACAAAACTGTGAAAGAAAAATTTGATAATCATTTGGTTATTAAGCGGAATGTAATTTATGAACGAGCAAAATTTAACATGAGGTCACAGAAGGATGGAGAACCTGTTGACAGTTTTATAACAGATTTATTTAGCCTGGCAGAACATTGTGGATTTGGAGAATTGCATGATGAACTTATCAGAGATAGAATTGTTGTTGGACTGGCAGACAGAAGCTTGTCAGAAAGGTTGCAGTTGGAAGCAGACCTAACGCTGGAAAAAGCTATCACTCAAGCACGACAAAAGGAGCTCGTACATCAACAGCAAGGAATTTTGCGACAGAAAGCTGATTCCGGTTACTCAGGTGTTGACCAAATCAAAGCCAAGAAAAGCTCAGGTAACAAAGAATTTCAAAAAGAAAGGAAAAATAATTTTTTCAAGAAAAATTCAAAATGTTTTAGATGCAATGGTTCTTTACACGCAAAAAATGATTGTCCGGCTTATAATTCTATTTGCCATCTTTGCAATAAGAAAGGTCATTGGAAACGAGCTTGTAAAAGCTCCAAAAATTTGAATGAAATAACTTCCAATGACAATGATACAATATTTTTGGGTGAGGTGGTTATTGATGCAATTTATGATATTACTCAGCACCCTTGGCAAAAACAAATTTCTGTTAATAACAAACCAGTTAAATTTAAAATTGATACTGGTGCAGATGTATCAGTCATCCCTGCAAAATTATTTGAAGAATTAAAACGTGGTGGTGTAAAACTTCAACAAACACAAAAGGTTTGGTGGGGCCATGTAATTACAAGTTAAAATGTCTTGGAAAATTCAATGCAAAATTGCAAACAGGCAATTCCTCAATTAATTCTGAAATATTTGTAGTTGATGGCCTAGAAAGACCATTATTAGGAAGGGAGGCCTGTAAAAATTTGAATCTTGTCAAAAATCTTGCTGAAATTAATGATACACACACTACACTTAGCATTAAACAACAATACCCAACTTTGTTTAATGGGCTAGGAGAGTTAGAGGGGGAGTATAATATCACACTTAAAGCAGATGCTAAACCATTTGCACTCACAGTCCCTAGAAAAGTTCCTCTCCCACTGCTATCTAAAACCAAAGAAGAAATTGATCGAATGCTTAAATTGGGTGTTATAAAACCAGTACAAGAGCCCACCGATTGGTGTGCGCCAATCGTAGTTGTACCGAAACCCAATGGAAAAGTTAGATTATGTGTTGATTTAACAAAATTGAATAGCAGTGTAAAAAGGGAATTTCATCCTCTCCCTTCTGTTGATCATACTTTAGGGAAACTAGGAAATTCCAAAGTATTTTCAAAGCTGGATGCGAATAGCGCTTTTTGGCAAAGAAAATTGTCTGAAAATAGTCAGCTTATGACAACCTTCATTACTCCATGGGGAAGGTATTGTTTTTTAAGACTACCTTATGGCATTACAACTGGTTCAGAGCAGTTTCAAAGATGTATGTTAGAAAAGCTAGCTGGATTGGATGGAGTAGAATGCAACATTGATGATGTATTGGTTCATGGTTCAAACCAGAAGGAGCATGATCAGAGACTGCATAGTGTTTTGAAGAGATTGCAGGAGGCAAATATTACACTAAATCCTGACAAGTGTGAATTCAGTAAAACATCAATCAAGATTCTTGGCCACATTGTTAGTGCAGAAGGTATAAAGGCAGACCCTGAGAAGATTGAGTCAATTTTAAGATTACCTGTTCCAAAAAATGTTGCAGATGTGAGATCATTTCTTGGCATGGTGAATCAACAAAGCAAGTTTGCACCTGACCTTGCTAACAAGACAAAGCCATTAAGAGATCTCCTCAGCAAAAATAACACGTGGATGTGGGGACCACCGCAACAAAAAGCTTTCAATGAAATAAAAAGATGTCTCACAGAAGTTCCTGTATTAGCACTACATGATTGTAACCGACAAACTAAGATAACAGCAGATGCATCATCATATGGCATAGGAGGAGTAGTCTACCAACTCCAAGAGGACCACAGCTGGAAACCAATTGCTTACTTCTCAAGGGCACTAACTCCTGTAGAATCACGTTATTCACAAATAGAAAAAGAATGTTTAGCTTTCACTTGGCTTGCAGAACGTGCAAGTGATTATATTCTTGGGAAAGAAATAGTAGGAGAAACAGATCATAAGCCTTTAGTGCCACTTCTCACAACTCATTGTCTAGATCAATTGCCTCCAAGGATCCAAAGAATGAGGATGAGGCTTATGAGATTTAATATAAAGTCAATGGTGCATATTCCAGGAAAAGAAATGTATGCAAGTGATATGCTTTCCAGGATGATTCCCGTGTCTAGAGAAGACAATGAACACTCAGATATAGACACAGAAATTGAGCATTTTGTCTGTTCAATTATTGACGCAATTCCTGTGTCAGACATAAAGCTGAGACAGCTCATGGAAGCCCAAAATGAAGATGAAGTGACAAAGAAAGTTATAGAGTATTGCCAGGAAGGATGGCCTGAAAAATATCAGCTACCAAGTGCGATACTACCATTTTGGTCGGATAGAGGAGAAATATCCATAGTAAAAGGAATACTACTTAAATCCAGCAGATTGATTATACCATCAGCAATGCGACTAGAAATTCTTGATAGAATACATGAAGGACATCAGGGGATTACAAAATGTAGAGAAACAGCTAAAAAAAATGTGTGGTGGCCTGGGATGAGCAAACAGATACAAGACATGGTAGAGTGTTGTAGAATTTGCAATGAACATAAGAGAAACAGTACAGAGCCGCTAATTACAAGCCCATTTCCTGACCGTCCATGGCAAATCATAGGACTAGATTTCTTTCATTTGAAGTCAGTCGATTTCCTGATAGTAGTTGATTACTATTCCAGATTTATTGAAGTTGGGGCAATGAATAAAAACAAGACCACGCCTGAAGTATTGCGTGTTTTGAAGAGTTTATTTGCAAGGCATGGAATTCCAGAGACACTTCGCTCGGATAACGGTCCACCATTCAATAGTGTTGAGTACGTTGCGTTCGCACGAGAGTGGGGATGCAATGTTGTCACAAGCAGTCCAAGATTTCCACGATCAAATGGTGAAGTAGAACGTGCGGTTCAGACAACCAAAGGAATTCTAAAGAAGTCAAAAGAACCTGAAAGAGCACTTCTAGCATATAGATCTACACCACTAAAGTGTGGATATTCTCCGGCAGAGTTATTAATGGGTCGAGTGATAAGATCAACACTCCCTATATTTGACTCGAAGCTTAATCCAAAGATACCCGACATTGAGAATCTCAAAGAGAAAGAAAGTGATTATAGAAGGCAAGAGAAAATTCGCTATGACAGAATACATCGTGCGATACCTCTGTCAACACTAGTTCCAGGTACAAATTTGAATGTTACTACACACAATGAGCAAGGAACAGTCCTGAAGTCAGCAGATAGCCCAAGATCCTATCTTATACAAACACCAACCAAAGTTATAAGGAGAAATCGTGAACACTTAATTCCTTTGACTCCTGAAGCAACTACAGAGAGCACAGTGAAGGAACCTGAAGTGCCTATCACTCCGATACCTGAAAAGAAGATTGAACTGAACATTCTCTCAAGACCTAAAAGGAACATTAAACCATCACTAAAAGCTCTAGAGAACATGTCGTTAAAATAACCCGAAAAAGGGGAGATGTTGTATTAAGATTATTATTATTATTATTGATTATTGTTGTTGCTGTTGTGAAAATGGGCATTATGATTTGACACAGTCAAGTAATGACACGTGTATTTTCTCATCCTGTATTCCCTCCTCGTTAAATCGATAACGCGACAACAGGCTGAATACAATGAGAAAGCTTTATCAAAACTTGAAGATAATATTCATAGATGAAGTATCAATGGTTGGCAGTGGTTTATTTCAGTTCTTGAATTTGCGACTTCAGCAAATAACTGGTTCTTCACTTCCATTTGGTGGTTTGAGCATAATTGCTGTTGGAGACCTGTTTCAGCTTCAACCCGTTTTTGATCACTGGATATTTGAAAATCCAGATAAATCCTACAGCGGATTATCAACTAATCTTTGGGTAGATCATTTTTCATTTTTTGAATTGACATCAATCATGAGGCAAAAATATGACAAGCCATTTGCTGAACTGCTTAATCGTCTGAGAGAAGGTAAACACACAAGCTCTGATATCAACATCCTTAAGGAGAGAGTCATTTCTGATGATACAAACTTTGAAGTCCCTGCAGAAACTGCACGTCTTTTTGTGACAAACTCGTTAGTTGATAACTATAATACTTCAATATTTCAATCTTCTTCTTCTGATAAAGTAACTGTGCTAGCCTTAGATCTCATTGTTGGGGATATTGAAGATAAACTTAAAGAAAGGCTATTGTCAAAAGTTCCATGTGACTCGAAGAAAACAATGGGTTTGCTTTCTAGTTTATCATTAATGATTGACGGCAAATACGATCTGACTTCGAACATTACAGTTTCAGATGGGTTAACAAATGGGGCAGAATGTATTGTGAAAAAAATTGATTACAAAGTCGTAAACTCAAAACGACCTAGTATAATAAGGGTAAAATTTGTCAGAGATTCTATTGGTTTCCTACAAAGGAAGGAGTTCCGATACCTCAGGACCACAGAAATGAATGAATCTTGGACTCCAATTTTTGAAGTTCAGAAGCAATTCTCTTTATCAAAATACAACCCATTTAAAGTAATACGTCGTGAGTTTCCACTCAGGCAAGCTTCTGCTAAAACAATTCACCGCTGTCAAGGAGATACATTGAATTATGCAGCAGTAGATTTTTCAAGCAGAACATTTGACCATACACATTATGTTGCGCTGAGCAGGGTTTGCAATTTGAACAACTTATTCATACAGCAGTTAAATGAGAACAAAATTGCAGTCAGTCAAAAAGTTAAAAAGGAAATGAGCAGATTAAGAACATTCTGCTGCTACAAACCAGAATTACCATCAATGAGTGAATCGTCAGGGAAATTAAAAGTGTTATGCCATAATGTTAGATCACTTGTGCTGCATAAAAATGACATTTTCAATGATTTCAATGTTGCTGCTTCAGACATAAACATATTTTTGGAAACTAATTTCACTGAAAGTACAAACAACAATAAATATGAGATACCAGAGTTCTTGCTGTTTACGAATGACAGATTTTTAGGCAGGACACCTTCTCGTGGAACAGCAATATACTTGAAAAATGTGTTAGATGTTGTCATACACCCAATCAATTCCAATTTTCAGGATGTAGAGATAACTTCTTTTGTTGTTAATTACCCTAGTATACATAACTTGCATATAGTTAGTGTCTATAGGTCACCATCAAAGGTTAACTTTCAATGCTTGTTGGCAGCTGTCAACTACATTCACAATCATATTACTAAAAACAATCCATCTATTATTCTTGGTGATTTTAATGTCGACCTGATTCAAAACTCTTTACAAAAACAAAATCTGTTGTTACAAATGAATAATAATAATTTTGTGCAGCTCATTGACAAACCAATGACAGACTATGGCTCTTTGCTGGACCATATTTATACAAACATTCCAAACCTTGTGCTTCAATCAGGGGTACTCGAGTCATATTTCTCTGATCACAAGCCTATAATTTGTTGTCTAGCATAAAAACGCATTTTCAAATATTGTAAAAAGTATATATATATATAATTTTTTTGTATAGATTATTGACAAACTTTAATACATACCTGGAAACATATGTTTCCAGATGTTTCCAGATGTTTCCACTCTAAGCCTCAAATATTTCCTTGTAGTGAAAACATGGCACAAGAAAGCCCAACAAAATCATGTGATTTTTTATTTTTCTTTAACAAGTGTCAGCTTCTTTTTTTAAATGATAATCTTTTCCATATCAATTTCTCTATTTTAATCGCAAACAAACATTTCCATTATTGTATAATTGTGTAATTGTCCTCCAGCGTATCATACGTATTGTCTGCTTGATTCCTGCCCTTGCTAATTGTTTACCATTTTCATCCCAGATTGTCTAAAGGGGTACATTCATGCATTGAGTCCAGTCCGCATGTCTAGAAAGCGAAACAGCGACTACAATTTTGCATTACAAGTCAGTCCAACAACAATCAGAAGGGTTGTTTCATACAATATCCCATCACACAGTGAACTGGCGAGTCTTCAAGATTCAAAAGATTGTATTGAATTAAAGAATACACAAGACGCCCAAGACAATACAATCATTTTTAATCAACGGTCTTCTGCTACACTGATCCCTCAGCTTGAAGTTGACTTTCCATATGCCAAATCTGATACATTGCTGATACCTGCAGCAGGTCAGACAGTAACAACGTCTGTTAAAATTTCTGAAGTTACTGCTCTCAAGCCAAACCAGAAAGTAAATGTAACTGCTACATTCTCACATGGCAGCCAAGAATTGAAAATTATCAATTCTAATGATCAACAGTTGCAATTAAAAGAAGATTGCATACTCGAGGACCCATCAGGCACAACAGAATTCCATGTCTGGGAACCTTTATTTTCAAAGCTGACCAGCGGAAAAACCTACAAATTCAACACTCTCACTGTCAAATACTTCAAAGGATCATATTTCTTGGCAACAACCATTGCCACAGAGTATGAAGAGGTTCAGCAGGAAATAGAGCATATAAGTGGTCCATCAATCCTCAACAATCCTGATTGTGAGATGAAAGTAACACATATTGATCTTGTTCGAAAGTTATCAGTTTTCCTTGCCTGTCAAAATTGCAGCCGCAAAATGCCTAATGTTGCAGGAGCAAAAATTAAATGCTTGCAATGTTGCACAACACAAAGAGCTGCAAACTGTAAGCGTGAAGCCTCAATCCAGTTAAGTGTTGGTCGCAAAAATGATGAAAATATCTGGTTGACAGCCTTTACAGATGTTATCCAGGAATTGCTGCAAAGTGAAACATCGGGTGTCTCACTGTTCAGTCAAGCAGTAGAAATTGAGGATTTCATGTTAGATCTTACAGATCTCAACATTGTCTACAACAGCAACAAAAAGGTTATTTCCAAGATTTCTTTTGATTCAAAAAACTTACCAATTAAAGATGATTAAAACGTATCATGTTATTTGAACACTTAAAACGCTTATTTAAAACTTCACGTTAAAAGGGGGCTCATTTGAGACGGAGGCTTTATGCTTTATGGAATTATTACCGTACTTGCTGTTTTTTTACTGTTTTACATTGTAGTTTTTAGATTGTGTTTTGTTGTATTACTTGCAGCCGCCGTACTTATTAAAGTACTGCATTTTCGCTGATAATAATAATTATTACACTTGCATTTGCATAAAAGTTTGTTCCAGTTTAAATTTTCTCATTTGTTCATTTTCTTCTCCCCTTCCTTAATATATATGATACCATAACACTGCAACCTTTATATTTTGAACAAATCTCAACAAATTTTTAATCCCATGGCAGAAGCACTGTCCTTTCCCCCATTCCTTTCAATTCAAGAATTCAACCGACCATTAACAATCCAGTTCATATAAATCGTTTCAAAACCATATACCCAACAGAGCAATTTCGCTCATCAATCTTCCATAAATACGCCCACAATATTTTGTATACATTTACTTTACAAAAAAATTAACATGCCCATGCCCCACTTACAAGGAATACGAAAATTGTATATACTTTCCACAAGTACTTTTCTGTGCTCTATTTCATCTCCAATGAACGTCCATTTTACATTTTAGACCACGCGCGTATTGCAGAAAATGCGCCATTTTTCTATTTTCACTTCGTGAGCTACCAATAGGTTACCCTTTGATTCAGTGTATGGTTGGATGTATACACATATGGCAAGGGTGTTTGATCAAAGTTTAATATCAACTCATTCGGAATGCTGTAGCAAGCTTGGAGTAGTTTAATTTTTCTCTGGATTAAACAGGCAATGTGCCCCTTGAGCTTGTTTGGTCATGTTGTTATGGCAAGCCAGCAAAACATCACAGCAGCAGACAAAGTCATCATCAGACAGAAGATCACATCAGACATTGCATCTTACATTTGCATCATTTGGACAACATGGAAAGTATTTATACCCAATCTATTGGTAGTAGAGGATTGCACGTCTATGGAAAAACGTCTTGGAAAAATCTGAAAACAGGACAAAAGGTTTTTGCTGAAAAAAAAGACCGAACTGCTTTGCTGCAAGATCCGTACACTGTAGCTTGGAAGTTAAAGCTTTGTGATAAATTTACAGCCTCTGTTGTTGGACATGTGCCTAGAGAAATTTCAAGAGCCATCTCATTTTTCCTCGACAGAGGTGGTATTGTTCATGGCATTGTAACTAATGAAAGATACCAACTATTCCAAGAGGGGGGTTGGAAATTCTTGTAAAAGTCACAATGAAAATTCACGACGATTCAGATGTTATCTGAATCGCTTGAGAGAAATCATTAATGCCAATTATAAAGTTGACACAGAACAAGAAAGCGAAATAACTAGTAGAAGCATATCTTCCTTTGAAATTGAAATCCGCGACTGTGGGAACAATAATGAGGAACTGGTTATTCTTTTGGAAGATGATGAGCATGAAGACGAAGAAAACGAAACAGATAAATGCGAACGAAACAGTGAAATTATATGTTTAGATGATTAATTTTGATGAACTCTCTACTAGTTGACCATTATTTGTGTGTATTTCTGTGTCTTCCAAGAAACAAACTTTCGGTCGATAAAACTTTCGGACAGAAAAGTATTTTGGACAATTAAACTTTCGGGCATAATTTTGCCTGAATGTTTAATAGTCCAAAAGTTTTCGGTTTTAATGTATAGTATGATTTTATAGTAGGTGTAGTATGTTTGTATGGTAGGCATAGTATGTAGGTATAGTATGTAGGTAAAGTATGATTTTATTGTAGGTATAGTAGGTATAGTATGTTTGTATAGTATGTTGATATAGTATGTAAGTATAGTATGTTTTTATAGTAGGTATAATATTTTTCGAGTTTTCAGAACAGACACCAGTAGCATCACTATCTTCCTCATCTCCAAATTCACCAAACACCTTTTGTAGTCTGTCTTTAATATCCTTGTGAGTTGCTTACAATATATATACGTAAATACCAATTCAGTTTAGTTCCTTGTACACTTACTATGCTAGCTACCATATCATGCCTGGGCCCACAGTCTGCTCATCTTGCGCAACAACAACAACAACCTTTTATTAACAATTATCATTTGTATCAAAAGTCTCAGCTTCCTCATTCAACATTTGAGTTGCACGGCTACATTGTGCAGGAGTCAAACCACTGCCACTTAAATCAAATTTGCTTATGTCGAACCTGCTGCTTGTAGAACTTGTTTCTTTGGTATCGCTTTTTGGATGTGTAGACATGTTTTGGATTGCCGCAGCTTCTTCTTTAATTCCACGACATTTAACCTCAAGTGGAGTAACTGATATAACAAGCTTTAGTGTGCCTGGTATTGTTCGACTTTTCAGAAAAATATCATGCCTTGATGGATTATGGATTTGCATTGGGACACATGGTGACTTCCCCTCTGGTAAAACCAGTAAAGTGTGAGCCAGACAACTGGAAACGGAGATTGATAAATACGGTTCAAACAACACAGGGGTCTTTTTCCTTATTATTCCAACATTGGCTCGACAGCAAACAGTGACTGATTCTCCGTTTGGGATGAGCTGGGCTTTCTTACTTGTTTTCAAGAAACGTAAGTTGTCATCGTTAATGGCATTATTGTAGACAAAGTCGATGTAAGAGGGAATGTTGCTGTCACACTGTTCAGAAGTTTTGCTGTGGATGTGTTTGAGCAGTCCCAAACACGACCCTTTATTGTTTCTTCAATGACATTATAACCAACTATAGGGTTATTAAGCCTAACTGACGTGACAAGAAATGGAACAGTGATATTGTCATGAGTATCATCAATCTTTACCCATCCTACGTGCTGAATGTTTGTCCTATTTGCAGCTGTCGGGTCTAACCCTGTAGCGAAAATGTCAGAGATATTTTGCAATTTTATCTGAGGCAATTTATTCGACAACCAAGACTGTGGGACAATTGAGACATGAGCTCCAATATCAAAGAAAGCATTAGTTGCCATTCCATTCATTTGACAAGATATCAGACAACGCTTTCCGACCAATTTTGCAATTTTAGATGTCTCTTTGGGAGTGAGATGGCTTACAAAGCCACGTTCATCTATTGAGTGAACATTTGAAACCGAGTTCTGTTGTAAAAGCTCCTTGATCGAAAAACATAGAGTCTTATGATGATTCCATTGCAACTTTTGGCATCGTTTTGAGCAATATTTAACCAAAAAACAACTGCTACACATCTGAAAAGCTCTCTTTCCATAAGGCATCTCAGCACAATGAGGACAATGGGACGTTTTCTTTAATTGGGCTACTCCCTGTCCCTATTTGGGGGCAGCCGTTTCCTGTTTCCCTGGTTGGCTCTATCTCATTTGCGACAACCGCGAGCAAAATGGCTCTGTCTCCACAAATAAAACAGTGCTCACACTGGTCTCCCAAACCAGTGGATTGGCATTAAGCACATCCACGGCCCTGGTTTACTCTGTTGGTTGCGCCATCCGGGGCCGAAGCACCTTTCTTAGCCATTGCTTCTTTCATTAGAAGAAGCAATGGCTAAGAAAGGTGCTGCCCACTTTTTACCCTTTTGCGGTTCTGGCTTTTCATTTTGAGAGACATCAGCTTCATCGTTCTCTTGCTTTTCTACTACCATATTGATTCTGGCCGTATTTTTGGCAACACCCATCTTTCTGTTGTGCTCCATTTCTATGGCCATGGCTTTTGCCATTTCCTCAATGAAAACTGTATAGCATCATAGCGAGGCTATGCTATCATCATAGCCAGGCTAGGCCACCATCTTGTTATGACATTAGATGCAGACATACACACGAGTGGATGCTCTCTGTTTCTCATCTTATACATGGTACCAGAAGTGGGGTATGCTGCACTCAACACAAATTGCTAATCCAAGACATTCATAGGTATTTCACATCACAACAATAACCGAAAATTCTTTGTAAGTACAATCTGATTTGATAGAACTTTGGGCCTATTGTGCACTTTAGGCCTATATTTGCTGATTCCAGACATTCATACGTCTTTGACATCAGAACAACAAAAACACATTATTGATAAGAACAGTCTGCTTTGATAAAACTATAGGCCTATCGTATATACTGTCTTTTCATCAAAACACATTCTGCCAAACTCTCGTAAACCGTAACTCATCTGTGGTCAAACTCCCATCATGTCCGTAGAAGATAACATCGCTCTGCCCCTGCCTGCTTTCCCGCCAAATCCAGACGCAAACACCCTTCACCTTATGATGAAAATGCAGCAACAGCAAATGGAAGTGCAACAACAAATGGCCACAATGATAATGCATTTGGTCCCACCCTCAACTAACCCCATCGAGCTGCCCCCACAGCTGCTGTAAGAGAATGATGGAGCAAGATATCACTTGCTGTAAGAGCTATTCATCCAGAAGGCTATCATCAGGAATTTTTGCTGCTGCGATAGTCCAATGGCGAAAGTGTTACTAACTTTATATCGCTATTGAAAGCACAGGCAATGTTGTGCGCATTTAATACCAAAGGTTTTTGCCAGCAAGAGACGTGCACAACTTCGTTTTCAGAACACATGGTCAAGTCTCAACTCATGGCAGGCTTCAGGAACCCTACCCACCAGAGCAAAGTCCTATCTGAAATGGAAGTATTAAAAACTTTAGAACTTGTAACCACCTACCTTCTTGCTCTGGAATCTACTGAACGTGCGTCAGCCCACCTCCGCCCACCAAGTGAAGTTGTGCGAAATCAATGCTGCAACAATAAAGGTAACTCATCGGTACCATTTGAACAGCAAAGACAAAAAGCTGGGCTGGTTGTGGCCAACCACTCCGCCCCAAGAGCAGATCGACATGTCCAGCTTGGCAGAAGAATTGCCAAAAATGCGGGAAACAAAATCATTTCGCCTCCCTGTGCAGATCCACTAACATATCAGCCGGGAATGCTGCCACAAACTTCGACAAAGCCCCACCACCACCTTTGCGATCAACAAACATACATACAAGAAACTATACCTCGCCAATCACTGGCCCAGTCAACCAGTGTCCACAACCAAACAAGCTGTTGCGGACATAGGAGCAAAGGCTTGCACGGCCGGGAGCGAGATACTTTCACACATTGAAGAGACATCATCGTGGCTGTTAAAAACTAGACACAAACTAAAAGGAGTTAACAATGAACAAATTAATATTCTAGGTGCTCTACTCATTACAACAGAGTGTCCTTTCGGTACAACAACAGAGATTCTATATGTCTGCGACAAAGTTATCAGCATATACTTACCACAAACGGCTCTCAAACGAATGAGCATTTTAAACAACTTGAACTTTCCGTCAGCACTCTCCGCCATTGCAGAAGTAGAAGAAACTATGAGCACAGAACCCGACACTGTCCCTTGCGGATGTCCTCAAAGATCACAATGTCCCACGCCGCCAGACAAAATGCGGTTTTCAGCCACACCGGAGTGTAGACAATCACTGGAGGATTGGATGCCTTCAAAGTTTGTCCGCATCAACCAATACAAGCCATGACTGGAGAACCGTTGAAAATCTCATTCCTCCCAAACCACCGACCAGTAGCGGCCACTGGAAGCAGGAAGTCAAGAGCCAATTGGATGCATACATGGCTCTGGGAGTAATAGAGCCAGTACCACAAGGGACCCCAACAACATGGTGTTCCAGAATGATTGTAGTACCAAAGAAGGACAGTACCCCACGAAGGACAGAGGACCTACAGAACTTAAACAAGGTCACATATCGTGAAACACGTCATACACCATCACCGTTCAACATCGTAAGCGGCATCCCTGCAGGCAAAAGTAAAGAGTGCTGGAGGCCTGGAACCGTTACCAAAGTGTACCCTTGTCACCAGAAGCTCATAATGCAACTACATTCATAACCAAATGGGGGCACTATCGGTATCTGCGAGCACCGCAGGGTTTTCATGTGTGACGGATACACAAAACAGTTTGATGACATCACGTCAGGTTTCCCACGATTCCCTGTTATAGGATGACGACATTGCAAATCATTTTGACATACCATATCAAATATCCAGTTATCCGGTGAAAACGGAATCGTCTTTAACCCAAAGAAGTTTCTTTTTGCAAAGGATGTTCCAAGCTCGAAACGTTGTTTCTAACTTCAAAGTGACTGTTTTTATTCTTTAAATTGTTTATAAAAAATATCATATTCGCAGCAGGACGGCCGCTAATTCCAAAGAATATGAGAAACAAATGCTTGACGAACTGCAGATCGGCCATCAAGTTGTAAACGCTATGAATATCCATGCTAGACGGAGATTCTTCTGGCCCGGAATGCATGAACAAATCATGCAGAAGAGGCAGAACTGCCAACGATGCCATAAGATCGCGCCATCACAGTCCAGAGAAAAACTTGCGGTTTTTAGTATTTGGAGTTTTGTTAGTTTTAAAAAGGGACATCATTAGTTTTGCTAAAAAAAGGGGACTTGTATAGTATCGTAGCGAGGCTATGCTATCGTCATAGCGAGGCTAGGCCACCATCTTCTTATGACATTAGATCCAGACATACACATGAGTGGATGCTCTCTGTTTCTCATCTTATACAAAAAACTTCATCAGACACAGTTTTTTGTTTAAGTATGGGCGAATTCTTGTTCTGATTGATTCATTTTTAAACCTGTTTCCAAAGCATGAAGGAATAATCCTTGGGCCATCTCTGGTGTGTACTCAATTGTAGTACCCGATTCTTTACTACTAAGCAAAATCTCTGGCGAGTTTCTAAACAGCAAATCAAAAGTTTGGGGATCTTCCTTTGGGCCTTGAGAAGTTGTCGCTAGTTCCTGATATAACTCTGCTGAGGCTTTCTCCATAAAGTGTGAACGAATGATTTTACAAATTTTTGGCAGCGTCAAATTCGAGGTGGTTTCCAAATAATTTCTTAATTGCGTCCCTGGACTTATTGCCCTGACAATGGCCTTGACAATTTCAGTCTCAGGGTAACCTTTAGACATACCATTGTCAATTTGTCATATCACACTCACAAAAGATAATTTTTGTTTGTCCTGGCAATCCAATTCGTCCGGATATTTTAAAATCTCGGCGAAGGGACTTGGATATGTCAAATTGTGTGGACAGGGGGACGGAGTCAAGAGGTAACTCTCTTACCTTGTTCTTCCTGTTGTGTGCTTTCTAATTTTTTCTTGCTTGGTCAAGTAATTCCTTTTGTTCCTCCATCATTCTTGTAAAAGCTGTCTGCTTTTTCTCAAATTCCGTTTTCGTTGTATTGGGCTCTTCTACATCAGTTTCTTCAACTTCTCATTCTGAGTTTTTGTCTATTTCTCCCTCCAATTAAAGGCGGCGGTTCCTTTGGCAACTCCATCTTCACGAAAGCAAATATTTCGGCATCCTTCTTTTCCTCTAAATAACGTGTGATTGTTTTCACTAATTTTGCTCTCGATAGGCCATCTTCCAGTTCCAGTTTCTCTGCAATTCTTTTGACGTCTTCGACGGTTGATTGAAGCACTAATTCGTCAGCTTCCAACACGATCGCCTCCAAATCTCCAGGAACATCAACGGGCCTAGTCACCATTGTTTAATTATGTAAACAAAAAAACTTTGAGAGGAATCTTACTTGTGTTCTCCCATCAAAGAATACTCCCATCTTGGGGGGGGGGGCAGATTTTACGTGACCTTCTATTTTGTTTTAATAAGTATAGAAGACAAATAAAAGGCACGGTGTAGGTTCGTTATGTAATCTTGAGCTCAAACTTAAAATCCTTTATCTTGCTCCCTCGCCAAAACTCTAACTAAAAATGTAATCTGCTGCTTCCTGTCTGACGGGGGCAATATGTTACAAAACAACACAATAACCAATAAAAACACTTAATCTATGAGGGCTACACTAGCTGCCTCTTTTCATTTTTTGCTTGAGCTGTGGCAAGTTGTAACATATTACAGGCTTTTGTTGTCTGAATAGGCTTTATCTTCTGTTTAATTCCTTTCACTTTTTTTGGTCCTGATGACAATGTTTAGCAACGTCAAATTTGTCTGGTATAGCATGACACTGTTCTTGATGAAAATGGTCACCACCCAATGCTATTCGGCAAACTCTAGCTTCGAGGAGCTTAGAATAAGTAGCTCTTTTAAAGGTGTCACAACCTGAGTTTCTAGAACAAGATGTTTGTAGTCAACCACGCAATTTATTACCGAATTGATACATTGAGGACTTTCCAAATTGTTCAGCCATCGAGTTTCACTGATCTTACTTCCTGCTACTTTTAACATAGACACGAAATAGATATATCAGCGTTGTTATCCTCAATAATGTAACAAGGGCTCCACAAGGAAATTAGTATATTTTGTCAACAGCATATCATTTTCCAAAACACGACCCTCTTTCTCTCCATTCAACATGCTTTGTATCAATTTACTGTCAATTGATGTTTTTGAAAAAATTTAATGACTCTGTCCAACCCTGGCAGCGTAATAAAATCCCCCATGGTTGATTATCTATTAATAATTTGATTTAGGAACATCTATATTCGATTTCAGCATGTCGATTTCCATAGAAATTAATTTTTTAAAATTAGTTTCGAAAAAAGTTATTTTGCACCCCGCTGGCGGCGATCGCACTCCCTGTTTCAAAAGGTGAAAAAAAAAGGCGTTGAAAAAGTTATAAATAACTGAAATGATATCATAATAATTTCATAACGTATCAAATTTCGATAATGGAGGTCGTGAAATTTTTTTTCTTGCTTTATTGAAAACCTTCGTTATTTCCTTGGTTCAAACGTTTTGTCTGGAGGATGAAGAGAAAATCTGTGCTGGGTGTCATTGGAAAGAACATCATGCTGTCTTTTGGAAGGGGAAAATCTCGAAGCTTTTTTATTTTTTGCGTGGAAGATGTGGGCCCAGTACTTGTAGGCCTAGTTCCGGGTTACTTGTAAACAGAGATTTTTTTCGGCGTTTGCGGTTACTACTGTCTGGAGACGTTGAAGGCAATCCAGGTGCTACTTATGCTGCTGCTTCTTCACCAAGTTATGCTGCAAGCTTAAACAAAAGAGGTGAGAGTCCTCAAGTTAAAGTACCCGTTATTAGAGGTGTAAAGGCGGCAGATCAAAGGATGGCAGATCAAAGTATTTTGGAGAGAATGGAGCAAATCAGATGGAGCAAAATCAGTTGAAGATGATGGAAGAGTTATCATCAATAAAGGGAAGACTTAAAAAGCTTGAAAACGATTTTGAAAAAGTGAAAGGGGCTGTAGCTGATATTGAAAGTAAACAGGAAATGATGGAGAGCAATCTGGATGAAGTGTGGCAACAGTCTAACAAAAACGGAAGTCTAATTCAAGAGAACAGCTTTGAACTGGATCGTTTGGAGCAATACAGTAGGAAGAGCTCCATATGTGTCCTCAACCTGAAAGAAGAAATGATGAAAACGTGCAAGATCTAATCGTTGACACACTGAAGAAAGAGCTGGATATCGAAATAGAGTGTGAGGAAATTGACATACACTTAGCTCCAATAAGTATGGAAACGCCTGATGAAAAATGGCGTCTAGAAGTGGCCCTAGGCCTGAGAAAGAAAATTTACATAACAATATAAAACTACCGAACCGGTTTCAATAGCGAATATATTTAGCATAAATAAACTCAAAATTTCATAAATTTTCAAATGAAAACATAATTTAAACTATATCATATTGTTTTGCAATAATATTAAAAGAAAACTGCGAAGAGGTTCCTTAAAAAATGTTCACAAAAATTTATTGAAGTGGAGTAATTAAATCGCCAATAATTATAATTTCTTTCACTCAAAGCCACGCAAATTCTCTGTCATTTAAAAGAGAATGTTTTAAAATTTTGAAAAATAAAATAACTTTTCATGTAACTGTCTTGACCTTTTACAATTCAAGGTTTACGTCTTTGTTTATCATTTTAGGAATGTGATTTGACGAAACCTATTTTTCCGTAATTTTTTTTTTCCAGAGTATAAAAAGAAGGTTAAGCGCCATAACAAAAAATCAGACATGGATATTCCTATAATTTTTTTCAAATATTATAATTTGATATAATTTTTAAGGGCTTAACATTTTCTGAAGTGAACAAAAACTTTATTTTTTAAAACCCAATTTGAAATTTGGAAAACAAAACATGTGCTTCTCAAGTTGTAAACAAAGACTTCAACCGTGAATTGTAAAAGGTCAAGACAGCTACCTAAATAATTGTTATATTTTTCAAAATGTTAAAACATTCTCATTTAAATGAGAGAGAATTTGCGTGGATTTGAGTGAAATAAATTATGATTATTGGCGTTTTAATTTCTCCACTTCAATAAATTTTCGTAAACATTTTTTAAGAGACCTCTTCGCAGTTTTCTTTTAATATTGTTGCAAAACAATATGATTTAGTTTAAATTATGTTTTCATTTGAAAATTTATGAAATTTTGAGTATATTTGTGCTAAAGAAATACGCTATTGAAACCCTTTTGGTAGTCTTACATTGTCATAAAAATTCTTTTGCTCAGGCCTAGGGCCACTTCTAGACGCCAATTTTCATAAGGCGTTTCCATACTTATTGGAGCTAAGTGTATTTCATTGAGTAGGCAAACAAATAAATGGGTTGCGCCCAATTCTTGTAAAATTTTTGTGCCATAAAACTAAGGAGGTCATAATGCGCAATAAGAAAAAGGCAAAAAATATTAAGATCTTCAAAGATTTGACGGCTGCTGTAAGAGAGTGCCTTAAGTTTTGGCAAACGAATCGGTCTCGTCTAAATTTAGAGCAAATTTGGACAATAGATGCTCGTATTAAGTTTAAGTTTAATGATAATGCAAGAACATGTGAAATCAGAAGCGTGAAGGATTATGAATTTTTCCTGCGCCAATAGGAATTATGCCGAAATGGTCCGATTTGCAAAAATTTTGCTGACATTCAAACCTCTTGCTTGTTCAACTTTGGAATGGTCTTTTGGAACATCACTGGTTTGAAGACTAGGAAATTAAGCTTTATATCTCAAGAATCTTCCCCTTTTCCTGGGCATTTGTTTGGTCAAAATGATGTAGTTTGCTTTTGTGAAACTTGGAGGGACAAAAGTGACCCTGAGAAAACTAATATTGATGATGCATTTTCAGAATTTCACAGTATTGGTGCCAGAAACAGCAGTCAAGGCAGATCCTCTGGGGGTATTTCCTTGTTTATTCGAAAATCAGTACTTAAGTTTATTAGTGTGTTATGCATTGACAGTTACCACTGTTGGTGTAAACTGGATAACAAATTATTTAACTTACCATCTAATTTATGTCTGTTTTTTGTATATTCCACCAAGTGATTCATATATGGTAAAATCAGGGATAGCTTTTGATTTTGAAAGTTTATAGATGGAATGTGTACATTTTGAGCGACAAGGTCAGGTTCTTATTTTGGGAGATTTTAATGCAAGAACTGGCATCTTGCCTGATTTTATTGTGGATGATGATGTTGATAACTTTCTACCTCTTGATATAGATTATAGTCCAGATTCCTGTTTATCTTCAAGGTCTTCACAGGATAGTCAAATTGTCAACAGTAATGGTCGCGGACTTCTTGATTTTTGTAAAAGCTCTGGCTTTAGAATTTTGAATGGGAGAGTGGATAAGTCTGTTGTTTCTATAAAGTCTATAACTATAAAGTTCTATAACTATTCTATAACTATAAAGTTGTTTCTTATAAAAAACGTGTATTGCTTTGAATTGAAACAGAACAGTAAATGCTGGTTTTGTTAAGTTTCAGTCAAGTTGATTGGTGTTCTTGCATTAAAACCTCATATTTAAGTCCAAGTTAGCTAAAAAGGTTAGAGTGGTAATTTAAAAAGTCATGCATATTATTTTGAAGTATGGTTTTTTGGTTTATGAAGGTGTTTAGATAAATTGATAAATGAGAGTGGATAAGTCTTTGTCTGATGGTTTTACATGTTTTACGTCGAATGGTTCTAGCCTTGTTGATTATGTTGTTCTCAACGAGGAATTATTTCAACATATAAAATCTTTTAAGATAGGAGACTTCGGTTAATTTTCTGATCACATGCCATTGTCATTAACACTTGCGCGTCACCTAGTCTTGGGTCTGTGGATACAGATGAATCTGCATTTTCTCATTTAGACTCTATAAAAAATAATTATAAATTTAAGTTTGTTAGTGATGATGCTTCGAGCGAAAAAATCACAAATTAGCAAAATAAAAATAACAAACAAGGTCGCAAAAGAGAATCTAAAATGTGTTAAGACTTTTAAAAATGGTAATGGTAATGTACGTGCTACAAAATCTGGAAAATGGTTTGATTCAGAATGCAAAATTATGAAAAATTCTTTGAATAGCTCCAGAAAGAGATATCAACAGTCTCTGAAGTCAAATTCAAATAAAGAAAGAATATCCACTTTTCGTAATGAATACTTCAACGTACGAAGGAAATACAAGAAGCTTCTTAGGAAAAAGCATAAAAGTTTCATGATTTCGGAAAAGGAAAAGCTCTGGGCATTAAAATCCGATGATCCCAAAGTATTTTGGAAAAGACTGAAAGGTTCACAAGCAAAAAATAAGATATATTTTAACAACAGTCAATCTATAACTATTTTAAAAAATTGTTTATCAGGAGGAGAAGAAAACGATATTATTGAATTCATAGATGAATCTGACATGGATGAAATGATAAAAGAACACATTCATGCTTACATTAATGTCCCCATTACAGCTTTCGAAGTAAAAGCAGTGGTAAAAAAATTAAAATCTGGAAAGGCGGTTGGCATTGACATGCTCACTGGAGAAATATTCAAAAACTTGAATCATGATTTATTTTTTATGTTTTCAAAGCTGTTCAATAAAATATTCAAAAATGGTACTTTTCCTGAAGAATGGGCTCTAGGTATCCTTATTATTCTCTTCAAGGGTGGTGATAAAACTAACCTTAGTAGTTACAGAGGTATTACTTTACTCAGCATTTTTGGGAAATTTTTTTTAGGTGTTTTACTTGAAAGATTGCAGAGAGTTTTTGCGTCTTTCTATATCTTATGCGAAAACAAAGCTTCTTATAGAAAGGGCTACCAAACAAGTGATCATCTATTTACTTCACATGCACTAACTGAAAATTCTTTAAAACGTAAAAAGTAACCTTTATATGTTTGTTTTGTTGACTTCCAAAAAGCGTTTGATTCGATAAATCACAATATGTTGCTGAAAAAGCTTGTTTCGTATGGACTGAAAGGAAACTTTCTTAACATTATTTCATCACTTTATTCAAATGTAAAGTCATGTCTTAGAGGCAATGAGAAGCTTGCTGATTTCTTTGATTGTTTAAGAGGGGTGAGACAAGGTTGCTTACTTAGCCCTATATTATTTGCTCTTTTTGTGAATGATTTGGACAAATCTATTAGTAAAGTCTGTTCTGGTCTTCGTTTGGATGATGTTGACATATGTACGTTACTATACGCTGATGATTTAGTTTTAATTTCAGACAGTGCAGATGGGTTGCAATCACAATTAAATGAACTAACTAACTTCATAGAAAAATTTAAAATGGCGGTTAATATTGACAAAACCAAGGTGATGGTTATTCGCAAAAATGAGAGAAAAAATCTGGGTAAAACATGGACGGTGGGAGGAAAGGAAGTTAAGGTTTGCAAGTCTTATAAATATCTTGGAGTTACCTTTAAGTCCAATGGATCTTTTTGTGAACATGTGGAAAAAATTACAGATAAAGCTCAAAAATCATACTACGCCCTTTTGTCTAAAAGTAAAGAATGGGATGGTTTTAAACCAAGACTTTTTCTTTTTCTTTTTGATAGTTTGATAATGCCAATTTTAAATTATCCAGGTGCTGTTTGGGGCCATAACGAATGGCCTAAAATTGAGAATATACATCTCTGAGGCTGTAAATACGCACTTGGTGTTAAGTGCTCCACTTGCCTTGACGGCATTTACTCGGAACTTGGGAGGGTAATGATGTTGATAATAAGGCATTAGATATAGTTAACTTTTATAGAAGATTGGGAAATTTAAGTTCTGATCGCTATGCAAAGAAAGCCTTCAATTTGTTATCAAATGATGCTACTGCTGGTGTTACAAATTGGGTAACTAGTGCCGAAAGTCTCATCTCCCGATATGACATCAATAACAATGATAACAAAATGAACATTAAAGTTACCACAAAGGAGAAATTTGCATCCAGCACTTTAGAAAAACTACAAAATCATGTGAATAATGAGAAGAAATTACGCACCTTTGCATTGTTCAAAAATACATTCAAATTTGAAACATTGTAGGGTTTTCCCAATAGATTTATAATTGCGAGACACACTGAGTTGTTGAGTTGATTTATATAACTGAGGATGAGTCTCGTGTACATTCAATATCATGTTACAATGACGTCATTATATGTCACATAACCACACACCTCCCCTTCGAGGAATAAAAATAACAAACAACAAAACATCAGTAATAATAGCATATAATCAGAGTTCAAAGTTCAGATCTTTCCCTCAAGATCAAGTCTCTTGGGTTGGACTACTACTCTGCCGGACCTGGTTTTAGTATAGCTCGTAGTCGATTCTTCAGGAGCTGGAGTCTCTTCATCTAAATCAGGTTGTTGATTCCCATCATTTGATGGAGTGTAGCTTAATGAGGTGTCATTTGGGTTAGCGACAAGGTGTCTTCTGTTCCTTCTAATACCACCAGGTGAGGTTTCTGTTTTGACAATATATGAGCGGGCTCATCAGACTTCATGATTACCATCTCTGGTTTTCTCTGGTCTGTCAGCCATACTTTGTTCCCGGGCAGGAGTTCAGGAAGGTTCCTTGCTCGGTGGTAGTTGTTAAAACGTTGGCTTTTGTTGCTTCTTATATGCTGCCTCTTTTGTCTGAAGATCTGCTAGATTTGGCCATGATGGTTGTAATTTCTCCGGGGTAACAGGTAATGTTGTTCTAAGCTTCCTCCCCATCAGTAGTTGGGTTGGGCTTATCCCATTGTGTAGAGGGGTGGCTCGATTAGGACAACATTGCCAAATAAGGGTCACCTGACTTCTTTAAAACATTTTTCACTGTTCGCACAGCCCATTCTGCCTCTCCATTGCTTTTTGGATAACGTGGACTGCTTGTCAAATGGGTGAAGCCCCATTCTTCTGAGAACTTAGAGAATGATGAAGCTGAATACTGAGGGCCATTGTCTGAGTTTACCGTCTCTGGGATACCATGGCAGGTGAAAATGGACTTCAACGCTCAACAACGTCTTCTGATGTCTCGTTCCTCAAAGGCGCCATTTCAAAGTACCTTGAGAAATAGTCGACGACTAACACAAATGGCTTTCCCTTCAGCTAAAACAGATCAGTTGCCACTTTCTGCCATGGTCTCTCAGGTAGCTTGGTCTCTATCATTGGCTCAGGATGGTTTTTGCGTTCTTCGCAGCATGCCTTACATGTCGTGACCATATCTTCTATTTGCTTGCTTAACCCTGGCCACCACACAGAGCACCGTGCTCTTTCACGGCATTTTCTAATTCCTTGGTGACCGGCATGGATAGCATCAAGGATTTCCAGCCTCATTGCAGAAGGGATAAGAATTCGTATGTTTTTCATTAGAAGACCTTGATGCATAGTAATGTTGCTCCTTTCAGGCCAATATGGCTTGAGCGCAGACCGGAGGTTACTTTTGTCTGGCCATTCTCCTTGGCTAAATTCTTTCAGTTGCTGGCAAACTTCATCTTCATTCTGGTATGATCGTATCTGTTGGAGCCTCTTTTCTGACGCTGGCAAGCCTTCGATTACTGAAGATACATACAGATTTAGATCCTCTGAGAGTTGTTTATCTTGATTGGTTAAAGGACCAGATAGTGGAGCTCTTGAAAGTGTGTCAGCAATAACGAGTTCTTTTCCAGGGATGTGTTTTATGGTGTACGAGTAGCGCATCAATCTCATTCTGAATCGTTGAATTCTAGGTGGCATGTCGTAAAGAGCTTTTGAACCTTGTAGTGGGACAAGTGGCTTGTGGTCTGTCTCAATAGTGATATCTTTGCCAATAATGTAGTTGCTGAGTTTTTCATAGGCCCATGTTGTAGCCAGTGCTTCTTTCTCAATTTGAGCATACCTCTGTTCATAGCTTGTCATAGAACGCGAAGCATATGCTACTGGTTTCATGGTGCCATCAGCCTGTTTCTGCATCAGTACTGCACCAAGTCCAAACGACGTGGCATCAGCTGATATGGTTGTTTCTCTAGTTGGGTCGAAGTAGGCGAGCTTAGGGGTGTTGTTTAAATCCTTTTTTAAGTCATCAAACGCTTTCTGTTGTTGTATTCCCCATGTGAAGTCGTTTTTCTTGTTCAGGAGATCTCTCGTTGAGCTCGTTTTCTCAGCAAGGTGTGGGACAAACCTTGCCTGTTGGTTAACCATCCCCAGGAATCTACGCACATCACTTACGCTGGTGGGTGCTGGCATCTCCTTGATAACTTTGACTTTCTCCGGGTCAGATTTAATTCCGTTTCCATTGATGACATAGCCGGCAAACTTTTTTTCCGATTTGGAGAAGACGCACTTGTCAGCATTGAGTGTTATCCCTGCTCCTTCAAGACGCTGTAGGGTTGTATGTAGCCGAGAGTCATGTTCTTCTTGAGTCTTCCCATGAATGAGTCAGTGACATGTCATCAATCAGTGACACAATTCCATCAACACCCTCAAGTACAATTTGCATCTTCATTTCAAAATGTTCCAGGGCAGTCTTGACGCCAAAAGGCATTCGATTGAAGCAGTATCTCCCGAAGGGAGTAATGAAGGTCGTCAACAACTTAGCTTCAGGTGTTAGTTTCTGTTGCCAGAAGCCAGAATTAGCATCAACTTTACTGAAGAACTTTGAGTTTCCAATCTTTCCAAGAAGATCATCAATTCGTGGTAAGGGGCAGGGCTCCCATAGAATATTATCATTCAGCTTGGTGAGATCAACACAGATTCTTATTCTGTCGTCAGGTTTGGGTACAACAACCATGCCTGCGCACCACTCCGTTGGGACACCTTCTGGTATCTTCGTTATGACATCAAGGTTTTCCATCCGAGCTAATTCATCTTTCACTTTCCCCATGAGAGGCAAGGCAACATGTCGTGGTTTTGTCAAAGCAAATGGTTTGGCATCTGGCACGAGTTTTATTGCAAATTCTCCGTCCATTGTGCCTAAGCTGTTGAACAATTTAGGATATTTGCGCTTGATTTCCTCTCCAAGTTGATCACTTCCAGTCTGCGTGACATTGTTGATCTTTTAGAAAAGATCAAATTTCTCTATAGCAGGCCATCCAAGGAGCTGTTCCTTGAGATCATTAACCACATACACATCATCTTTTATGGTCGTCTTGTTGTTTACAAGCATTGTCGCCAAACGTCCTATGACATTCAGTTCAATTTGTCCGGGCCCAAACAGTTTCTTCTTTGTGCTAATAATAGTATCCAAGCGGCTTTGATTGCAGAGAGATGTCGGAATGACTGTCACGTCCACTCCTGTGTCTATTTTAAACTCCACCGCAGTTTGGCCAATCCTTACCACGAGTTTGCACTTCTGTTTGGGGTCTGCACTTCCAAGGAAGGCTTCAGAGTACCCTTCTTCCTGGTCATCTTCGACACAATTGACAGACGAACTTCTGCAAACTGATCTAAAGTGACCTTTCTGTTGACACTTGAAACACGTGGTGTTTCTCGCTGGACATTCTTATCGTCTGTGGAATTTACCCCCGCAGTTAAAGCATTTCTTCTCCTTTTCTGGCGTTGCAATTGTGTTAAATTTCGGTCTTCTCCTTGTTGAATAATCCTGTTTCACAAAAGAAATCTTAGCTTCGTTATTATCCCCTTTTAAGATTTCCTGGTGTTCCTTTATCATCTTGGATGCCTTCGCTTGCTTGACAGCCTTGTCGAGGTCAAGTTTCTCATATTGCATTAATTTTCGTGAGAGGTTGCTGTTACGAATTCCAACCACAATCCGGTCTCGGATCAGTTCATTTGTTAGATCTCCGAACTGGCATGTCTGAGCCAACTTATACAAATCGTCGATGAAATAGATCACTGGCTCGTTTTCCCGCTGTACTCGTCGGTTGAATCGTGCCCTCTCGAAGATCGTGTTTGTTCTTCCAACAAAGTGCCGATTGAATCGCTCTACAATCTTCTCGAAGGTCCACTCTTCCTCATCGGTGGTAGATACGTGAAAACCTTCCAGTGTTTCATTAGGATTTCCACCCTTAGCATAAACAAGAGTGTTGATTTGAACAGTGGCCGGCTTTGATACTAGATCTGACACTATGCTGTAGCAACGGAAACGATCGATCCATTTCTTCCAATCCTGTGGTCTTTTTGAATCAACTAAACATCATGGTGTCCTAAACAGAGCGAACCACACCTGACACCTAAGCAGAGCGAACCACACCTGACACCTGACACCATGTAGGGTTTTCCCAATAGATTTATAATTACGAGACACACTGAGTTGTTGAGTTCATTTATATAACTAACGATGAGTCTCGTGTACATTCAATATCACGTTACAATGACATCATTATATGTCACATAACCACACAAACATATTTGGACGTTATTGTTGATTTTAAAACACAAAATAATTTGACTAAACTAAGGCTGAGTTTGCATAAATTACAAATTGAAACAGGAAGGTATGGTAAAAATCCAATCCCCAAAGAGGAAAGATGCTGTGTTTTTGCAAGTGAAGCACTGAAAATTTCGTTGAAGATGAGTATCATTTTGGATGGTTTGTCCATTATTTGATGATGAAAGAAAACATTTTATTGCACTAGCAGAGCATAAATATCATAACATAGCAAATATCAATTCAGAAGATAAATTTATATGGTTAATGAGTCAAGAAGATACTGACATAATCAAAGTTTTGGCAAAAAATATTAATCTTGCATTTCGAAAGAGAGAAAGCTATCTAAGTAATAAAAAATAGCCCTCAAAAAAACAAAAAAGCAGCTTTATGTTTTAAAAGGCTAATCTATTCATGATTTCATTTGTGCTTGCTGATTCTGTAGTATTATTGTTAGATTGAAATGAAATGGAATGGGTAGCAATTATTTTTTTGTTATTGTTCTTCTTTTTCTTATGTCATATAGATGATATGCATATTGACGTCACAGAACTCATTCTTTTCGGACTGAGTGGTAAAATGAGTGGCAAAATGGCGGCCTCGAAAAAGGCGCCGAAGGAGAACGCCCCTTTTGGAGCTTGTCACTCGCCTTCTGTACATTACTCTGGTCTCACCTCTGAGCTAAAATTAGTTTACGACCAGAAGTTGCAATTTTTACAGATATCAGACCCATATTTATTGAAAAAGTCTGATTTTGATACTCCTCTGGAGCAGTGGCCTAAATTTTCTTACACAGCCGTTTACAATTATCTGGTTACTTCAACAAGCAATTTTACCCATTCAAGTTTGAAAGCTTATAAAAGTATGAATGCATATCCGTATGTTGTCACTTGCCAAACCTATGAGGAAATTTGTAAGCGAATCCAGCCCCCCTTGTATCTTTTTTTTTGGCAAAGTACGACACTCGCAGTATTTTCACAAAAATTGCCTAATCAAGCTTGGGTCGTCGTTAATGATGATGGATCTGTATGTAGGGAACATTATACTTGTTTGGTCGGACAAGGGGAAGTCTGCTCTCATGTTGCGGCAATTTTTTTTTATATTGATAGTGTTTCTGAGTTCAAAGAAAAGTCTACATATTCTTGTACTTCAGAACTTTGTTCTTAGTTGGGTAACAACTCAACTCGCCCCACTAGATATATATATACATATACACAAACTCTGTTTGACAACACAAGGGGTTACACATTGGTCTATTGGGTAGCTTTGAAAAAAGCTGTTTAAAGGGTGACAAATTCAGTGCTGCTGTTTCATTTCAGAGGAACAACAGACTCACAGAGGTTGCAACGAGCTGAATATACAACCAAGATATCATCAAGAATGCTATCTTCTTCTGTAGTTTTGCTCATGACCAACTTGATGGGGATGATGCTCTGCAACATTTATGTCAAAGCAGTCCAATTACTCTTTCCACATGGATTCGCACGTGGAATATTGCATTTATAATTGTGGAATATTGCATTTATTAATCGTGAAAATTTAGAAAGCCATCCCAAGTGTATAATATTTGAAAATTTTGATTTCAGCCAAAATAAATTTGGGTCACATAGTATGGCAGCAAGGCATTGTTAAGTTTTTAACAGGAGTTTTGCATTTATGGAACTCAACAAAATTCAAAGCAAAAAACAAGAACAAATAAAACATTCAAAATATTCAAGTGCCTGAGATAGATAAAAATAATGATTTTTAATATATTGGCATTTCATGCTATCATTTGCAAGCATGGGTCTCTTGGAGCGAGAGGTCCAAAAGACACCCATGCTTTGGAAATTTGGTCCTCAGTTCAGTGTAGATTTGTGCATTAGATAATGTTAATCGATGATCACAGCACACTTTGAAAAATGCTCTCTGGATGCTGTAGGCATGGTCTTGTGAAGAACTTCCCTTTCAGGCCAAAGAATAAGGGCAGATAGACATTTTGACAAAACAACAATCCACTTGTAGAAAATTCTGCAAACACTACTTTGGTGAATTCCAAAACGATAAGCCAAGTATCACTCTGATAAATCAAGACGTAACCAGATTAGTGCAAGAAGAAGTTCTTGAAAATTAGAGAGCTTTCTGTTGTGATGGGAATGCATGTAAGGTTCGATGAAACCAAGAATTTTCATAAGGAGCTTATTATTGTCATGTTCCAGAGTACATTGCTCAAAAGATAACAATGCCAAATCAGTTCTCAGTTGGAAAACCTCCTGACCTCAATACAATATGTTGTCTTCCTTTAAGTTCTGACTATATTCTCACTTTTCTGACCTAAACATTAAGGAGACATAAGAATCTATTTAGTTATAAACGTGTAAAACAGATAATTATAATCTCACATCCCAATCAGAGCAATCCGTAGGGAAAAAATGGTGAATAAATACAAATATGTTATGGCCTACCTGAGACAAAGTTAATTCCGCAAACCCAAGCATGGTCAATATTGCTATCTGGGTTTATTTTGGCAATAAAAATCCATCTTTCCCTCCGTTCAGGATCTTTGGGAATTCGATGAAATTTGACCTCATTCTTAAACCCATTTTTCGTGCAACCAAGAACAGAACAAGACTTAACCATTTTGAAAAAATATCACTTCAAAATCAAAATTTCTTTTGCGCGCCCTTTTTTGTTCATCACCAGCCTCTCTTGTCAATGACAGAGATTTGTGTACTTCGGCCTAACTTTTTTTCTAAAAAGCCGCGAGCCTTGGCCGAGAGGCCGTTTTTCGGTTAAATTTTTTATAAGAAAGAAAGTCTATCAGATAAAAATCTGATTTCATTACAGAAAACTACTATTTTGACGTCAAGTGACAATTTTTTTTTGCAAATCTGACTTGGCATCCTTGTCTTATTATGTAATTTTTGAAGGGGCCTATTTAGAGGCTACTTCGTGGCCGCCATCTTACTACTCATTTTACCACTCAGCATGGCGGCGAATGGACTGTGACGTCAATATGCATATCATCTATTATTCTTATTCCATATTATTTTTAATTATTTCGATTCAATTTAACTTCTACTTTATTGTATTTTGGTAAATTTGTTATGTTACTCTTATTAGATTAAGGGCCATTTCGGCCTCTATATCTGTATTAAAAAAAACTTACGTTTTGGATATTGCTATGCACAATGGTGGCAATTGAGCATATTTAACTCATAGTTTCAATTTTCCCTATTTTCGGGGGATGGGGGGGAGAACCCATATCTCGAAATCGCCCCCCAACCTGATTAAAGAACGTCAGCATTCTGATTCTACGCCCCAGAATTCACCAAAACAGCGTTGTCTCGCAAATTTCCTCTCTTGCTGGTAATTTCCTCAACCTGTTTGGAGAAATTCCAACTCAAATCAATAAGGTCATGAAAAGCTAAAGGTATAAATGTTGCGTTCTTATTAGCTTGCTACAAATAAAGATGCAAGTAAGATAACCTAACGAAATTAACACAAAATAATTTTGGGAGACTTTTCAACTAAAAACTGACCGACCTAGATTATATAAAACACTACGGGTCTTCACTCGCTTCGCTCGTTCGCCCCAGCCCGTCAAGTAAACAATGCTTAATCTATTTGGCGCGCTTCGCGCGCTGTATTCGCTCCCGCTCATGCCCATACATACATACATACATACATACATACCTACATACATACCTACATACATACATACATACATACATACATACATACATACATACATACCCTACAATACATACCCTACAATACATACCCTACATACATACCCTACAATACATACCCTAAAATACATACCCTACATACATACCCTACAATACATACCCTACAATACATACCCCACAATACATACCCTACAATACATACCCTACAATACATACCCCAAAATACATACCCTACAATACATACCCTACAATACATACCCTACAATACATACCCTACATACAGACCCTACAATACATATCCTACAATACATACCCTACAATACATACCCTACAATACATACCCTACAATACATACCCTACAATACATATCCTACAATACATACCCTACAATACATACAATACAACACATACCCTACAATACATACCCCAAAATACATACCCTACAATACATACCCTACAATACATACCCTACTATACATACCCTACTATACATACCCTACCATACATACCCTACTATACATACCCTACTATGCATACCCTACTATAAATACCCTACTATACATACTAGGACGTAACATTTCTAAAGAAAGTAAAGGTGGGAGGTCAAATCTTCCCCCTTAGCAAGCTACAGCCCCGCGCCCACGCTGCTCCCTGAAAGCCGTTTCCGAAAGTTGATAATTTCAGTGTGAAGTTTGAAAAAAAATAGTTACTTTCAAAAACCTAACCCATCCTGGAAATTTTAAACTCAATCTGTATTAAAAAATATATCAACCTGTAGCTAAGGAAACAGCGAACACGTTGCAAATAGTCTCATCTCTTAACTAAATAATACTGAATTCTTAGAGACCATTTAATGGAAGTGGTTTGAATGAAGTTTCGGAGCCGTGCAAAAAGCAAAACCTCTGAACACACTTTAGCAACTAAAAATAGTATTTACCGTGGCAAATAGTGACCCAGTTGAACTGAAAAAACACCAACATGAAGGTAATATGTTGGGGAACAATTATCGAAAGTGTTTGGGTAAAAAATAATCAATTGTGGCAGGCTAAAATTGAATTTTTGCAAATGCAAAAACAACGCGTGTTGCGTGAAAAATTGCTCCTTCCCGAGTGAAAAGCAACTTTGTTGGAAATCGTAAAACAACAACAAAAAAACAAAAAAAACAACACATTATTTTAGTTGTGTTATCAGACAACACTTGTCAAAAATTAAAATGGGGAAAATCGTGCAAATAGGGCCGGAAAAATTCAAAACTTTGACCATGGCCTAAACGTTGTTAGCATGCCGAAGCAACAATGGCGGTCGCCTACTACAACAAAACCCACAACTCTTTCATTCAAAAAACAAAACAAAGCTATCACCTGTGTTCTCTATTGTTTTCTGCAACTCTCCGGGGGTCTTTGAAACAATTAACAGCTCATTACAAAGAAAATTCAGCTGGTAAAACACTTTGAAAGGCGTCCACCTCACTTTTTGTGTACAAAACAAAAACACGCGTCTTCTCCAAAAGTACCTGCTGCCTGCCGAGGGCAAATTTGCATGATAACGAAAAATGCGTCACTGTTCACTTGAAGTTGCGAAAGAGCCAATCAAATTGCAGGAAAAGGCGAAACGGGTCACGTGAAGAGCGAATACTCTTTTCGAAAATGGAGTCGGGGACGCGAATTTGGAAGTTTCGCCAGCGTAAACCGTCGTTTTTTTGTGATAGCACAATTAGTGGAGTAATTAATAGAATGACTCAAAAATTCTTTTAAAATAGGCTTCCAAAAATAGATAACTTTTGCCTACTCCAGAAACGGAGCCTTTCCATGCAAGTGCCAACCTTGTGCCATCCCATTCAAAAAAGCCTTATTGATCACCGATTCGCCGTTTTGGCCCATTGTTTTGAGGCGTTTGACCTATTGTTTCGGGTCGAATCTATTGTTTTAGGCAGAGTTTCGCCACCGTCACGTGACATCATAGAATATATATATTAGACTAGCCGGGGGCGCTCGCATACGCTCGCTTCCCGGAGCCCGTCAAGTACAAAAAGTTTAATGTGGTTGGCGCACTTCGTGCGCTGCATTCGCTAACGCTCATGCCCTTTCCCACCCCACGTACAGTGGTTTGGCTCGCCCTCGCCGCCCTGTCTATCTATTGTCACGATTGTAGTGTTTAACATGCATGGAAATTAGTTTTAGCGGTCAGCCTCGTTTTCATCATCTAAGCCTCGTACTGATGGTACAGTAGATAAGATGCAAGATAAAAGTTTGTTTTGTTTTAGGGACGACAACAATTAGCCTGCTATTAGTTGAGTGCATGGATTGACACTTGGATGTGGTCTTTTGTCAACCTAATATAGGATAGGTATAAACAGTAAAGGACCATTGATGATGAATGTCCAGAATTTAAATTAATTTTGACTTACACTGATGACACTGATGCATTGATTTTTGATAAAGCAATAAGTATGTAGCCTCCAATACTTGCATTGGTACAATGATGTACATCAGTAGATCTACAAAGTGAAAGAGACAAATTATATTCTATTTAATATGTTGGTTTATTACTATCAAGGCTAAAAAATAATTGGATTTGGATTTGGAGAATCTGTGGAGTTTAATTTTCCTTTGATGTTGATTTAATGTATATCATTATGAAAAGAAATAAAGAAATTAATATTGATCAGTATGACATAACATTACAGTATGACATTACAGACAAAACAGATCATTTAATGCAATTGCCATGAAAAAGCTTTATTAAATTAAATGAAGTACAACGATTTCTACGGCTGGGATTGGTTTTACATTAGTTTCAATCATATAGAACATAAGGATAAGCACGGGACACCGTGGATAACGAATGCAAAAGTACTTCATAATCATCATCAATGGGATGGGAATTGCATGGTGAAAGGAGTTTCATAGGAGTATTGGGCTTGGTTGGTAAGGCAAAGAAGGCAGCCACAAAGTGAAAAGAATCGTCAACGAAAAAATTATAACAAAATTAAAGCCACTGAAACATGTGGGTACAGCATTAAACACTCTTTCCGAAATCATTAAATATAAAGAGCCATGAAACATAAGCGGAGTTGTCAATTTTGGCCTGAGGAAACTATATGTTTGAGTGAAATACAATTGGCCTAAGCAACTATATGGGAACTTGAATGGGGTGAAATTAAAAATAAAGTCTACTTACTCCTGAGCTGCGGCAAAATGAATGTTTCTCTCAGCTTTACTTTCTCTTATTTCACCATCAAGTTCCATTGCAATCCAAGATTTGGGAAACGAATATTCGGACAGCACAACCACAACCAGCATGAGAAATTGCTACGTTGACGAAACATAGCATAAATCAAAATCACACAACAAATTCTATTGTTATGCCGTCCCGTTTTGACGTAATTATTTGATTGAGCTGGATTGGCTTACAATCAACCCAACCCAACCCAAGAGAACCAACTCAAGTGAACAAAGAACATGTGGTGGCAAGGCAATGCGTCCTTCCTTTCATCTTTTCTGTTCTGTGGTGATGGTAAGTAGGTTTTCCAGATCGTATTATATCATTGCGATCTTTCAGGTTACATCTTTAAAATAATCTATAGTGTTTCTGTGAAGGTTCTGATTCATTTTTCTAGCGTATAAGACTTTAGCAAATATAGTATTTGACCACGAATCCCTTGAGAATAGGCCACATTTGAGAAAAACGGATGATACATTGTTCGCATTGGAAAATGAGATACGATTCTGTGCTACTTACGTTTTATTACATGTATTATTCGTGAATTTTAGGTACTCTCTGTGCTACGTATGGGATTTGTGTGGTGCGATGTCAATGCAGGCAATTTTTGACTGTTCTTCAGGTAAGTATATTGAATTATATGAGATCATTATGCATCCCAAAGGCCACATCTTGTTCATTTATAAAGACGGGTTTTTGAAATACATTTCTTGTAGATTTTTAGGGTTTGTGTCACAGCATGTCCAAGAAGAGTGTTGGTGATAAATATTTGTTGGCGGAATGCACCGTTTTTCAAAGGTAATAGTCTTGTTATTATTTTTGCAATGTTATTATTATTAATTGTTATTCTAATTTATCGTTGTACAAAATTTAACAATTTAACAAAACAAACAAATAACAGGGAAAGAAAACGAACAAAAGACAAACATGAACACAATTACAGTTACAATTACTTTTTCTGAATGTTTGTGCCCCTTACCAAAGACAAAATTTCTTTTGTGGGCACATCTGCCCACATGCACCTCGTGTGCGCTTCTTCTTTATTTTTTTTTTGTTGTTTTTTATATTTTTTGAATCTTTTTTTTTCTATAATTTTTATTTTTATTTCTTCAGATTTCCTGTAGAGAAAAAGACATTGTTACAGAAGGAGTTGAAAGTAAGCAATATGTTATACACACAGATGAGATGGAAATATTGCATTGCAACTTACGCTATTTCATCCTTTGTTAAATGCCCATCCAGGGTGCTAACAAAATGAAATTTGGTGCCTCTTTTAATGGCACTGAACTTCAAGGCACATTGCCTTTTTAGTGAGCCAATGTCAGTAAAATTGATTAGCTAGGATTAATATGAGAACAATATATTAAAAACAGTGACTCACATAGGATACATTTGTGTTTCCTTGTAAAGCAGTTTGATAATCTATGCATAACATTTGTTTAGATTTATCAATATATGGATTAAAGTATTTTTCAATGCTACCTTAGTTTCTTCTCCACAATAAACCACTGTGGGTTCCTTTGGAACAGTGTTGGCAACTTCAGGCTCAACTGCTTCATCATCCTCTGTCTGAACTGTTTCAGCACCCTCAGGCATGGCAACTTCATTTTCAGTATCCATGTTAAAACTATATATAAATATATTGTCATTGTCATTCAATGAAAGGTGAGTTAATAGGGTATCGGTCGTTTGAATTTGCCTATACAGTTCTGTTGATGTTACAATAATATATACTTTTAATGTATTAATATGACACAGTTTTATTTTCTGCAGATAATGAATAATAATTATCTTTCTTACAATGAAGAGGAGAGACTAAAGGCAGGCAGAAAACGCAGAACTGAATACATGAACTTACGGTAGCAGTGGTGACAATATTTATCTATTTCAAGTGAACCTGTTAAGGATAAAATTGTTATTGTGATAATATCCACTGCAATAGCAATTGTGACATAAAATATAGCAGTTTGAGCTTTTTTAAAGCTGTTTAGTTATAAATAGCCTGTATTTTCATGTGAAAGTAAAAGCAACGTTAAAAATACATGTACTTACGTAATTTTTGTTTTTCTTGTGGTGGGTTGAAAAAAATTTTTACGCACGCTATGTCCTCTATGACGCAAGAAAAATTTTAAATTTCGCGCCGCTATTGTTGTTGCTAGGACGCCGAAATTCCCGTGTAAATCTGATGATAATAGTATTAGCTCCTGCAGGACATTACGTGGTGCTGCATTGATTTTATTGTGACTGTAGTTTTAAAGAGCAACAAAACTTGGAATTATGCGATAACTATTAGAATTACAAATTACAATTGCGATGAGAATACACGTTTTTTTATAAGGAACCTAGCTGAGGGCCTAGTTGTTTAAGTTTGTTATTTTGAGATCCTTTGACCACTTTTACTTGTAAAAGGTCTTTAATTTTAAGTTTGGCATTTGGTGGACATAATTAGTAGAGACGCAAGAAAAGCATTCAAATTCATCGTTTTGCTGTATGAAAGGATAAGAGGTTAACACATGAAGAAGCTTCAAATAATGTAAAAGTACTGAAAATCAATGGAACCGGCTTCTCAATTTTGAATAGTGCGGAAATATTAATATACTAAAAATTAAAAGATGCCTTAGTGATTTGGTCTGTAGTAGTAAACGTTCCTTAAGTTTTCTACCTTATACATGTAGGTTCCTTATAGAAAAGCTTGTTACTTCAAGTTACTATTATGTTGTAATTGTTCTGAGGATTCAATAAGTTTCTGTGCTTGCATGTTAATTGTATGGGAAAGCTCTTTATGATATAAGACACATTGTAAGATGGTAGTACAGTTCATGTAATACAGTGTCTACATACTGAAAACATAAGCAAGTGTCAATGATATATACAATTAGAATGTTGTTGATAAAAAAAACAGAAACATAGTTTGTTAAGCACTTCCACAGTGAATGAATGAGGACACACCATACACTATGAGGTTCTGGTTAAAAGATATCTACAATGGGAAACTTATCATGCAAGACTCTCAATATTCAAGTAAGATAACAAAGACATATTTATGCACATATAGATTATTAAAATGCATTAATAATGTTTGCTTGTGTGGTAAGAGCCATTTAGCTTGTTTTGTCCAATGTAATGGAGGATTCTATCAGTGATTGATACAATGTATGCTTCCCACTAAATTTGAAAATGTTGTGCTCTAATGGTTGTGAAATCATTGCCGTCTATGCCTGGCACACTGAGCTTACGACAACACATCTACCTGATAAGGAACATCATTAAGTGACAATGAGGAAGAATTAAGTACCTACAGGTTTAGAATACTGTAAGTGATTCGTTAAGAAAACATTTAGTGGTAGTCAATGTAGAAATATTATTTAGCATTTATTTATTCAGTCTGCTTTTCAAGCAAGGTGCATTAATTGTTCATATGGAACAGAGAGCATCATACCTTGAATATTATACCTGACTTGGGAAATAATTTGAAGAGAACATTTTGAACCATTGATTTAATTTTCCATTGCCTTTGACTAAATGAATCTGTACAAAAAATAGGAAAAGAGCATTAATGAGTGTATTCGACAAAACAGTTATGCAATGCACGTGCAATGAGGAAGGTGGTAAGTAAATAAAGTGTGGAATTTTCCCAGGGCTTGAACTTGACTTTCACTGGTTTCCTTCATGTACACATTACAACAATTAAACATCTTGGATAAACAGAAATGAAAGCAGGTTCATGTTGGGATATCAATGAGCTTTGCTCGTAAAACAAAGAAGGAAGCCACAAAGTCAATAAATTGGTTAGGAACTATATTCACGAAAACAAAAGCCCCAGGAAGATTTCGATATAGCAATGCACATTTCATTGGAGAATTTCCAGAATTCTGGCCTAACAAACTACTATATGTAAACCGTGAGTAAAGTAGAAATGGCCTAAGCTAAGCAATTTCCACTCAACATATCAAATGGAAAGGGATAAAAATGTCCTCTCCTCATTCACAGCAGCCTAGTTGTCTCCCTTAAGTCAATAGGGGTATCTCCTCTACCTGAGCTTCATTTTCTCTCATTTCAGTATCAAATTCCCTTATATCTAAATATCCATTGTTTGATTGTCCAAAATGAAAATTAACCTGACTTACCTTTGGTGAAGAGCAAGGTAGTTGTTTCCTTTGAGCCAGGAAGGCTTTATGAGGTATAATTTCATTGAGTTCAGCAACTAAATCCGACTCGATGCCATTTGTTGGCAGGCAGAAACTTTGTACCCGACAGGCAACAATAGTGCGATGATGAGACATAACATAGATGAAAATCATACATAGACAGCACAAAGGCGTTTGAAATGGGAGACAGAAGTCTCGCCTCGTTTCAATGATCTTAGCAGAAATGCATCTAATTAAAAACGAAGTCGATAAATTTTGTTATGATGTTATTGAATGGAGATTTATATGGGACAAATACACAAATATATGAATATTGAAACTCTAACGATTTATCTGCTGGCAATCTTCTATTGAAAACGTAAATCGCTAATTTAAAAACCTTATTATTAATGCGGAAGATCTGAAAGATATACAATACAGTACAAAAAACATGTTTTGAAAGGACGTGGATAGATATTTGTATTGTATGCGAAGTACGAATGCGAAGGGTTGAGTCATGATATAGTCTACTATTAAAATTGGTGAATGGTCAATATCCATAAAAATTGATACATACAATCCGTAGTTCAGGTTGCAAAATTGATTGGTTAAGCGACGTCTTTAGCAAAATGACAGTACCTCAATTTGGATTCTTCAATAGCACTTCACTCTCAGCAAGCATACATCTCTGCCACGGCGTGAATGTATTCTTTCAATAACCGCGTTCGTTTGTTTTGAGGATTACGTTTGTACATAGTAAAAAAAAGAATAAGATTGCCGGTTACATTAGTTAAAAGCTCGAACACCAGCGTCAAGGAGTAACCTTTGTTCGAGTTTTCCTTGTTGGTGAAAAGTGCAATTGAAATTGGGAAGTATATAATAGTAAACACTAAAGGGGCAACTATAGATTTTAGATCAAGTTTTCATGTATTAAAAGGAGAGGGGGAGATGTTATTGATAGTGCGATGTTTTGCAAAAAGTAACTATCCTTAAGGGACAACTTGCAGTTTTCACAGAGTAAGGAAATCCACTTTCCCATAGGCAATATCGGAGAAAATGGCAACGCATAACTCTTAATAATCGGGCGCTACGCAGGATTCAGGACTGTGCCGACTGCTGTGTGTGGTGCAGTCACCCCTGGACATGTGGAGGGTGTAATGTCCAGTTGGTCTCCGCAGATCAGTGTTATCTAGAATGAATGCATTCTAGAAAGGTGCCAGTAACGGCTGTACATCACACTTATGTGCGACGTGATCTGCGTTGACACACAATACCCGTACCCTTGAATGTGTGTATGTGCGTTTTGGTAGGCAGCCCTCTGTAGAGCAACTGTGCAGATGGTCGCTCTAGGATGAAGCCTTTACAGGACTTCTTGGAAAACAATGTTCTTTGTTTTCCTGTGTGTTTCCTCTGGGAGGAATACTTTAGCCCGTTAAATGATGTTGCTCTTGACATGGCCACATATAACTGACCATGTGTGAACACGGGCTCAGGTAAGTACAAACCAACATACCTCAGGGATTGCCCCTGTGCCTTGTTGATTGTCAAGCAGTATGCAAGTCTGACTGGAAACTGTCGGCGTTTCATTTTGAACGGCATTTCCGTGTCCTGAGTGGAGACTGTGATCTTGGGAATCATGACCCGTTGTCCTCTGTGCTCCTTCGTAATGATCTCTGCCGTAATCACGTGACGTCGGAGATGCCGAACTATGAGTCTTGTTCCGTTGCAAAGACCTTTCTTTGGATTGAGATTCCGCAGAAGAATGATCGTTGCACCAACCTAATGCAATGAATATTTTGTGATTAATGACGGCTTTTTTATGGTGCACTACCTTTGCACATAATAATTTAATGTTAATAGGATGAAATATTGTACTCTTCCTACCTTGAGTTTAAGTCTGTGCAACGGCATTCCATTCGGAGTGAGTTGGTTGAGAAATTCAATGGGGTAGGCCTCTTCCTCATCTGGATCGTCTGTGACAACACTGTCTGTGCTGTAATAAGTTCTTTCGGCTGTTTGAAGTCTGTCCAGAATTAAGTCGTTCACTTGATGTGATAAGTCATTCTTCGGAGTCAGGCAACAGCGTTCAGACATTGTTACAGGATCCATCATTAGGTGTGAATCTGGTGTGTTCGGCCTGGGAAAAATGAAGTTCAGCATGTCTTCTTTAGACGAAGTGCATATCTGTTGTGGCAGAATGACGTTGTCCAGTGCATCGTGTGCTTCTTGCTTGTTGCCAAGTCTGAGAAGCCATTCTGAGAATTCACGGTATGAATCATCTTGAACGGCTCTCATGTTGGTGTGTAAACGATGCTGCTGAAACTTTGTCCATAGATCAATGATCTGGTGTGATTTTAGAGTCTCTGCTACAATTCTTTCCCTTCCTGCTTTCGTGACGACAGGTAGAACTTGTCTGAATCACCACCAAGTAGCATGAACTTGCCACCAAATGGTCTGTCGACATGTGTAATGTCTCGAAGCAGTCGGTCGACTGCTTGTAATGCAAGTGCGGGAATCATGGAAGCTTCATCCCATATGAATAGGGTAGTTTCACGCAATACCTGTGCTCTCCTGCTCTGTCTCTTGACATTGCACGTTGATTCAGCTTGAAGTGGTATAGGAATTTGAAAGGTAGAGTGTGAAGTTCTACCATTTATGAGCAGTGTTGCAGCAATTCCTGACCACGCCATGCACTGAACTTTATGTCCATTGGCTTGCAGATTGTGAACCAACGTGTTGTAAAGGAAAGTTTTCCCGGTTCCAGCCGGCCCGTCAACAAAGTGACAGTTCTGTTCGGATTGCGCGTTGATAGCATCAGTGATTCCCGTGTATATGGCTCGCTGTTCAGGGTTCAATGCGGCCAGCATTCGTTCTCCTTCCTCTCTGGCATTGCCAACATCGATGTCATTTCCTCTGTAATAAAAGTGAAATATTTGCAATAACATTGGAAAGAAAGCTAGGAAATCATTGTGCAAAAATACGTAAATGCCCTTGTCTGCACGATGTTAGGATACATTATTATATTCTTACTAATACAGTACATATTTGAAAATAACACATTAGTACCTCGTTCAGGAATGACATAGTCGGCTGGAAGTTGAGGAAGGTCAGCATAATTAGTGATCGATTGACCATGTACTTTCAAATTTTCGTCAATGTCGTGTAGACATTGATACATGTGTCGGTCTTCAAAAGCTATGGCCATATCTGGATGATTGACTTGATCACGTCGTACAAAGTCTTCACTTAATGCTTCTTTGAACATGTTGAAGAGTGCTGCGATATCAGAAGGTGTTTGAAAAAGGAGTAATGTTGCAAACAACTGTCTCAGTTGTACTGGCATGTTGAAAATGACTGCCTCCTCCAAACAGCGTATGATTTCAGCATCATCTTCCAACAGACCTAGAGCTAAAGCAGCGTCTTTGAAGGAATTGCATAGGTTTCCTTCTATCGTACGAAGATCTTCAAACGACGTGGCACCTCGTTTATGGAGAAGCAATAGTCTCAGTGCGAACCTTTGCTCACATGGTCGTGGGTGAACTTGATATATTCTGCCTATGACAGGCAGTGTTCTCCGCTGTCTTGCTTTCCATGTTTTGGTGCGCTCGTTGAAAACATAGTGTTCAGGAATCTCGTGATAGAGATATTGGCGTGCAGCCGGGTCTTGTGCATTCAATTCAAACCAAGACGTCAGTGTGGTTTTTTCATTGATGTTTTGTAATTGTTCGACCCTTCCATTATCCTGAAAGTATACGGTCTGCTGATCAGGTAAATGAACATGCAGACGTTTTATAGTGTGACTTTTCTCGTGCATGGAAAATTGGAATATTCTGTGAACAGCTTCGTGTGGTCCAATATACCGAGCGTTGATGTATTGGCGTACTTCATCGTGCTCAATATCTTGAGGTACTTGTTGCTGCTGTCCTTCCAGAATTTCCACGTGTGCCATATCTTGTCCTTTATGAATATATTTGAAAATATATTTCACGGACTTCACAGTGCTACATATTTCGAGATTAATGTGACACTGATACTTGAGTAGAAGATAGCGATTATGTGGCACAACCCATGTATCATCTAGAAGTCGATCTTCTAGATTGACTGGGTGACGACAGCGTCGTCTGTAGAGTGGATAACCATTCGCATTAAGTTGTGTTTCGGCAGTGCGATCTTTCGGAAATCGTTTCTTGCATTTGTTATTCTCCATGCAAACACATCCGGGGTTTATATCACCGCATGGTCCATGTGTCATGTGCTTCAGCACTAACTTGTGATATCTTGCATCCTGTGGGTCCGGAATTTCAGCTGATATGAGTCGATCTACCTGTAGGTTTCGAGGAAAAATATCACATGTAAGTTCTACACATCAAAATGCATTGTGTTTTTACTAAGCAATACAACTGATGATTATATATCGTACTCTATATATAAATTATTGTTGTAGATGTTACCTCTTCGGGTGTTCGCGGTCTATCAGCCTGAGACAGGAACAGAATCATGTGAGCGTGTGGTAGTCCTCTCTTCTGAAATTCGATGACATATACATGTGCAATAGTGTGTCCCAGAATGTGCTTGTGAAGGATATCTTCCAGTAGTTCTTGTAGTTTGAGTTGAAATACTCGTGTGACGATGTCAGGCCGGTCATTTGCCTTCTGGTGTGGTAGAATGTTCTCTGAAATCTCCTTCCATCTGGGATTGGCCGTCATGGTTAGGAAGATGTCAGGCTTGCCATACTTTCTGACGATAGTCATTGCATCTTGAAAGTTCTGGTACATATTTCGTTGACTGCCTGAAAAAGATGAGGGAAGTATCACAACACGACCGACATCAATATGAAGGGGTTCGTTGGGATTGTTTGCCCTGGCCATTTGATTTTCGATTTCAGCCCTTCTGTTCAGGTGATCCATTAGGCCTCGATAACTGTCAGCACGTAATTGCCGTTGATTGTGCAAAATCCAGTTGAGCTTGTTTCCTTCTATTTTGGTGTATGCGTCCACTAAATATTGTTGAAAGAGAAGTGTTGCCCTGTGGATGGTAGACAGTTGATTTCTGACTTGTATTCGGTACGAATAATATTCGGCGATTGTGAGTCTAATACGGTGGTTACGATCAGCATTTTGCTGGCCTTGTCCTTCACGTGTAGGTAGACGTTGAAGGTCCAAGCTGTATCCACGATCACCCTGAAAGAACAACAATGGATAGGTTAGAGGATCCGCAACAGGAGCTAAGGCATTAATCTTCATAAGATTACCACGCCTTGTTCGAACTTGAAGCTCTCTATTCTCGGGATTAGGAGCACCGCCATTGCGTGTAGTGTAGACTGCTGCAATTTCTCTGGCAGTAGGATTGTCATATCTTCGATCTTGTTCTGGGCGACCGGTAATAATCATCTTGAACGTGGGAATAGGCTGGTCATTGGCAATGGCTTGCTGCCTTTGCTCTTCCAGTACTTCTCCCATTGTTTTAAAATGTTGAGCAAACCGATTTACTGCCATTAATTCGTTTTGCAGCAGCGCCACCATGTCTAAGTCCAAGTTTTGTTCTCTGGCTGTGTTCTGACGTTCTTGCAGTGCCTGTTGGGTGTCCATAATATATAATTCTGCATATTTTCTGGACCTGTCAGTTTCAGTTACCCCTGTTGAATGCAAGGAAACATTACAAATTGTACTTCGTTATATCAAATGTAATTTTCAATGCAGCAAATGCTTTGTTATGAAAGCATCATAAAGCGCCTTGATTTTCGATTGGACAACTCTTCATATTCAGGCAAGCATAGAGAGCTTATCCATTGCATGTTGGGTCGGAAATGAATTGAGTGTTCTGTCAACATCCGTTTCATCATGTGAAGCTATTATATGAAAATGTAGCATCATATAAGAGATAAGAGACGGACATTATATTTACCTGTCATATGGTATGCACTTCCATGTATGGTGATGACTGGTGGTCCTGCATTAGCGTGTCTTACAACATTAGCTGTCCAGGATGCCATCGCCATTAGTGAATTGTATCTACGGAAATTTTTGAGAAAATATTTAGATTCATCAGTAGTTCCAGTGTATAAATGCATCACATTTGCCGGGGGTGGTTGAATGGGATCGAGAGTTATTAATCCTCCCAAGCAACATTTGTTGTATTGCCTTCTTGAGTTGAGTTCCTCTCGGAAGTATTTTGCTTCACAGTGAATACATGTCCTCGTCATTTTCCCAAGATGATGAGGCATTGGGGAGAATTGAGGAATTTCAACAATAGGTTGATTTACTTCCCTTGCTTGTTGTTCGATGGGTTGAGGGACATCATCTTGGTGTTGTGGTGGGATTTCGTGTTGCATTTCAACTTCTTGTGGTTGTACCGCTATTTCATTCTCTTCATTGTCATTTTGAACGTTGGCTTGCAATTGCATAGCAGCAGGCAATACTTGTGGATCCTGAAATTCAATGTAATCTTAGTTAATATAATTCAGTCATGTGTTTTGAAATGCATAAAACTGAAACTTGTGAAGATATGTCTATTTAGAGAGCAAAATAATTTCCTGACATGGTGCTATAGAGAATGACTGGTGTATTCTAAGCCAATTGTGATGGTAGTCTGTTTTACCTGATTATCATGTGGAATGGGAATGTGTTGTTCCACGTTGATTTCATCAGGTTGTGCCGGCCTTTCAATTTCATTATATTCATTTTCAATATGTGTTTCGGGTTGCATCTGCATTGGCCGTATCTGTTGATAATGAAAATTAAATGAAATTAGTTACATGAAGTATTAGTTATTGGAAATTTAACGTCATTGCTGTGTGATTATGTAAATTGATAAAAATTCATATGAAACGTATATACATGTGTAAATAGGGCAATTACATGAGGCATTTGGGTTATGGAAAATGGAATTGCCTAACTGTAGTTAGTTGTGTAAGAATTTTAATTTACCTCATTCTCATTTTGAGCTTGATTTACATTAAGCATCTCCACATCTGCCGTTTGTATTGCTGCTTGACCTTCATGATTACGATTCAGAAGGGGTGGTTGCAACTGCATAACCATCGGCGGTACCTGCAGATGGAAAAATATTGATAATTTGGTTGATATAATAACTGGTTTAATTTTGATATTTTTAATTACAAAAAGCTGTATAATATAGAGTTATCTTATTTGAAAAGATTAGCAGAAATTATTGAGTTGTGTACCTGAAGTTGAGGGGCCAGTGCTGCAGGATATTGTAAGCCATTGTTTATTGGTTGTGGAACTGCTATAAGTCCGTAGTGGGGAAGCATCGCAGGTAGTTGCCATGGCACATATAATGCCTGCATTTGTGGATAATGAAGTGGGAGTGGTTGATATTCTGGGGCTGGTTGCTGAGGGTATTCTTGCTGCAACTGGTGAAGATCATTCACTGCTTCCTGTACCATATTATCAGGTGGCAAATCAGCAGGATGAGGCTGTTGGTTATTCTCACGACGGCGGCGAGCTGCATCCCGCATTTGATTACGACGACTGGTGCCGGTAATGCCCTTTTTGGCTTTTCTTGGCATTTTGCAAGAGATAATATAAAAAAAGAAAAAAATGTGTTTTATATGCAACCCAATTTAAGTGAAAATTTGAAATAAGAGTGATTTTTGTGAGCAAGTTTGTGATGGGTTTGTTGTTTTGTGGTGAGCTGCAAGATAAAATAAATAATTTAAAACATAATTGTAAGAAATGTTTGGAATTACTCTTGATTGTTGAATTAAATTATTGGTTATTGAAAGTTTCCAATAAAAAATATTGGAGCACTTTATCTTATGACCTACATCACTCTCTCTATTGTGTTCTTTAACAACTAAAAGGAAAACAGTTGTGATAATGAATGGATTTGAAAAGTTAATCATCCATTTCATTCTTGCAAAGAAAAATCTATAAACCTACATTTGATGTGTTTGTAAAGGCTAGATTTTATTTGCATTGTGCAGTAAATTTGCTTTCTATTGATAAGAATTTGTTGCAATTGTTAATACTACTTTAAATATAGTAGTTAAGCTTCAAATTTGGTATATGAATGTACATTACAGAGTGAGGCATTTAAACATTAATTAAAATAGGCTTCGTATAAGAGCAATTGTTGTGACACTCACCAAATATTTTGAGGATTCAACTTTTTTGGAAATCCTGTTTTTACAAAAGAAGAAAGATGATTTGGATGAATTGATTATCTTGTAAAGAGAAAGTTGCCATTAATACTAAGGAATGTTTAACATGTTTAACTTGTATATTATTATGTTGATTGAGTTGAGTGAAGAAATGAGAAAAAATGTCATGCTGAAGTGAAGGAGTGAAATACATACTTTATAAAAAACTTCACTTTACTTTACTTTGTTAATAATAACAAAAGTGGCTGGACATTAACGGAGAAGCCAGATGACAGAAACGCTAAAAAACCACATGACAGAAACGCTAAAAAGACAGTGCATTGCGATGCAATGAAAGACAACGGTTGCTTTAAAGAAGACGCTGTCGGTGTAAATAAGGATTGTTTAGGAAAGGTAAATTTCAACATTCAACTTACCAATAAAATAAAACAATCTTTCTAACAATGCTTTTGTCGATATATACAAAAAATTGTAATATAATTATAATTATCTGCCAATTTCTAACAACAAATTTTACATTTGGTATAGCAAGAAAGTAAAGACGCAATTGCTATTTTAAATTCGCGCCAATTTGAAAGTTTGTGGCCTCTATTCGGCGGCGTGCCTCGTTGTTGTTATTATTATTCTAATGATGATCCATTCGACAGTGAGGCAGTTGAAAACAATAACAGGAACAGCATGTACTTGGCACCGAAGAGAAAACGACGTTGTTGTTTGTTGATGATGGGGAGAAGTGTCGTTTTGTAATCTCTAAGTATAAGAAATAATTTGGTGGACTTTATTATGCATGATATCTAGAAATAGATCATTTCTCACCATGGCGTTGTGGGATTTGATGGTGATGATGTATGGACAGAGGTTGTTGAACACAACAACAGCAAAAACATAGTAGTATTCCACACGGACACATGGAGAATGAAGTACATTGATTTTTCGTGAGCTGTTATATGTTCAGAAATATTGCTGTTGGTAAAAATACCAATAATAAGAGTAGGCCATGGAAGGATGACCAAAGGTAAGAAGGTAAGTACGTTGTTTGACTGGGTGAATACATGAGGTGGAGGTAATTAATGATTTGCAGTTACAATAAATTACTTACATTTATAGACTTCAGGCCACATGAAAGAACTGAGATGAGCCAACATGCTATAAAGTATATTACATGATTTCTTCTTGTTTTTCAGGTGCCCAGACATAAAGTGAATGTTTGCGGTCATTCCTTGTGAACATTATTATAGTGAGGTGAGTTCATTTTTGTTAATTGAAGATCATTTGTTCATAAAGAAGGACAGTGTCTGTTTTGCAGTGATCTTTTTTGAAAAATTACAAAAGTTAGAAGCATTACATAACATTACAATACATACATACTTACTATAGATACTATACATAAATATATACATCAATACATACCCTATATACTATATATAAATACTATACATAATATACATACATACCCTACATACATACCCTACATACATACCCTACATACATACATACATACATACATACATACCCTACATACATACCCTACATACATACATACATACCCTACATACATACATACATACATACATACATACATACATACCTACAATACATACCCTACAATACATACCCTACATACATACCCTACAATACATACCCTACAATACATACCCTACAATACATACCCTACATAACATACCCTACAATACATACCCTACAATACATACCCTACAATACATACCCTACAATACATACCCTACAATACATACCCTACAATACATACCCCACAATACAACCCCCTGGCATGTGACCACGGTGCCGCCCCCCTGAAAGCCGTTTCTTCTGAAAGTGAAAAAATGAATTCATCAGCCAACTTTAAAAACACAAAAATTCTCCTAACTTGGTAAAAATTTGTCCATTTGAACTCAAATTACACCAACATGAAGCTAATAGCTTGGCGAACATTTATCGAAAGTATTTGGGTGAAAAAAACAAAGTTTTGGAGGTTAAAAATTAATTTTCGCAAATGCAAAACACACGCGTGTTGCTTGAAAATTTCGTGTTTTCCAGCAAAATCCAAACTCGGCAAAACTGTCCAAAAACAGAGGAAAATCAACAAAACAAAAAAACAAAGCCATATAACTTTAGTTCTCGTGTAAATAAACAGTTATCGAAAGTTTAAATGGAGAAAATCGGCCCAGAACGACCCGAGAAAATCAAAATTGTCTTCGTGTTTTGGTTAGGCCCTCGAGCCGAAAGAAAAACGTGAGGTTAAACAAAACAAAACTCGTGCTATTTAAAGCCAAAAACAATTGAATAAAGGAAATACCTTGAAATAATTGTCCACACATTGTCTCCACAGGTCTGAGAACAATTGACACGTCTTTACAATTGATTTCCGGCACGTATTCACGTTTAAACCCGAGCAACTTGCCGCCCGTTCAACTAAAAAACACGTGCTTCTCCCTGCTCGTTTGCATCTCATTAACTCCGTCCTGGAACTTTCTAGAAAGTCGGAACACAAAATGGGCCATAACTCCCGAACCGCTGGGGTTAGAAATTAGCCAAATAGTACACTGTCATCAGCACAATGCAGCGATCATTTCTATACCGATTTGCACCCTTATTGACCCCAAAAAAAAGCCTTTATGGATACAACGAAATTCCTTTGATCCCATTGTTTGGTCGAACGTCGATTGTTCAAGAGACAATGAGCCATTGTTGAGCGGTCGGGTCACGTGTCGACGTAGATTATATAATAGAGACTAGCCGGGGGCGCTCGCTACGCTCGCTTCCCGGAGCCCCTCAAGTACAAAAAGTTTAATGTGGTTGGCGCACTTCGTGCGCTGCATTCGCTAACGCTCATGCCCTTTCCCACCCACGTACAGTGGTTTGGCTCCCCTCGCCCCCTGTCTATCTATTGTCACGATTGTAGTGTTTAACATGCATGGAAATTAGTTTTAGGATCAGCCGTTCATGAAATCCTCGTTTTCATCAGTTAAGCCTCGTACTGATGGTACAGTAGATAAGATGCAAGATAAAGTTTGTTTGTTGTAGGGACAACAACAATTAGCCTGCTATTAGTTGAGTGCATGCATTGACACTTGGCTGTGGTCTTTGTCAACTAATATAAACAGTAAAGGACATTGATGATGAGATCCAGAATTTAAATTAATGTTGACTTACAAGGTATGTTTGTTTCCATGATAATGAACTGATGCATTGATTTTGATAAAGCAATAGGTATGTAGCCTCCAATACTTGCATTTGTACAATGATGTACATCAGTAGATCTACAAAGTGAAAGAGACAAATTATATTCTATTTAACATGTTGGTTTATTACTATCAAGGCTAAAAAATAATTGGATTTGGATTGGAGAATCTGTGGAGTTTAATTTTCCTTTGATGTTGATTTAATGTATGTCATTATGAAAAGAAATAAAGAAATTAATATTGATCAGTATGACATAACATTACAGTATGACATTACAGACAAAACAGATCATTTAATGCAATTGCCAGAAAAAGCTTTATTAAATTAAATAAGTACAAGATTTCTACGGCTGGGATTGGTTTTACATTAGTTTCAATCATATAGAACATAAGGATAAGCACGGACACCGTGGATAACGAATGCAAAAGTACTTCATAATCATCATCAATGGGATGGGAATTGCATGGTGAAAGGAGTTTCATAGGAGTATTGGGCTTGGCTGGTAAGGCAAAGAAGGCAGCCACAAAGTGAAAAGAATCGTCAACGAAAAAATTATAACAAATTAAAGCCACTGAACATGTGGGTACAGCATTAAACACTCTTTCCGAAATCATTAAATATAAAGAGCCATGAAACATAAGCGGAGTTGTCAATTTTGGCCTGAGGAAACTATATGTTCATGAGTGAAATACAATTGGCCTAAGCAATTATATGGGAACTTGAATGGGGTGAAACTAAAAATAAAGTCTACTTACTCCTGAGCTGCGGCAAAAATGAATGTTTCTCTCAGCTTTACTTTCTCTTATTTCAGCATCAAGTTCCTTGCATCCAAGATTTGGGAAACGAATATTCGGACAGCACAACCACCAGCATGAGAAATTGCTACGTTGACGAAACATAGCATAAATCAAAATCACACAACAAATTCTATTGTTATGCAGTCCCGTTTTGACGTAATTATTGATTGAGCTGGATTGGCTACAATCAACCCAACCCAAGAGAAACTCAAGTGAACAAAGAACATGCTGGCAGTGCGTCCTTCCTTCATCTTTTCTGTTCTGATGGGTCATGGCATGGTAAGTAGGTTTTCCAGATCGTATTATATCATTGCGATCTTTCAGGTACATCTTTAAAATAATCTATAGTGTTTCTGTGAAGGTTTTGATTCATTTTCTAGCGTATAAGACTTTAGGAAATATAGTATTTGACACGAATCCCTTGAGAATAGGCCACATTTGAGAAAAACGGAATGATACATTGTCGCATTGGAAATGAGATACGATTCTGTGCTACTTACGTTTTATTACATGTATTATTCGTGATTTTAGGTACTTCTGTGCTACGTATGGGATTTGTGTGGTGCGATGTCAATGCAGGCAATTTTTGACTGTTCTTCAGGTAAGTATTGAATTATATGAGATCATTATGCATCCAAAGGCCATCTATGTTCATTTATAAAGACGGGTTTTTGAAATACATTTCTTGCAAATTTTAGGGTTTGTGTCACAGCATGTAAAGAAGAGTGTTGGTGATAAATATTTGTTGGCGAAATGCATGGTTTTTCAAAGGTAATAGTCTTGTTATTATTTTTCAATTTATTATTATTAATTTTATTTAATATTTAGTGTACACATTTTAACATTTAACAAACAAACAAATAACATGGAAAGAAAACAACAAAAGACAAACATGAAACAATTACAGTACAATTACTTTTCTAATGGTCCCCTACCAAAGAAAATTTCTTTGTGGGCACATCTGCCCACATGCACCTGTGTGCTGCTTCTTTTTTTTTTTTTTTTTGTTTTTTTTATATTTTTTATTCTTTTTTTTTAAATTTTAATTTTTATTTCTTCAGATGTCCTGTAGGAAAGAATACATTGTTACAGAAAGAGTTGAAAGTAAGCAATATGTTTTACACACAGATGAGATGGGTATTTGCATTGCAACTTACCTATTTCATTTTGTGAGATGCTCCTTGAGGCTCACAAAATTGAATTTGTTTCTTTTAATGGCATGAATCTTGCACATTCTCTTTTCAAGTGAGAGATATCTTGAAGTTGAAAGCTAGGACAATAGGAACAATGAATTTAAAAGAGTGACTCAATAGGATACAATTGTGTTTCCTTGTAAAGCAGTTTGATAATCTATGCATAACATTTATTAATTTATCAATATAGATGAAGTATTTTCAATTTACCTTGTTTCTTCCCACAATGAACATGTGGGTTCCTTTGCACAGTGTTGGCAACTTCAGCCAACGTTCATCATCTTTCAACTGTCTTCAAGCTCAGTTCAATGGGAACTTCATTTTCAGTATCCATGTTTACACTATATATAAAATATTGTCATTGTCATTCAATGAAAGGTGAGTTAATAGCTATCAGTTGTTTGAATTTGCCTCTACAGTTCTGTTGATGTTACAATAATATATACTTTAATGTATTAATATGACACAGTTTATTTTCTGCAGATAATGAATAATAATTATCTTTCTTACAATGAAGAGGAGAGACTAAAAGGCAGAAAATGCAGAACTGAATACATGAACTTACGGTAGAGTAGTCGCAAATATCTATTTCAAGTGAACCTGTTAAGGATAAAATTGTTATTGTGATAATATCCACTGCAATGCAATTGTGACATAAAATATAGCATTTGAGCTTTTTTAAAGCTGTTTAGTTATAAATAGCCTGTATTTTCATGTGAAAGTAAAAGCAACATTAAAAATACATGTACTTACGTAAATTGTTGTTTTTCTTGTGGTGGGTTGAAAAAATTTTTACGCACGCTATGTCCTCTATGACGCAAGAAAATTTTAAATTTCGCGCCGCTATTGTTGTTGCTAGGACGCCGAAATTCCCGTGAAATCTGATGATAATAGTATTAGCTCCAGGACATTACGTGGTGCTGCATTGATTTATTGTGATTGTAGTTTTAAAGAGCAACAAAACTTGGAATTATGCGATAACTATTAGAATTACAAATTACAATTGCGATGAGAATACAGTTTTTATAAGGAACCTAGCTGAGGGCCTAGTTGTTTAAGTTCGTTATTTTGAGATCCTTTGACCACTTTGTAGTTGTAAAAGGTTTTAATTTTAAGTTTGGCATTTGGTGGACATAATTAGTAGAGACGCAAGAAAAGCATTCAAATTCATCGTTTTGCTGTTGAAAGGATAAGAGGTTAACACATGAAGAAGCTTCATATAATGTAAAAGTACTGAAAATCAATGGAACCGGCTTCCTAATTTTAAATAGTGCGGAATATTAAATATAAAAATTAAAAGATGCTTAGTGATTTGGCTGTAGTAGTAAACGTTCTTAAGTTTTCTACCTTATACATGTAGGTTCTTATAAAAAAGCTTGTACTTCAAGTTGCATTATGTTGTAATTGTTCTGAGGATTCAATAAGTTTCTGTGCTTGCATGTTAATTGTATGGGAAAGCTCTTTATGATATAAGACACATTGTAAGATGGTAGTACAGTTCATGTAATACAGTGTCTACATACTGAAAAGTAAGCAAGTGTCAATGATATATACAATTGGAATGTTGTTGATAAAAAAAACAGAAATACTTTGTCAAGCACTTCCACAGTGAATGAATGAGGAGACACCATACACTATGAGGTTCTGGTTAAAAAGATATTACAATGGGAAAACTTATCATGCAAGACTCTCAATATTCAAGTAAGATAACAAAGACATATTTATGCACATATAGATTATTAAAATGCATTAATAATGTTTGCTTGTGTGGTAAGAGCCATCTTAGCTTGTTTTGTCCAGTGTAATGGAGGATTCTATCAGTGATTGATACAATGTATGCTTCCACTAAATTTGAAAATGTTGTGCTGTAATGGTTGTGAAATCATTGCCGTCTGTGCCTGGCACACTGAGTTTACGACAACACATCTGCCTGATAAGGAACATCATTAAGTGACAATGAGGAAGAATTAAGTACCTACAGGTTTAGAATACTGTAAGTGATTGTTAAGAAAACATTTAGTGGTAGTCAATGTAGAAATATTATTCAGCCTTTATTTATTCAGTCTGCTTTTCAAGCAAGGTGCATTAATTGATTCATATGGAACAGAGAGCATCATACCTTGAATATTATACCTGACTTGGGAAATAATTTGAAGAGAACATTTTGAACCATTGATTGAATTTTCCATTGCCTTTGACTAAATGAATCTGTACAAAAATAGGAAAAGAGCATTAATGATGTGGTAGACAAAAGAGATATGCAATGCATGTGCAATGAGGAAGGTGGTAAGTAAATAAAGTGTGGATTTTCCCAGGGCTTGAACTTGACTTTCACTGGTTTCCTTCATGTACATTACAACAATTAAACATCTTGGATAAACAAAATTGAAAGCAGGTTCATGTGGGATATCAATGGCTTTGCTTGTAAAACAAAGAAGGCAGCCACAAAGTCAATAAATTGGTTAGAACTATATTCACGGAAATAAAAGCCCCAGGAAGATTTGGTAGAGCAATGCACATTTTCTGAAAACAAAGTATGAAAAACATTGGAAATTTCCAGAATTCTGGCCTAACAAACTATATGTAAACCGTGAGTAAAGTAGAAATGGCCTAAGCTAAGCAATTTCCACTAACATATCAAATTCAAAGGGATGAATGAAAATATACATTGTTGACCTCTGATTCATAGCAGCCTAGTTGTCTCCTTTAAGTCAATAAGGGTATACATGAGCTTTATTTTCTCTCATTTCAGTATCAAATTCGCTTATATCTAAATATCCATTGTTTGATTGTCCAAAATGAAAATGAACCTATTACCTTTGGTGAACAGCAAGGTAGTTGTTTCCTTTGAGCCAGGAAGGCTTTATGAGGTATAATTTCATTGAGTTCAGCAACAAAATCCACTCGATGCCATTTGTTGGCAGACAGAAACTTAGACCCGACAGGCAACAATAGTGCGATGATGAGACATAACATAGATGAAAATCATACATAGACAGCACAAAGGCGTTTGAAATGAGAGACAGAAGTCTCGCCTCGTTTCAATGATTTAGCAGAAATGCATCTAATTAAAAACGAAGTCAATAAATTTTGTTATGATATTATTGAATGGAGATTTATATGGGACAAATACACAAATATATGAATATTGAAACTCTAACGATTATCTCCTGAATCTCTATTGAAAACGTAAATCGCTATTTAAAAACTTATATTAATGCGGAAGATCTGAAAGATATACATACAGTACAAAAAACATGTTTTGAAAGGACGTGGATAGATATTTGTATTGTATGCGAAGTACGAATGCGAAAGGTTCAGTCATGATAAGTTTACTATTCAAAATTGGTGAATTGTCAATATCATAAAAATTGATCCATACAATCCGTAGTTCAGGTTGCAAAATTGATTGGTTAAGCGACGTGTTTAGCAAAATGACAGTACCTCAATTGGATTCTTCAATAGCACTTCACTCTCAGCAAGCATACATCTGTGCCACGGCGTGAATGTATTCTTTCAATAACCGCGGTCGTTTGTTTGAGGATTACGTTTGTACATAGCAAAAAAAAGAATAAGATTGCCGGTTACATTAGTTAAAAGCTCGAACACCAGCGTCAAGGAGTAACCTTTGTTCGAGTTTTCCTTGTTGGTGAAAAGTGCAATTGAAATTTGGAAGTATATAACAGTAAACACTAAAGGGGCCTCTATAGATTATAGATCAAGTTTTCATGTATTAAAAGGAGAGGGGGGATGTTATTGATAGTGCGATGTTTTGCAAAAATTAACTATCCTTAAGGGACAACTTGCAGTTTTCACAGAGTAAGGAAATCCACTTTCCCATAGGCAATATCGGAGAAAATGGCAACGCATAACTCTTAATAATCGGGCGCTACGCAGGATTCAGGACTGTGCCGACTGCTGTGTGTGGTGCAGTCACCCCTGGACATGTGGATGGTGTAATGTCCAGTTGGTCTCCGCAGATCAGTGTTATCTAGAATGAATTCATTCTAGAAGGTGCCAGTAACGGCTGTACATCACACTTATGTGCGACGTGATCTGCGTTGACACACAATACCCGTACCCTTGAATGTGTGTATGTGCGTTTTGGTAGGCAGCCCTCTGTAGAGCAACTGTGCAGATGGTCGCTCTAGGATGAAGCCTTTACAGGACTTCCTGGAAAACAATGTTCTTTGTTTTCCTGTGTGTTTCCTCTGGAGGTATACTTTGAGCCCGTTAAATGATGTTGCTCTTGACATGGCCACATATAACTGACCATGTGTGAACACGGGCTCAGGTAAGTACAAACCAACATACCTCAGGGATTGCCCCTGTGCCTTGTTGATTGTCAAGCAGTATGCAAGTCTGACTGGAAACTGTCGGCGTTTCATTTTGAACGGCATTTCCGTGTCCTGAGTGGAGACTGTGATCTTGGGAATCATGACCCGTTGTCCTCTGTGCTCCTTGGTAATGATCTCTGCTGTGATCACGTGACGTCGGAGATGCCGAACTATGAGTCTTGTTCCGTTGCAAAGACCTTTCTTTGGATTGAGATTCCGCAGAAGAATGATCGTTGCACCAACCTAATGCAATGAATATTATTGTGATTAATGACGGCTTTTTTATGGTGCACACCTTTGCACATAATAATTTAATGTTAATAGGATGAAAGATTGTACTCTTCCTACCTTGAGTTTAAGTCTGTGCAACGGCATTCCATTCGGAGTGAGTTGGTTGAGAAATTCAATGGGGTAGGCCTCTTCCTCATCTGGATCGTCTGTGACAACACTGTCTGTGCTGTAATAAGTTCTTTCGGCTGTTTGAAGTCTGTCCAGAATTAAGTCGTTTACTTGATGTGATAAGTCATTCTTTGGAGTCAGACAACAGCGTTCAGACATTGTTACAGGATCCATCATTAGGTGTGAATCTGGTGTGTTCGGCCTGGGAAAAATGAAGTTCAGCATGTCTTCTTTAGACGAAGTGCATATCTGTTGTGGCAGAATTACGTTGTCCAGTGCATCGTGTGCTTCTTGCTTGTTGCCAAGTCTGAGAAGCCATTCTGAGAATTCACGGTATGAATCATCTTGAACGGCTCTCATGTTGGTGTGTAAACGATGCTGCTGAAACTTTGTCCATAGATCAATGATCTGGTGTGATTTTAGAGTCTCTGCTACAATTCTTTCCCTTCCTGCTTTCGTGACGACAGGTAGAACTTGTCTGAAGTCACCACCAAGTAGCATGAACTTGCCACCAAATGGTCTGTCGACATGTGTAATGTCTCGAAGCAGTCGGTCGACTGCTTGTAATGCAAGTGCGGGAATCATGGAAGCTTCATCCCATATGAATAGGGTAGTTTCGCGCAATACCTGTGCTCTCCTGCTCTGTCTCTTGACATTACACGTTGATTCAGCTTGAAGTGGTATAGGAATTTGAAAGGTAGAATGTGAAGTTCTACCATTTATGAGCAGTGTTGCAGCAATTCCTGACCACGCCATGCACTGAACTTTATGTCCATTGGCTTGCAGATTGTGAACCAACGTGTTGTAAAGGAAAGTTTTCCCGGTTCCAGCCGGCCCGTCAACAAAGTGACAGTTCTGTTCGGATTGCGCGTTGATAGCATCAGTGATTCCCGTGTATATGGCTCGCTGTTCAGGGTTCAATGCGGCCAGCATTCGTTCTCCTTCCTCTCTGGCATTGCCAACATCGATGTCATCTTCCTCTGTAATAATAAGTGAAATATATTGCAATAAAATTGGAAAGAAAGCAGGAGAATCAATGTGCAAAAATACGTAAATGCCCTTGTCTGCACGATGTTAGGATACATTATTATATTCGTTACTAATACAGTACATATTTGAAAATAACACATTAGTACCTCGTTCAGGAATGACATAGTCGGCTGGAAGTTGAGGAAGGTCAGCATAATTAGTGATCGATTGACCATGTACTTTCAAATTTTCGTCAATGTCATGTAGACATTGATACATGTGTCGGTCTTCAAAAGCTATGGCCATATCTGGATGATTGAGTTGATCACGTCGTACAAAGTCTTCACTTAATGCTTCTTTGAACATGTTGAAGAGTGCTGCGATATCTGAAGGTGTTTGAAAAAGGAGTAATGTTGCAAACAACTGTCTCAGTTGTATTGGCATGTTAAAATAACTGCCTCCTCCAAACAGCGTATGATTTCAGCATCATCTTCCAACAGACCTAGAGCTAAAGCAGCGTCTTTGAAGGAATTGCATAGGTTTCCTTCTATCGTGCGAAGATCTTCAAACGACGTGGCACCTCGTTTATGGAGAAGCAATAGTCTCAGTGCGAATCTTTGCTCACATGGTCGTGGGTGAACTTGATATATTCTGCCTATGACAGGCAGTGTTCTCCGCTGTCTTGCTTTCCATGTTTTGGTGCGCTCGTTGAAAACATAGTGTTCAGGAATTCGTGATAGAGATATTGGCGTGCAGCCGGGTCTTGTGCATTCAATTCAAACCAAGACGTCAGTGTGGTTTTTTCATTGATGTTTTGTAATTGTTCGACCTTCCATTATCCTGAAAGTATACGGTCTGCTGATCAGGTAGATGAACATGCAGACGTTTGATAGTGTGACTTTTCTCGTGCATGGAAAATTGGAATATTCTATGAACAGCTTCATGAGGTCCAATATACCGAGCGTTGATGTATTGGCGTACTTCATCGTGCTCAATATCTTGAGGTACTTGCTGCTGCTGTCCTTCGAGAATTTCCACGTGTGCCATATCTTGTCCTTTATGAATATATTTGAAAATATATTTCACGGACTTGACAGTGCTACATATTTCGAGATTAATGTGACACTGATACTTGAGTAGAAGATAGCGATTATGTGGCACAACCCATGTATCATCTAGAAGTCGATCTTCCAGATTGACTGGGTGACGACAGCGTCGTCTGTAGAGGGATAACCATTCGCATTGACTTGTGTTTCGGCAGTGCGATCTTTCGGAAATCGTTTCTTGCATTTGTTATTCTCCATGCAAACACATCCGGGGTTTATATCACCGCATGGTCCATGTGTCATGTGCTTCAGTACTAACTTGTGATATCTTGCATCCTGTGGGTCCGGAATTTCAGCTGATATGAGTCGATCTACCTGTAGGTTTCGAGGAAAAATATCACATGTAAGTTCTACACATCAAATGCATTGTGTTTTTACTAAGCAATACAACTGATGATAATATTCATACTCAATAATAAATTATAATAATCTATCTTTTACTCTATAATAAATTATTGCTATAGATGTTACCTCTTCAGGTGTTCGTGGTCTATCAGCCTCAGAGAGGAACAGAATCATGTGAGCGTGTGGTAGTCCTCTCTTCTGAAATTCGATGACATATACATGTGCAATAGTGTGTCCGAGAATGTGCTTGTGAAGGACATCTTCCAGTAGTTCTTGTAGTTTCTGTTGAAATACTCGTGTGACGATGTCAGGCCGGTCATTCGCCTTCTGGTGTGGTAGAATGTTTTCTGAAATCTCCTTCCACTTGGGATTGGCCGTCATGGTTAGGAAGATGTCAGGCTTGCCATACTTTCTTACGATGGTCATTGCATCTTGAAAGTTCTGGTACATATTTCGTTGACTGCCTGAAAAAGATGAGGGAAGTATGACAACACGACCGACATCAATATGAAGGGGTTCGTTGGGATTGTTTGCCCTGGCCATTTGATTTTCGATTTCAGCCCTTCTGTTCAGGTGATCCATCAGGCCTCGATAACTGTCAGCACGTAATTGCCGTTGATTGTGCAAAATCCAGTTGAGCGTGTTTCCTTCTATTTTGGTGTATGCATCCACCAGATATTGTTGAAAGAGAAGTGTTGCGCTGTGGATCGTAGACAGTTGATTTCTGACTTGTATTCGGTACGAATAATATTCGGCGATTGTGAGTCTGACACGGTGGACACGATCAGGATTTTCCTGGTCTTGTCCTCGACGTGTAGGTAGACGTTGAAGGTCCAAGCTGTAACCCCGATCACCCTGAAAGAACAACAATGGATAGGTTAGAGGATCCGCAACGGGATCTAAGGCATTAATCTTCATAAGATTACCACGCCTTGTTCGAATTTGAAGCTCTCTATTCTCGGGATTAGGAGCACCGCCATTGCGTGTAGTGTAGACTGCTGCAATTTCTCTGGCAGTAGGATTATCATATCTTCAATCTTGTTCTGGGCGACCGGTAATAATAATCTTGAACGTGGGAATAGGCTGATCATTGGCAATGGCTTGCTGCCTTTGCTCTTCCAGTACTTCTCCCATTGTTTTAAAATGTTGAGCAAACCGATTTACTGCCATCAATTCGTTTTGCAGCAGCGCCACCATGTCTAAGTCCAAGTTTTGTTCTCTGGCTGTGTTCTGGCGTTCTTGCAGTGCTTGTTGGGTGTCCATAATGTATAATTCTGCATATTTTCGGGACCTGTCGGTTTCAGTTACCCCTGTTGAATGAAGGAAACATTGTAAATTGTACTTCGTTATATCAACTGTAATTTTCAATGCAGCAAGTGCTTGTTATAAAAGCATCATAAAGCGCCTTGATTTTCGATTGGACAACTCTTATATTCAGGCAAGGATAGAGAGCTAATCCATTGTAGATTGGGTGGGAAAGGACTTGAGCGTTCTGTCAACATCCGTTTCATCACGTGAAGCTATTATATGAAAATGTAGCATAATATAAGAGATAAGAGAGGACGTTATATTTACCTGTCATATGGTATGCCTTCCATGTATGGTGATGACTGGTGGTCCTGCATTAGCGTGTCTTACAACGTTAGCTGTCCAGGATGCCATCGCCATTAGTGAATTGTATCTACGGAAATTTTTGAGAAAATATTTAGATTCATCAGTAGTTCCAGTGTATAAATGCATGACATTTGCCGGGGGTGGTTGAATGGGATCGAGAGTTATTAATCCTCCCATACAACATTTGTTGTATTGTTTTCTTGTGTTGAGTTCCTCTCGGAAGTACTTCGCTTCACAGTGAATACATGTTCTGGTCATTTTCCAAGATGATGAGGCATTGGGGAGAATTGAGGAATTTCAAGAATAGGTTGATTTACTTCCCTTTCTTGATGTTCGATGGGTTGGGGGACATCATCTTGGTGTTGTGGTAGGATTTCGTCTTGCATTTCAACTTCTTGGAGTGGTACCGCCATTTCATTCCCTTCATTCTCATTTTGAACGCTGGCTTGCAATTGCAAAGCAGCAGGCAATATTTGTGGATCCTGAAATGCAATGTAATGTAAGTTAATATAATTCAATCATGTGTTTTGAAATGCATAAAACTGGACTTGTGAAGATATGTCCATTTAGAGAGCAAAATAATTTCCTGACATGGTCCTGTGGAGAATGACAGGTGTATTTTATGGCAATTGTGATGGTAGTCTATTTTACCTGATTATCATGTGGAATTGGAATGTGTTGTTCCACGTTGATTTCATCAGGTTGTGCCGGCCTTTCAATTTCATTATTTTCATTTTAAATATGTGTTTCGGGTTGCATCTGCATTGGCCGTATCTGTTGAAATGAAAAGGAAATGAAATTATTTACATAAAGTTATTAGTTATTGGAAATTTTAATGTCATTACTGTGTAATTGTGTAAATTGATATAAATAAATATGGAAACTTATAGTACATGTGGAAAATAGTCAAATTGCATGAGGCATTTGGGTTATGGAAAATGGACTTGCCTAGCAGTAGTTAGCTTGTGTTAACAATTTTATTTTACCTCATTGTTATTTTGAGCTTGATTTACATTAAGCATTTCCACATCTGCCGTTTGTATTGCCGCTTCACCTCCATGATTACGATTCAGAAGGGGTGGTTGCAATTGCATAATGATTGGCGGTACCTGCAGAGATGAAAAAGTATTGACAATTTGCTTGATATAATAACTGGTTTTATTTTGATCGTTGTTAATTTCAAATAGTTGTATAATATAGAGTTATCTATTTTGAAAGTTCAGTACAAATTATTGGGTTGTGTACCTGAAGTTGAGGGGCCAGTGCTGCAGGGTATTGTAAGCCTGGTTGTGGTACTGCTATAAGTCCGTAGTGGGGAAGCATCGCAGGTAGTTGCATGGCACATACAATGCCTGCATCTGTGGATAATGAAGTGGGAGTGGCTGATATTCTGGGGCTGGTTGCTGAGGGTATTCTTGCTGCAACTGGTGAAGTTCATTCACTGCTCCCTGTACCATATTATCAGGTGGTAAATGAACTGGATGAGGCTGTTGGTTATTCTCACGACTTCGGCGATTTGCTTTCCTTACTTGATCGCAGCGCCTTGAGCCGGTGATGCTTTTTCTGGCTTTTTTTGGCATTTTGCGAGAGATAATATAAAAAAATAAAAAAATGTGTTTTATATGCAACCCAATTTAAGTGAAAATGTTAAAATTTGAAATAAGAGTGATATTTGTGAGCAACTGGATGGGGTTGTTGTTTTGTGGTGAGCTGCAAGATAAAATAAATAATTTAAAACATAATTGTAAGAAATGTTTGGGATTACTCTTGATTGTTGAATTAAATTATTGGTTATTTAAAGTTTCCAAATAAAAATATTTGAGCACTTTCTCTTATGACCTACATCACTCTTTCTATTGTGTTCTTTAACAACTATAAGGAAAACAGTTTTGATAATGTATAAATTGGAGAAGTTAATGATCCTTTTCATTTTTGGAAAGAAAAATGTATAAATCACATTTGATGTGTTTGTATTATGAGGCTAGATTTGATTTGCATTATGCAGTCAATTTGCTTTCTATTGATAATAAATTGTTGCAATTGTTAATACCACTTTAAATATAGTAGCTAAGCTTCAGATTTCGGATATGAATGTACATTACAGGGTGAGGCATTTAAAAATTAATTAAAATAGGCTTTGTATAGGAACAATTCTTGTCACACTCACCCAATATTCTGAGGAATGAACTTGTTTGAAAACCTGTTTTTACAAAAGAAGAAAGATGTTTTGGATGAATTGATTATCTTGTAAACAGAAAGTTGCCATTGATACTAAGGAATGTTTAACATTGTCAACTTGTATATTATTATGTTGATAGATTCAGTGAAGAAATGAGAATAAAAGGTCATGCTGAAGTGAAGGAGTGAAATACTTACTTTATAAAAAAACTTCACTTTACTTTACTTTGTTAATAACAAAACTGGCTGGACATTAGTCGAGAAACCAAATAACAGAAACGCTAAAAAGCAGATGACAGAAACGCTAAAAAGACAGTGCATTGCGATGCAATGAAAGACAACGTTGCTTTAAAGGGCTACTCCCACCATATTTTTTTATTTCATTTCTGGGTAGTTTTTGACGGAAAAACAGGTACTGCACTTTTTAAATTTCGAAATTCGCTCATTAACACCTCTTTTCACGGCTCCAAAAGTGCGATTTTCAGGCCATTTCTGAAAATGTCGCGCAACATGAAACGATCTGGGCCGAGGTTGTGTGACGTAGATGCCGGAACGCAAAAAAACTTCTTTCTTTGGCTTCAGTATGGAAAAATCAATGTCGCGTCCGGTTTTCTCCCTTGTTTTCAATGATAAACACAAATGTTTTTTCAAACCACTTCAACACCATCATTACAAAGCTTATTGACATCTCCCAGTGTGTTTTTTTTTTAATTTTCGGCATTGTTAAGGGCTGAAAATTGACCCCAAAGCTGATGCAGTGACAATGGATTCTTCCAGTATTCACACGCCTCACGTGGTTATGTGTTCATCACTCAACCTCTTCCTTCCTTTCATTTTGCGTGATAAAACAACCAGCAAACGTTCGTGAATTGTGATATAATAAGTTTGTTTATCGTTTCCATCAGTTCTATACTCTATTTTATCAAGCTTTGCCGTGTGCTTGGTTTTAGCAAGATAATTATGGATTATTTTTGTATTTACTACTTGGGTTTTTGTCAAAGATATTGAAATGCTAAAGTGATATGCGCTGTTAAAAAGTTGCTCAAATTGAAATTGTTTGGCTGACATATCCATGGAGTTCTTGTTATAAATTATATATATATCTTGGTGATTACATTGAAACCTAAGGCAAAGTAAAGGTGTATATTGTTGACAAAGTCAGACAATATAATCAAAACCAGCACACCAGTATGAAGCCCAGCATTGTGCTGGAAAGTTTTTCTTCGAATTCATATTGAACTTGTGAAATCTTCGATCTCTGGGCATTAATGTTTACACTCTTGGAAGGGATTTTCGAGTTTTTCTACACAGTTATGACCATAACTACACTTGAAATATTACCAAAATATGAGCTGCTGCTTCAAATACACACCAGATAAAACAAATGAGGTTATTTGCATGCATTGTTAGTCCAAAATAGCATTATTCTACTTTACCCGTGCCAGGACCTGCTCGGCCTAGCGATTTTGCAAATTTTTGACTGACCCGATTTGGTTTAAATCTTATAAATGCGTAGATAAGAGCTCACAAATTTTCCATACTATCAATTCTATCGAAAAATTGTTGAAAGAGAGCTTCCTCCTCTTTCATTGAATAGATTTCGAATTCATATTGTTATTTAAAACCATCCCGCACCACTGAAGATTGTATGTGAAGCTCGCTCGAGACTGCGACGTTGAGGTCGAAAAACATGCCGGCTTGCAGCGTAAGCGTGAGCAAATCATCCTCATTTTTGTAAAAAACTCACGCTTTTCATGATAAACGAGGCATCAACAGATTCCTTAGATCCTGAACTAGTGCGTGGCATGGTTTAATTTTTTAAATACGACTTGGTTTTAACTATAGACATGCAAAACGTTTTTGTGCGAGCTTTGGTACTGAACACAATAAAGTAAATTTTCTGCGTTCCGGCATCTGCGTCACACCGGCCTCGCCCCAGTTTTCTTTTTGCCCGACTTTTTTCTGGAATGTGCATGTTTGGAGGCGTAAAAAAGGGTGTTAATGAGCGAATTTAAAAATTTAAAAACTGCAGTACCTGTTTTTACGCCAAAAACTACCCAGAAATGGAATAAAAAAATATGGTGGGAGTAGCCCTTTAAAGAAGACGCTGTCGGTGTAAATAAGGATTGTTTAGAAAAGGTAAATTTCAACATTCAACTCACCAATAACAAAGTAAAACAATCTTTCTAATAATTTTCTTTCAATATATAGATATTATTATTATTTTCTGCAATTTCTAACAACGTTAGATATTGAACAAAAATGTTACATTTGCTGTAGCAAGAAAGTAAACACGCAATTGCTATTTTAAATTTGCGCCAATTTGAAGGTTTTGTGGCCTCTATTCGGCGGCGTGCCTCGTTGTTGTTATTATTATTCTCATTATGATCCATTCGATTTGACAGAAAGGCAGTTGAACACAACAACAGCAAGAGCATGTACTTGGCACCGAAGAGAAAAACGGCCTTGGTCTTCGTTGATGATGAGGAGAAGTGTGGTTGTGAAGGGGAACCTCTAAGTATAAGAAGAAATAATTTGGTAGACTTTATTATGCATTATATCTAGAAATACACCATTTCTCGGACACGTGGAGAATGAAGTACATTGATTTTTGGTGATCTGTTATATCTTCAGAAATATTGCTGCTGGTAAAAATACCAATAATAAGAGTAGGCCATGGAAGGTTGACAAAAGGTAAGAAGGTTTAATACGTTTTTTGACTTGGTGAACACATGAGGTGGAGGTAATTAATTAATGATTTGCAGATGCAATAAATTACTTATATTTATAGACTTCAGGCCACATGAAAAGAACTGAGATGAGCCAACATGCTATAAAGTATATTACATGATTTCTTCTTGTTTTTCAGGTGCCCAGACATAAAGTGAATGTTTGTGGTCATTCCTTGTGAACATTATTATAGTGAGGTGAGTTCATTTTAAGATTTGTTAATTGAAGATCATTTGTTCAAAAAGAAGGACAGTGTCTGTTTTGCAGTGATCTTTTTTGAAGAATTACAAAAGTTAGAAATAGAAGCATTACATATTAATTTTAACATACTTACTATAGATACTTACATAAATATATACATCAATACATACCCTATATACTATATATAAATATTATACATAATATACATACCCTACATACATAAATACATACATACATACCCTACATACAAACATACCTACCCTACATACATATCTTACATACATACATACATACATACATACATACATACATACCCTACATACATACCCTACATACATACCCTACAATACATACCCTACATAACATACCCTACAATACATACCCTACACTACATACCCTACAATACATAACCTACACTACATACCCTACAATACATACCCTACCATACATAACCTACAATACATACCCTACCATACATAACCTACAATACATACCCTACAATACATACCCTAGAATACAAACGCTACATCTTCCCCCCTGGCAGCGCCCGCCTTGCCGCCCCCCCAAAAGCCGTTTCTGAAAGTTGATAACTTCAGTGTGAAGTTTGGAAAAAAATAGTTGCCTTCAAAAATGTAATCAATCCTGGAAAATTTAAAATCAATGTCTAATAAAAAATATATCAAACTGTAGCTAAGAAAACAGCGAATCTGATTAAAATATTAACATTTCTTAACAGTGTTGTTTTGAATTTTAAGGGAGTATTTAGTGCAGCCCAAGACAAAAGCCGTGAAAAAATTTATTCATCAGGCAACTTTCAAAACATAAAAATCTCCCTAACTTGGTCAAAATTAGTCCATTTGAACTCAAATTACACCAACACGAAGCTAATAGCTTGGCGAACATTTATCGAAAGTATTTGGGTAAAAAAACAAAGTTTTGGCAGGTTTAACGTAAGTTTTCGCAAATGCAAAACACACACGTGTTGCATGAAAAATTCGTGTTTTCCAGCAAAACCCAAACTCGGCTAAAACTGTCCAAAAACAGAGGAAAATCGACAAAACAAATATAACAACACCAGATAACTTTAGTTCTCGTGTAAATAAACAGTTATCGAAAGTTTAAATGGACACAATCGGCCCAGAACGACCCAAGAAAATCAAAATTGCCTTCGTGTTTTGGTTAGGCCCTCGAGCCGAAAGAAAAACGTGAGGTTAAACAAAACAAAACTCGTGCTATTTAAAGCCAAAAACAATTGAATAAAGGAAATACCTTGAAATAATTGTTCACCAATTGTTTCCACAGGTCTTGACAACAATTGACACGTCTTTACAATTCATTTCCGGCACGTATTTACGTTTAAACCCGAGCAACTTGCCACCTGTTCAACTAAAAAAACACCTGCTTCTCCCTGCTCGTTTTGCATCTCATTAACTGGGTCGCCCAAACTTTCTAGAAAGTCGCACCACAAAATTGGCCATAACTCCCGAACCGCTTGGAGTAGAAATTAGCCACATAGTTTACTTTCATGAGCAGAATGCAGCGATCATTTCTATGCCGATTTGCACCCTTATTTGCACCCCAAAAAAAAACCTTTATGATATCAAGCCCCGCTCCTTTGATCCCATTGTTTGATGGAATGTTGCCATTGTTTTTCGAACGTTGATTGTTCCGGAGACAATGACCCATTGCTTGGTCCCTCCGGGTCACGTGTGATCACATTTTATGATATATAGACTAGCCGGGGGCCCAGTCGCTACGCTCCCTCCCCGGAGCCCCCAAGCAACAAAAGCTTAATGTGGTTGGCGCGCTTTGCGCGCTGCATTCACTCCCGCTCATGCCCATACATACATACATACATACAATATATACCCTACAATACATAACCTACAATACAAACCCAACAATACATACCCTACAATACATGCCCTACATAACATACCCTACAATACATACCATACAATACATAACCTACAATAAATACCCTACATAACATACCCTACTATACATACCCTACAATACATACCCTTCAATACATACCCTACAATAAATACCATACAATACATACACTACAATACATAACCTACAATACAAACCCAACAATACATACCCTACAATACATGCCCTACATAACATACCCTACAATACATACCCTCTGATACATACCCTACAATACATACCCTACATAACATACCCCACAATACATACCCTACATAACATGACCTACGATACATACCCTACGATACATTCCCTACGATACATACCCTACGATACATACCCTACGATACATACCCTATAATACATTCCCTACATACATACCCTACAATACATACCCTACAATACATACCCTACGATACATTTCCTACAATACATACCCTACAATACATACCCTACAATACATACCCTACAATACATACCGTACAATGCATACCCTACAATACATACCTGACAATACATACCCTACAATACATACCCTACAATACATACCCTACAATACATACCCTACAATACACACGCTACAATACATACCCTACAATACATACCTTACAATACAAACCCTACAATACATACCCTACAATACATACCCTACAATGCATACCCTACAATAAATACCCTACAATACATACCCTACAATACATACCCTACCTACATACCCTACAATACATACCCTACAATACATAACCTACAATACATACCCCACAATACATACCCTACAATACATACCCTACAATACATACCCTACAATACATACCCTACAATGCATAGCCTACAATACATACCTTACAATACATACCCTACAATACATACCCTACAATACACACGCTACAATACATACCCTACAATACATATCTTACAATACAAACCCTACAATACATACCCTACAATACATACCCTACAATGCATACCCTACAATAAATACCCTACAATACATACCCTACAATACATACCCTACAATACATACCCTACCTACATACCCTACAATACATACCCTACAATACATAACCTACAATACATACCCTACAATACATACCCTACAATACATACCCTACAATACATACCCTACAATACATACCCTACAATACATACCCTACAATACATACCCTACATAACATACCCTACAATACATACCCTACTATACATACCCTACAACACATACCCCACACTACATACTACGACGCAACATTTCTAAAGAAAGTAAAGGTGGGAGGTCGGATCTTCCCCCCTGGCAATCGACCGTCCAGCGCCCACCCTGCCGCCCCCCTGAAAGCCGAAGGTTGATAGCTTCAGTGAGAAGTTTGAAAAAAAAAGTTGCCTTCAAAAATTTAATCAATCCTGGAAAATTTAAACTCAATCTCTAATAAAAATTATATCAAACTGTAGCTCAGAAAACAGCGAATCCGATAAAAATATTCAGATTTCTTAACAGTGTTGTTTTGAATTTTAAGCGATTATTTAGTGCAGCCCAGGACAAAAGCCGTGACAATTATTCCAAAATGCAGTCAACACATATGGTCTACCTTCCAGAGTTCGTGGAGATATCGGAGTCGAAAATGTGGATGTTGCATGGTACATGCTAAATCACCCCAGTCGTGGACCAGACAGGGGTAGTTTTATAACTGGCAAAAGCATACATAATCAGCGAATCGAACGTCTATGGGTCGATGTTTATCTTGGCGTAATATGCATTTACTATAACCTGTTTGCGCAGATGGAAATAGCAGGTATCCTAAACGTCGACGATGAAAATGAGCTGTTTATCCTGCACTATGTCTTTCTTCCAAGAATTAATCGACATTTGACGGAATTCTCCTTTGGCTGGAACTGCCATAAGCTTAGTGCTGAGAAGAATGTAACTCCGAATCAGCTATGGATTTCTGGACTACATGATATTAATGGTTTGGAGGGGTCAAGAATTGCAGAAGAGATTTGGGAGCCAGAAAATAATGTGAGTGTAGCTTTCTTTCCGTGAAAAATTGAAATATTTTGAAAATAGTTTTTACGGTCTAAGAAATATTTTCTCTTTTTCTGCCCATTTGTCATAAAAACGATGTGGTGAAATGGATTTTTAGCTTCGAACAATTTACACTAAACAGCCATTGAAATAAACGAATATGATAATTGACAATGATAACAAAACTCAACTTGGATAAGACTAAATACCAACATTAGAAATTTATGTATATATATATATAATAAGTCATCCAATTAGATATCTCGTTTGAAAAGTATCAGCAACACCCAACCAGAAATTATATAATGTACATAGCGGTAACGGTTTTCTATACCCCGTAAATTTGTTCTGTTCAGAACAGTTAGCGTCCTTGCCCGCCTACCCTGCAACATAATGTTCATTGGTTTTTTAGGAGGAAGCTGTGGAATACGGAATCGATTGGGAGGGTCCATCGCAAAATCCAGATGACGAGAGTAACAACGAGAATGGTGTTATCGTTAATGATATTAAATGTCCTTTCAATGAAGCAGTTTTTAATCGTTTAAACGAAGACGTTCACCCAGAACTACAGAGTTCTTCTTTTGGCATGGATATATACATGAGGGCGTTAGAATATGTAAATACTTAAATCATCTCACTCTCTATAGATTTGTTTTTCAAGGGCAACCTTTTCTGTAACATTCATAAATTGAGAGTCGATTGAAAAATATAAAAGCTAATTTCTGTTAAAAGAATAGGATTTCTAACAAAAATGCACTTGATTTTACAAAAACATAAAGTAATCAACATGTACTGTTTAAGAGTTTACTGATTCAATTACCTAATCGTCAATTTGGCATCTGCACCTAAGTCAAACAAAGTCAAATTGCCAGTCCCCAGCAGCCAAAACATTTTGAAAATCCTCTCGCAGTTGACAAAAATTTTCGTAGGTGTTTGGCAGCTCCAAAAGTGGGGTGCATGTGCGGGCAACCGGCCTTCTGGCCAAACCTTCTAAAAACACAAAACTGACCTCAATCTTTTCAACAGAAATAACGTCTGCACCGGTTGTAAATCTGAGAAACTTCTGAAGCTGTGAGGAATCCAGGCCCCTTATATAGCGTTGAAGAAACGAAATCATTTCCCGCTCTCGGTCATTTTGCGGCGAAGCCTTGATTAAATTCAGAACTTTTTGTGGTGTTGGTGATTTGGAATTGTAGAATTCCCGTACATTTTCAGGGTTCTGAAATGGCTTGAATTCCTTCAGCTTGAGGAAGGATGGTCGCATTGCTGTGGTCATCAGATGAGGCTTCTGAATCAACTCCTGTGTAGCAAGCTCCAGAACTATCTCCTTGATGTTTGATGCCTTTACCTGTCTTCGACATTTGAAACGATCCAAAACATCCATCAGCTCGTCTTCATCACAAGTGTCAAAATCTTGAATGCTTTGTTTCAGTGTGTCACTTTCATCAGGTGCCAGATATAGATAAAAAGATTCAAGCAGAATATCTTGTGGCACCATATCAAAAAGAATAAAACACACAAAAGCACTTGACAGAATCAGAGGAAAATAGCTATATTGAGAGTAAGCCAAATGAAGTATCCGACCTACAGCCTCCCATTCCTGCACATACAAATCATGCCTGACATAAGGAAGGCGATGAGCCTGGCCAATCAATAATGAATCCGCCACCTCCTTCCAAAAGGAAGCATACACATCTCTTGCCACGCCATCCCCAACACCAGGCTCAACATCTCCGTTACCGTTGTATACAATAAAGTTAACTTTTTTGTAGTAATCTTGCATAAACAGTTTTATCATGTCCTGTCTGAGAGTGGACCTGTGTACATTCAAATCAACCTTTTCTTCCTCACTTGGCAGAATATTTTCAATTTCTGTGTTTTGCTCATCTTGCTCTTCGGTGCCAGCTCCAACAGCTGTTGAAATTGAAGGTGACGATTGCTGCTGCTCAAGAAATGATATTCTGCGTTGGCGAAGAACATCAAGATCCACATCATCATTTGCAGAAGCACCTTTAACATCACGATCAATACCCCTTCCTTTTGCGTCATTGAAAAAGATGTCTGGATCGAAATCTGTCGTCAAACTTTCGGTTTCAACGGTATTCTGATAGAATACATTAACATAAAATTATCAATTGTTTCATGATGTATATAATAATATAGTATAAACCAGTAGTTAAATCCCAATGAGTATACATTAATATGAACATGACAGGGATGTTTTCAGACACCCAAAAATCAATGCCCATCAAAATCACACCAAAAGCAATAAAGCCATAAAAATAAATAACCATGGCACAAAAACATACTGGGTCTATTGGGGAAAAATATTCTATGATCGGCCCAATGTGGCCTGACAAAATCTGTGCTGTACATGCACTGTACATCTGGAGAAACATTTAAATGACATACTTAATACTTACACCTGTCTCCTTCTCTTTTGTTTCATCAATTGTGATAACTTCAAATGACTTCCTATAAAATAGCAATTAATGCCTACATGAAACAATGGTAATAACCTGGTACTCATGCTCATTTAGTGGATTCTTTCTACACAATTACAATACAGATAAATACAATACCACATTAATAACATGCAATACAAAAATACAAACCAAAGCAGATTGTGTGGCATAATGTATTAAAATTTGGTAAAATAAAAGAAACTTTTGCAAACTTTTACTAAAATTGAGGCAAAATAAAAAAGTTCATACTAGGTTCCAGGCTAGGTTACTTTTAAAATAAAAAAGTAATATATACGTACATAGGTGTATCAATAAATGTTTACCTTTTTGCAGGCTTTGAAATGCAATTTTGTTTGTGGTCAGCAAAATCACATATTGGTACTTGCTGCTTGCAATTAAGGCATACCACCATAGGAGAAACAATCTTTGGTACCTGGGTATAGAAAAAATATCATCATTAACTATTGATACAAAAAATGTGTGAAAAACTTAATTGCTGGGCAGTGTAATTTTGCACACTGTACTGTTTTTGCATTTATTATACACTGAATTATTTAACATGGTCAAACAGATAGTACAAACAATATACTGTATACTTACTTCCTTTGGCTTTGAAAGATCAAGGTCATGTTGCAAAGGTTTGATGTACAGGCAAGCAGAACCAGACACCTCAGCTTTCAAACTCTTAATATCATACCATTCAGTAATCAGTGGATGTAATTGCCTATTTTGACCACCAGCTTTGGCCCTGTGCAAAGTGAATCCACCAGCAAATTTCAGCTGTGGAAAAATTGCTTCAAGTTTGTCACATACTTCTGCGTGATTGAAATTTCTGTTTTCAAACTTGATCTTTGTTTTCCCAAGCCCAGCTCTATTTAATGCCTCTGATTGTTTGGCTGAAGGTGTTGAATCCTGTGAAATCTCGGGCAAACAACAAAAATCATGTGTCCATGTTTCACGCAGAGGAAATGGAATTATTGAATGTAGCAGCTGTCTTTGCTCAGCATGCTTTATTTTCCTTGATTTCAGGGCCGGAAAAGCCTCCCTAGAATTTGATTTTAAAATTATTATAGCAAATCAACTGACCTGGAGAGCTCCAGCTCCCAGTCTCACTTTGGGTAGATTTAACCCTGGATTTAGGATTACACTTACCTAAAAGTTTTTTCCGCCCTTCCAGCCCTATCTTTTGAAGAAACTTCTTCAAACGAACTACTATGACGAGCAGGCATAGGCCTAGCAGCCACTGGAGGTGTTGATGCTGAAGCACCAATAGGCAAGGGTCTTCTCATTGGAATTTTTGGCTCATTGACATTGCTGCTTGCATCTAGCTGTCTCGTACAATGCGAAATTATATCCGTTGCAGTCTGCAAAGCCTCCTTTAATTCCGTTACGTCGTCTTCCATATTGGTCCCAAAGATGGATCTAACCACTGGATCTAACTCGAAAGTTGAACGAGGAAGTAAATAGAAACGTGCTCCATTCGATTCGAAAACGAGGGTGCGACGGAAAACCGGAATTCGTCGCCGCGATTTGAAAACGAGGGTGTGACGGAAAACCGGGTTTCGTCGCAGTGATTTGAAAACGAGGGTGCGACGGAAAACCGGATTTCATCGTCGTGGATTATGAGCCGTCAACCGACCACGACACCTAGGTGTTGTCGCCGTAAAATTATGCGACGACGACACCTAGGTGTCATCGTTTTGAATAAAATACGATAATAAAATACAACACCTATGTGTCGTGGTCGGAAATCTCCACCACGAGTCCTGAGGGTCGTCGGCGGAAAATGTTTGCGACGGCAAAACCTAGGTTCCGTGGTTGCAATTTGCGACAAACGACAGTGCGACGAAAGATTTTTGGCCCCTACGCCGCACGATACATACATACATACATACATACATACATGGGCCGGGTTTGGTCGCTTCGCTCCCTCCCCGGAGCCCGTCAAGTAGACAAAGCTTAATCTGGTTGGCGCGCTTCGCGCGCTGCATTCGCTGCCGCTCATGCCGATACATACATACATACCCTACAATACATATCCTACAATACATACCCTACAATGCATACCCTACAATACATACCCTACTATAAATACCCTAAAATACATACCCTACAATACATAACCTGCAATACAAACCCTACAATACATACCCTACAATAAATACCTTACAATACATACCCTACAATGAATACCCTACAATAAATACCCTACAATACATACCCTAAAATACATACCCTACAATACCTACCCTACAATACATACCCTAAAATACATACCCTACAATACAAACCCTACAATACATACCCTACAATACATACCCTACATAACATACCCTACAATACATACCCTACAATACATACCCTACAATACGTACCCTACAATACAAACCCTACAATACAAACCCTACAATACATACCCTACATAACATACCCTACAATACATACCCTACAATACATACCCTACAATACGTACCCTACAAGACAAACCCTACAATACAAACCCTACAATACATACCCTACTATAAATACCCTACATAGCATACCCTACATAACATACCCTACAATACATACCCTACAATACATACCCTACAATACATACCTTACAATACATACCCTACAATACATACCCTACAATACAAACCCTACAATACATACCCTACAATACATACCCTACTATACAAACCCTACTATACATACCCTAAAATACATACCCTACAATACATACCCCAGAATACAAACCCTACAATACTTATCCTACAATACATACCCTACAATACATACCCTACAATACATACCCTACAATACATACCCTACATAACATACCCTACAATACATACCCTACATAACATACCCTACAATACATACCCTACAATACAAACCCTACAATACATACCCTACAATACATACCCTACAATACATACCCTACACTACATACCTTACAATACATACCCTACAATACATACCCTACATACATACCCTACAATACATACCCTACAATACATACCCTACAATACATACCTTACAATACATACCTTACAATAAAATTTAAACTCAATCTGTAATAAAAAATATATCAAACTGTAGCTAAGGAAACAGCGAATCCGATAATTATATTCACATTTCTTAACAGTGTTGTTTTGAATTTTAAGAGAGTGTTTAGTGCAGCCCAACACAAAACCCGTGAAAAATTTATTCATCAGCCAACTTTAAGAACACAAAAATTCCCCTAACTTGGTCAAAATTTGTCCATTTGAACTCAAATTACACCAACATGAAGCTGATACCTTGGCGAATAAATATCGAAAGTAATTGGGTGCATTTGAAATACTTTTCACAATTTTAGTTGTACATTTTTGAAGTCCAGGACATGATTTTCTTCATCAAAAATAGCCGTGAAATCAAACCCTTGCAAAAAATAGCATTTAAAACACGATTCACCAACTTTCAAATTAAATTAACGTGGCCAATTTTTGTCCTACAGAACCCACGAATATATCAACATGAAGCTAATAGGTTGGCGAACATTTATCGAAAGTATTTGGGTGAAAAAAACAAAGTTTTGGCAGGTTAAATATTAATTTTCGCAAATGCAAAACACACGCGTGTTGCTTGAAAATTTCGTGTTTTTCAGCAAAATCCAAACTCGGCTAAAACTGTCGAAAAACAGAGGAAAATTGACAAAACAAATATAACAACACCAGATAACTTTAGTTCTCGTGTAAATAAACAGTTATCGAAAATTTAAATGGACAAAATCGGCCCATAACGACCCAAGAAAATCAAAATTGTCTTCGTGTTTTGGTTAGGCCCTCGAGCCGAATAAAAAACCTGAGGTTAAACAAAACAAAACTCGTGCTATTTAAAGCCAAAAACAATTGAATAAAGGAAATACCTTGAAATAATTGTTCACCAATTGTTTCCACAGGTCTTGACAACAATTGACACGTCTTTACAATTCATTTCCGGCACGTATTCACGTTTAAACCCGAGCAACTTGCCGCGCGTTCAACTAAAAAAACACCTGCTTCTCCCTGCTCGTTTTGCATCTCATTAACTGGGTCGGCCGAACCTTCTAGAAAGTCGCACCACAAAATGGGCCATAACTCCCGAACCGCTTGGAGTAGAAATTAGCCACATAGTTTACTTTGATGAGCAGAATGCAGCGATCATTTCTATGGCGATTTGCACCCTTATTTGCACCCCAAAAAAAAGCCTTCATGATATCAAGTCCCGCTCCTTTGATCCCATTGTTTGGTGGAACGTTGCCATTGTTTTTCCGAACGTCGATTGTTCCGGAGACAATGACCCATTGTTTGGTCCCTCCGGGTCACGTGTGATCACATTTTATTATATATAGATATATATTCTGCGGAGTCACGCGATGGCGCATTTTCCTTGCCAAAAACAATAGATTCGACCCGAAGCAATAGGTCGAACACCCAAAAACAATGGGCCGAAACGGCAAACCGTGTAATCACAAAGACTTTTTTGTATGTGGGTATATGGCAATGAAATTCTCACTGAATGCTTCATTTATTAATTTAACCAGGGTAATGGATTTTGTTTTTCGATTTTCTCCTGAAATTTTGAATTATTCCACTAATTATTTTGCTAATTGTCCTATCACGAAAAAACTACGGATTACGCTGGCAAAACTTCCAAATTCGCGTCCCGAACTCCATTTTCGAACATAGTATCCCCTGTTCATGTGACCCGTTTCACTTTTTGCTGTAATTTGATTGGCTCATTCGGGACTTCACGTGAACAGTCACGCGTATTTCGTTATCATGCAAATTTGCCCTCGGGTTGAACAGCAGGTATTTTTGGAGAAGACACGTGTTTTTGTTTTGAACACAAAGGATAACACGGCACCTTTCAAAGTGTTTTACGATCTAAATTATCTTTGTAAAGACTTGCTAATTGTTTGAGAGACCTCTGGAAAATTACAGGAAACAATTGAGAACACAGGTGATAGCTTTGTTTTGTTTTTTGAGTGAGATAGTTGTAGTTTACGTAGTAGGCGACCGCCATTGTTGCTTCGGCATGCTTGCGACGCTTAGGCCTAATGTAAACAAGCCCAAAGTTTTAATAAACAAATTATGATAAGGGGTTATCAGGCAAGCAAAGCGAGCCAAACTGTTGCAAGAGGAGTAGGCAGAGGCATGAGTGTAGACGAATGCAGTGCATGAAGTGCGCCAACCACAGAGGCGAGCACGGCGAGCTAACCCGTCGTACGTGGGGTTGAAAGAGGCATGAGCGTAGGCGAATGCAACAAACGAAGTGCACCAACCACATTAAGTTTTTTTCACTTGCCCCTTTCCGGGAAGTGAGCAAACGCGAGCGCCCCCGGCTAGTAATATTAGATTCTGCGAAGGTCACGTGATGATTTTTGTATGTGGGTATATGGCAATGAAATTCAAACTCAATGTTTAGTTTATTATTTTAACCACGGTAATGGATTTTGTTTTTCGATTTTCTCCCTAATTATTGAATTATTCCATTAATTATTCTGCTAATTGTGCTATCACGAAAAAACTACGGTTTACGCTGGCGAAACTTCCAAATTCGCGTCCCGAACTCCATTTTCGAACAAAGTATTCGCTCTTCACGTGACCCATTTCGCCTTTTCCTGCAATTTGATTGGCTCATTCGCGACTTCACATGACCTGTGACGCGTATTTCGTTATCATGCAAATTTGCCCTCGGGTTGAACAGCAAATACTTTTGGAGAAGAAGCGTGTTTTTGTTTTGCACACAAAACATAACTGGGCGCCTTTCAAAGTGTTTTACGACCTGAATTATCTTTGTAAAGACTTACCCACATAATTGTTTGAGAGACCTCTGGAAAATTACAGGAAACAATTGAGAACACAGGTGATATCGTTGTTTTTTTTGTGAATGAGATAGTTGTAGTTTAGGTAGTAGGCGACCGCCATTGTTGCTTCGCCATGCTTGCGATGCTTAGGCCTAATGTAAGCAAGCCCAAAGTTTTAATAAACAAATTATGATAAGGGGTTATCAGGCGAGCGAGGCAAGCCAAACTATTGCAACAGGAGTAGGCGGAGGCATGAGCGTAAGCGAATGCAGCGCACAAAGTGCGCCCTATCAGCTAACGTTTCTTGGTAATAGATAGACAGGCGAGCGCAGCGAGCTAACCCATTGTACGTGGGGTTGAAAGAGCCATGAGCGTTATAGTCCAGGCGGTGAGTGAGGTAGGTATCACCTGAGTGGGTAATTAATGGGACAAGCATATTCTAGACCAGTTTTTGACGTAGAATCCGAATCTGGATGTTATTCATGAAAAAGAGAACGCTTTTTTTACATATTGCGTAATATTGCCTCGTTTTGGTCAAAATTCTTAACAGGCTGCGCAACGTGCTGAATTTGCAAACAATTAGTGGAAACGGCTTTCGTGTGACCACAGTAGCTTAAAGGTATAGCTCGTTTCCTAATCTGGATGCTTTTTCTGAAAACGAGGCTGCTTTTTTAAGATATTGCGCAACATTGCCTCGTTTTTGTCAGATTTATAGAATGCTGCGCAAGTTCTAAATTGGCAAACAACGAGTGAAAATTGCTTTCTTGTGACTATAGCTAGGAGGTAAAGCTTGTTTCCTAATGCAAATGAAGGCAACTTCGGTGTTTCAGAGCGACCTCGCTTTCAACCTGTCAAAGAACTACAAGTTAATATCTAAGATATGAAATTTAGGAATTTTGCATTTAATACCTGTCGTGTTGCATGTGAATATCAAGAATACCATCTTTCTCAGTTTTGTTGCAGTATTATTCTCAGTTTCGTTGCAGTAGAATGTACTTATGTACATATTTGCAGGTAAGGGTTTTTTTTTGCTGCTTTTGGACGTTAATCCTCTGTGTCAGAAGCATCAGAGCTTGAACTGTATTCCTCTGCTTCAAAGCATTCATCATTCATGTCATCGGTGCCAATCAATAACTCTGCCACATCTTCAGGATAGGGCACGTCAATCCAATCAGGAGAGAGATCATTAAGCCAACCATGCTGCTGAGGATCTTCCAAATGCATCTTACAATTTTGGGCCTTTCTCCACATTCTTGCAACAAAGTCTGCTCGTATTGCATGCCTTTGAAGACTACTATTGCATGGTGGCAACAATGAAAGATCCATAACTTTGTTGTCTTGCTTCAATTTCTTCCAAGAAATGCTCGACCTAGCTCTGTTTGTATCTGCCATACCTCTCTCACCGTACATTTTACACACTAATTTCTTTAATCTTGCAAGAACTTCCTCCGAAATATGCATTCCTACTCCCAAATTTCCAAATGCTTCTATATACTCTGGGTCATTCTTTATTCGATTCCACCACAATTGCTTTCCTTTGCGCAGAAACTCGACACATAGTCATTCCCGGTAAAGGCATGCATACCTAGTAATGCTAATTTCTGCTCCCTGGTCAATCTGCATGAATCTAAATGTAGCAACTTTCTGTTCCTTCCTTCCGCTGCCATAGTCTATAAGAATATTGATGTTTTGCAATTCGTCCATGCAGAGTAAAATAATTCGAATATCTGTGTCCCCAGAGCTGGAATGCACCACACAAACCATTGGATCATTATTATTCTCTGATGCGTGTTTTATCATATACGCAATTTTTGTGTCTGCTTCTTCGTGGTCAGTTTCAAGCTCCTGTGCAAGGACTGAGCTTTGAGACGTCATCTTGACGCACGTATTGCCTCGCCCAAAGAACACAGTTTGTTCACCAAGCTGTGTCGCATTTTTAGTCCATACTTCTTCGATTATCTCAAATAATCGCTCTTTATTATCTCCATTTCTCAGGAACTTGTTAAAATCTGATCGGACTCTAACATCTCCACTTCTAATAACGAATTTGTCGCTGTTTCCTCGAAGACATCGTTCGCTGTTCTTGATTGATCTGTCCCTGTAGGTATCGCATGCGATGTATATGATGCTGTAATTCTTTGGGATATCATTTAACACTTGCAGAGCAAGTTCCGAGAATGTGTTTGCAACCTTTACCATGCTTCGTATATAGGCAGCAAGGTCAAGAATGTATACTCTTAGGCTTCCTTGGTTCTCATTTGACTGTCCCTCCGTTTCCAGAATTGATTGCAATGCTGCATCCATCAGTTTACTCTTCGCCGTGTTTCTTCTAATTCCTTCGCATGTTGCCAGAGACAGAGGGACTGGTGCAAGTGGATACTGAAGTGCTTTATCTATGTCAATAGCAGCGTTCTTCTCTGTAGATTTTGCAGCTAGGAGACCAAGAATGTCCCTTTGCACAGTAATTTCCTTTGATTTGCTTTTACCAGACATTTTAACTTTCTTGTGGGTGTCTGTGAAACTCTGCCATTTAACCCTTTCTATTCGATCGAATTACAAATCATTGACAGCACTTTGCGAGTCCAATCGTTTACAGATTTCTTCCGACAGCTTGGTGCCTTTTTCTTGAACAGAAAGCAGATCATCTGCAGCATCTTCGGGTAACGCACAACCAGATGCAAGATTGTACAATCGATCCTTGTCTAATTCTGGACAGAACGGGTTAATGAAGCTGTCTTTCAGGACATTTGTAATACTCTCAACTCTTTTCTCTGACTTCTTGATTTCTGAACTGCGTAAACACTTTCTTGGATCATTTGCATTGCTATTCAGATTAACTTGATTGAGCAGAGCATCAACAAACTTAGCTTGGAAGGCCTGTTTAGGACCCATTTTGCTTACGTTTCGTGCTTTGTTGCAAAATTCTTGATGCCACCTGTGAAAAAGAAAAAAGTTTATTCAGGGGCATAATAGTTTTTGTCCTCTTTTGTGAATCTCAATGTAAATCTCAAACAGCCTCTTGAAGATTAAGATGCCCATCGGCTAAAACAAGCTTCGAAAAATAAAATGATTATTTTCCCTCTTCCTTTAGAGCTTTTCATGAAAGTTTGCTCTCCTGCTCCATCAATCAATTGTCTGATATTGACATTATTGCGACATACAGAGATTCCTTTGTCTTGAAGCTCTTCCCTTGCACCAGGATGCGTCTCCTCCAGGTTTCCGGATTGCATGCAAAAATAAGAGCCATAGCGAGGATAATTCTGCTTGTTAGTTGAAAAGCACAATGACACAAGCTTTTTCCAGCAATCAAGTCTCAACTGAAAATCGTTCGTGTTAATTGCAAAATGCATCTTGTGTAGCACATCAACAAGAGTCGAATATTGCATCCAAAATTGAGCAGTTTTCCCATTATCACCACTTAGACATTCACGTCTCTTTCTTTCCTATTGCTCTTCAAACTTCTGGAACAAACTTGTAGCGATGATCTTCCTAAAATCTTCCTCCGTCTTGATATTTCTGAGATCCGATTCTAGTACCTAAGGTAGGGTATCAATGAAACTGTTCCAGAACAATCTTTCTACTCCCTCAGCAACGCTTTCATGCACCATCCATGAACGATTGTAATGCTTGCCTGTTAAAACACCATTGATTCCACCTGAAGAGCACAACCCAGCTTGGTATACTATTTCCTCCAGTCCACTTTCTTTTATAATCTTGCCAATTACTGAGAAAAATTCCATCATCCCATGGAAGTCACCTAAATGGATCAACACATTTTCAAAATCTGTCGGATTGTTCCAAATGATGTGATAGAACTTGGCGGCTGCACCTGCATCGACAGTGATATGTGTGTATTTCATGTTTGAAACAGAACCTAACTTCTGTGATTGAGTAATGCATTCTAGCACAGTACTGTACTCAGTTATTGGATGTTGAATAGGAGGCAAAAATGTTATTTGCGTACTTTGGGAGTTATTTCTGCCAAAACATGCTGCCACCCAACCAACAAACCTTGCAATTTCCTGTGTACCCTCAGAGTAAGAACGTCTGAGAACTTTCCAACATAGCAGTATTTGGCTTGCACTTTCATCATGTTGGTATTGGTAGGATGCTATCAAACGGCGGAGGCTCTTTGTGCGGTATTACCTTAACCTTTTTCAATTCTTGCACTTCAACTGAAACTGTTCTCTTCTTTGAAACTGGGACTTCCAGGGTCTCGTCTCTATTGCATGTATGTATGCTGCCTTCCTTTGTTTCCGTTTTACAATCAAAGTTATCCCACCAAAAAATTGTTGGTGCCTTCCCAGCAGCATCTACTGGAATAAGAGGCAGGGGGTGTTGCAAAGAAATCATTCTCTCTGTCAGTTCTGCTTGAGCTGTTTCTATTTCTTGAACCTTATTGTAATTGCAGCAATGACCTAATCTTGCTGAAATGTCGACAGGATTTTTTAATCCTATCATACTGTGCAGCCCACATCCGAGTAAAACATGCTTGCCGGTAAGAAATTTACCTTTAGATATGCTGTAAATAATGTCCTAAGAAAGTGAATCAACGTGACATTTAACTTTTTCTCCTGCACTGTGTGCGCTTGAATGTAACAAACGTGTTAGACAATTTGTCAAGTTTTCCGGTGGCTGATGTTCCTCTGACAACAATGTTTCGACAGTCGGTGGCCATGGCAAATCAGATGCTGATTGAATCAGCGACATAACATAATTTCTTATCGTATTAGCAGCCTCTTTTGTTACGAAGTTTCAGTAACTATGCAGAAAACTACTCATTTTGTATTTGTAGGAGCATCTTTACTAAGCACAATCTGTGCTTCGTTATTCATAACTGCCACAAACAACAATTTATCCTTAAACTCTTGCACTAACTTCTGCTTCACCTTCCCCCTCAGCCGGCAATCTTCTTTGTCCAGACTGTACACTTCTGTCAATAACTGAATTGATACGGATTGCTCTCCCTCTATCACATGATGTAGCACAAATTCAAATAAGCGCTGAAGTCTTACACTACTGTCTTCATTATTGTCGTTACTTGTTGCAGTTGAGGTTTGCGCTTTTTCTTTTGTACATACCCGCGTGTAATCTCTATAGCATTCCTCATGCATTTTAAATTCTCTTGCGATCAAGTCTTCATTTGTAACGATAAGAAGCATCTCCTCATTGTGGTGAAGTGCTGCAGCCTTTTTTACCTGTTCGCATGCCGAAAGAGTTGTAAGATTCTTTGGTTGCTGCTTTTTGCCTTTCACTGTTATACTGTTTGAAGACTTGCGTTTCATATAGTGATTTGGAAAAAGTACACTAGAAAATTGGCCAGAGGGTCTCTGTCTTTTTTTAGATACTTCTGTAATCGTGGATTTTCTTTTGAGAACCGATATTGCATTCGTATATTTCTGGTAGCATTGTCTGTGAAATCCATGCCTTCCAGATTCAAAAAATTGCGGTAAACTTTTAATCTGTTCCTTGTGAAGATAACTTGCACCCAACATACAACGAGCATCTTCGCTTTCCAAAAGTTTCTTAAATGTTTCTTCATTCAAAGGTGTCAAAGGCTCACTGCACACACCGAGATGCTTCTAGTGTACGACACAAATCATGTTGCTCATGATGGTCCTCTTTCAAAAACGCATACCAAAATTGTTTGTCCAACATCTCATCTTTAGCACACTAAGACCACACAACTTGCCTAGATCTTATAAACATTAAGTGGGAGGGTTGTTATGACATAGAAAGTGAAGTGTTAATCTAATAAGTGGAAGCATGCTTGTCACATCAATTTTGAATGTTTTGTTGTGAGTACCTAAAGTATTTATGGATTTTGGTTGATACTTCATGAATTAAGTGTTGATGAATCACAAAGTTTGAAACCGAGGCTACCCTCTGATGAGACTTTAGCATCCAGATTAGGAAACGAGCTATACCTTGAAGCTACTATAGTCACAGGAAAGCCGTTTCCACTAATTGTTTGCCACTTCAGCACATGTTAAGAATTTTGACCAAAACGAGGTAATATTATGCGAGCTAACCCATGGTATGTGGGGTTGAATGGGGCATGAGCGTAAGCGAATGCACCGCACGAAGTGCGCCAACAACAGGCGAGCGCAGCGAGCTTACCCACTGTAGATGGGGTTGAATGGGACATGAGCGTAAGCGAATGCAGCGCACGAAGTGCGCCAGCAACAGGTGAGCGCAGCGAGCTAACCCATGGTATGTGGGGTTGAAAGGGGCATGAGCATAAGTGAATGCAGCGCACGAAGTGTGCCAACTTTAGGAGAGCGCAGCGAGCTAACCCATTGTAAGTGGGGTTGAAAGAGGCATGAGCGTGAGCAAATGCAGCGCACGAAGTGGGCCAACCACAGGCGAGCGTAGCCAGCTAGCCCATGGTATGTGGGGTTGAAAGAGGCATGAGCGTAAGCCATTGCAGCGCATGAAGTGCGCCAACCACAGGCGAGCGGAGTGAGTTTACCCACTGTAGGTGGGGTTGAATGGGGCATGAGTGCAAGCGAATGCACCGCACGAAGTGTGCCAACAAGACGCGAGCGCAGCGAGCTTACCCATTGTAGTTGGGGTTGAATGGGGCATGAGCGTAAGCCAACGCAGCGCACGAAGTGCGCCAACTTTAGGAGAGCGCAGCAAGCTAACCCATTGTAAGTGGGGTTGAAAGAGGCATGAGCGTGAGCAAATGCAGCGCACGCAGTGGGCCAACCACAGGCGAGTGTAGCGAGCTAACCCATGGTATGTGGGGTTGAAAGGGGCATGAGCGTAAGCCATTGCAGCGCATGAAGTGCGCCAACCACAGGCGAGCGGAGTGAGTTTACCCACTGTAGGTGGGGTTGAATGGGGCATGAGTGTAAGCGAATGCAGCGCGCGAATTACACCCACAACAGGCGAGCGAAGCGAGCTTACCCACTGTAGGTGGGGTTGAAAGGGGCATGAGCGTGAGCGAATGCAGCACACGAAGTGCGCCATCCACAGGCGAGCGCAGCGAGCTAACCCATGGTACGTGGGGTTGAATGGGGCATGAGTGCAAGCGAATGCACCGCACGAAGTGCGCCAACAACAGGCGAGTGCAGCGAGCTTACCCATTGTAGTTGGGGTTGAATGGGGCATGAGCGTAAGCGAACGCAGTGCACGAAATGCGCCAACCACAGGCAAGCGCAGCGAGCTTACCCATGGTATGTGGGCTGGAAAGGGGCATGAGCGTAAGCGAACGCAGCGCACGAAGTGCGCCAACTTCAGGCGAGCGCAGCAAGCTAACCCATTGTAGGTGGGGTTGAAAGGGGCATGAGCGTGAGCAAATGCAGCGCGCAAAGTGCGCCAACCACAGGCGAGCGTAGCGAGCTAACCCATGGCATGTGGGGTTGAAAGGGGCATGAGCGTAAACGAACGCAGCGCACGAAGTGCTCCAACTTCAGGCGAGCATAGCGAGCTAACCCATTGTAGGTGGGGTTGAAAGGGGCATGAGCGTGAGCAAATGCAGCGCACGAAGTGCGCCAACCACATAAAGTTTTTTTCACTTGTCCCCCTCTGGAAAGCGAGTGTACACGAGTGCCCGCGGCTAGTCTTTTACTAACGTGTAGCATTAAATCCTATTTTCAGCATTTTTTGTTTGAATATGATCATTGGAGCTTCACGTGGAAAGATGTTCGTTCTAAATCGCACATTTTCAGCAGTGGATTGGGTGAAATCACAAAGTAAATATCCATATAATCTAGCAGTGGCGTCATTGTAGATATTAATAAATGTTTTTGGGGAAGATGGCATAATTTGCTGTGCAAGAAATCTGATTTGACTTTTATCTCTTGTATTTTTAAATACAACTTGATATTGTGTGTTTAGAGAAAGATTTCTCATTTCGCTACCTCTTGGAAATGAATTCTGCATCATTACAATTACGTTTATGTTAAGGTGAGACCTACCCTTTGTAAACAACTTTCCAAGGTCTTTAAAGTTTGCTATTTCGTGCATTAGATCATCAACAACGATGGTTATCCTTTTCTTTGATTTTGCGATTTCCTCATACAAGTTTTCAGGTAAGTCAACAATAAATCTGCAATTACCTGGAAAAGTCTTGTCTATTGTCCCCATTGTCGACGATAGTTCTAAAGTTTTGCAGTAGGTTTTCCACCCAAGTCGTCTTACCACTTCCACTAACACCAGATAATATTAGAGAAAGAGGCGCTTTGAATCTCAGATCATAAGTCTTTTTTATAACACATTTCAACTAACATCATACTCCTTATATAACAACTTGGATGGAAGTTTTACAATAAATTAAACATTGGAATTTGTGACGTTCTTATAACGTTCAAGGGAATGCTGTTTCACATACTCTCAAAACCATCTTACTCAGAGTTTGTAATAAGTATCTTGATCTTTCTAGAGATTCTCCACTCAGCATTTCATTGTATAATCTTTCATGCTGATCATTGTGATCGGAATGTTGTTTATGTTCATTCAATTCTTCAAGCATTGCTTTTTGAATGATTCCTTCCCCTCAGTAAACATGTTTGTATTTGCATAATCAATGATTATGCATAATCAATGCATAATCATAATCCCCTCTTTGCAATGCGTGAATGGCGGTCGCACTGAATCTTGCTCTTACGATTTTCATCATTACAAGGCAAAGAAGCCATCATTTCACTCCGCCGGCTCGTTCTGCTTTGCTCAAAACCATCATGAAGCAATTGATGAAAAGGATTCAAGAACATGTGCAACGTTATGGATATATAAACTGGAGAAGGTTTCTATTTAGGCCAACACCCAAATTGCCGTGCTGCTTTCAGAATTCTTCTGCTCCTCGCGGGTGACATCGAAACCTGCCCCGGCCCGTCTTTAAAATGCAACATGTGCAATAAAACAGTTCGTAAAAATCAGACTTCAGCAACCTGTTTTGGCTGTAAAGACAAGTTTCATTTAAGATGTGCTATTGATATATTGGAAGACGGCTGCGAACGATTGTATTGCAAAGATTGTTTACCAGCCGACACAGAAACCCAAACACAGTTTGATGATACCCGGCCAGTATTCGATAACTTAAATGAATTCCTGAAAACAAGAGGCTTAAAACTGTTCCATCAAAATTTAAATGGGCTGTTGCGAAAAATCGATCACGTAAAATTTTGTTGCAAGAAACTTACGGAAACATCGATATTTTGGGTATTAGTGAGACTCACCTGCATGCTGACATCAGGACAGAAGAGGTTTCTATTGATGGATATGTGTACATTCGAAAAGATCGTGATCATGGACCCAGTGGGGGCGTTGGCTGCTATGTAAGGAAAGGTATTGAGCTCAAACTCAGAAAGGATCTGGAGGTAGCTGGACTAGAAGCAATGTGGATTGAACTGCTTGTACGAAATTCTCGACCAACTTTTGTTTGCATTTTGTATAGACCACCCGATAGTTCAAAATATCTGGATCCTTGCTTTGACCAAAAATTTAGTGAGATGCTAAACACGGCTTTGAGTGAAAACAGGAAACGATTGTCTTAGGTGATATCAACTGTGACTATTTACAACAAAAAAAACGGCATCAAGTCAAGAGCACCCTGGAGATGCATGGATTAAAACAAATAATGCAGAATGCAACACGTGTCACAAAAAAAACATCTACATTAATTGATATCATAGCAACCACTCACGGACATAATGTTGTAAAGCAAATCACAGTGGCAAGTTCCATCAGTGATCATGACCTCACAGGAGTGATTGTGAAAAAGAATTGTCAAAATTCAAACTGAGAAAGATTTTCACACGTAATTATGCAAAATACAATGAAGCTAGCTTCAAGGAAGATATCAAGAGTTTCCCATGGGAGCAGGTTTATGCTGAACGGAATATTAATATGGCCTGGAATAAATTCAAACAATTCCTAAAGATTGCAGTTGACAAACACGTACCTATTGTTGAAAGGAAAATTAGGGGCAGAGAATGTTCATGGCTTTCTCATGATATCAAATTGAAAATGAAGGAAAGAGACTATCATTTGAAAAAAGCGCGGCGTACAGGTAAAGAAGCTGATTGGACTGTATATCGCCACTTTAGAAACGCGGTAACGAGGCTGATAAGAAAAAGCAAGGCTACTCACACTAGAGCTCTCTTTAGAGAAAGTATCAACAAGCCGAAAGATTTTTGGAAACAGCTAAAAAAATGTTACCCTGTGAAAGACTCGAGGTCACAGCAAGCCAAAGTCTTCAAAGTCAATAACAAGGAAATAAGTGATAAAAAAACAATCACAAACGAATTCTGCAAGTTCTTTACTGCTATCGGGAAGAATTTGCAAAGTAAAATTCCGTCTTTATCAGACATAGTATGGAAAGCTCAAGACCACTCAGAGCTGTACGAAAAGATGAACCCGAGTAATGAATCCTTCCAATTTACAGCTACAAGTCCTTGTGAAGTATTAGCGGTCATAAAGAGAATGAAAAGAAAGGTATCGGAAGGATATGACGAGATACCAGCATCCCTTGTCATTGATGGGGCGGAGGAGCTTGCTGTGCCCTATCATACTTGATAAACCAGTGCTTAGCTCATTCAGTTTTTCCGACAGCAGAAAAATGTGCCAAAATAACTCCTGTACACAAATCTGATGAAAAAATGGTAATGGACAATTATCGTCCCATCTCAGTCTTGCCAATTCTATCAAAGGTCTTTGAGAGAATCGTCCATAACCAACTCTACACATATCTTGAAAAAAACAATCTCCTCACAGACTGTCAATTTGGTTTTCGACGAAAATCATCAACTGAGCATGCAGTCACATATTTTCTGACTTTATAAAGACCAGCATGGATAAAGGTAAACTAACTGGAGCAGTTTTCGTCGACTTAAGAAAAGCGTTTGATACAATAGATCATGCAACATTGATAGCTAAATTGCAAATATATGGAGTACACGGAAAAGAACTTACGTGGTTTGAAAGTTATCTGTTCAACAGGCAACAGTTTGTATCTTTTCAAGGTATATGTTCTGAAAAAGAGCCCATCAGATGTGGAGTTCCACAAGGATCTATTTTGGGTCCGTTGCTATTTACAATAGTGATAAATGATATCACTGAACAAGTTAAAGAGTGTCAAATTTTGCTCTATGCAGATGATACGGTTATGTTCACATCCGACAAAGACAGCAAAAGGATCGAGGACACGTTGAACACTGAATTTAATAACGTCGCAACATGGTTCACAAATAACAATCTTGTTCTTAACTTGAAAAAAACAAAAACAGAATTTGTATTATTCGGAACACACCAAAAAATTGCGAAGTCTGAGAAAATAAGCATCTTATTGAAAGAAGAGACGATCAGTGAATCAGAGATGTACGAATATCTAGGTGTTACCATGGACAAACACTTGACAATGAAAGTGCACCTCGAAAAGACCTACAAGAAAGTTTTGTCAAGAACAACATTGCTCGCCCGTATACGACATAACATCAGTCCATGGGTAGCAGAAACAATCTACAAAGTAATGATTTTGCCACAAATGTTGTACTGCAGTAATATCATGCTTGGTATGTCAAATACACACAAAATGCAGTTCGAAAGAATCCGGATTCGAGTGTTAGGTTTAATCAATGGACAGAGCCAAATAGTGATATTACCAACTGTAAATCATGCGCGAAATAAGAGATGCCTAATCGAGGTGTTCAAATGCCAAAATGGACTGGCACCCCGGCGATTCGACGACTATTTCACGAAAATTAAACATCACAAGGAAACACGTGGGAACAACAAAAATCTTTTGCTTCCGAATGTTCGCACAGAGGCTGGACGGAAGTCATTCCTGTTCCAGGGGTCCAAGTTATACAACAAGCTACCAGATTCGATGAAACAAGAAAAGTCTGTAATGAATTTCAAGAGACAATGCGACCAGCTAGATAGTGGATTCAACTCTTAAATATCTATTCAAAGTTTTTTTTTTGTTTTTTTTTAAATATGATCCTGTAATTTAATATCTTTTAATTTCTTTAACTTTTAATTTTAACAGGACCTTGACTGATAGCAGCTTCTTGGCAAGCTGACCAAGTTTTTATCCTGTATAAATATTGATTATTATTATTATTATTATTATTATTAATGTGAAATGTTATGTGCTTCAATGCATTTGTTGCCATACAGTCTCCACTATGTTCAATATGAGGATCAATAATAGATTTGAAACACTTCTTACAATACTCCTTTGCTTTTCTTGAAATGTAAGTCAGGAGGGTTGCTGAATGTGCTTCTTGAATCTTATCATTTGGTAGTTGTTCAATTGATAACTTCATGTTAGAAGGTCTTTTACTTTTAGATGATTTCACTACTGATTCATCATCACCCTTCCGTTTGGCTGATTTAACTGCTAACTCGCCACTGGGTAGATCGTCACAATCATCCTTCCTTTTAGGTGTGTCTTCAACATCATAAAGTAGCAAATTGAGCAGTGCCTTTATCATTTCTTCATTGAGATTAACTCCAATCTTACTTGGTTTCTCAACTTTCCACCTTCTCACACTCAGACAAAATTGTTGTGGTTTATCTCCGTTTTGTTGAATGTAAATGTCCATCTTAGCCATACCATCACCAACAACATCTGGACGACCTTTTAACACTTCTGTGTATAGTGATGGAAACTTTGCTGTTACTCTAGCATATTGCTTAGATATAACATTGACCTTCATTGATTCTAGTAAACTCTTTGAATCCTTGCCTTCAATTTCAATCTGTCCATCTTCACTCACAGCAAGATGATCTTTGATTATGGATAACTAACGCTTCAGAATAATTTCTAAAAATCGTATGCTCTTTGCGAAAACCTTTTCTTTATTATTCTGTTGGGTGCAGTTGCCCCTGTCGTCCTCCGCATTTCCGCATTATTATACTCGTTCTTTTGATCTATTATACCATTTGTTTGTAGTCTTTATCAGATATAGTCACCATTTAAGTAATCTCTGTTTCACGAGTATCTTACGGCAACATTACTACAATCGAATTAAACCAAAATGGACTCTGCACAAGGAAAATCGGCGACATTTGATGGCACAGGGGACGTTCGTTCATTCATCGCAAAAGTAGAGCCTTATTCGTCATTGAAGAGTTACACTGGAGAGAAATGTGCCCAAGCCTTAGCAAGTAAGTTGGAGGGCCCTGCTTTTGATGTTTATTTATGATCGCAAGGATGCCAGCAAAATTACAGCTGAGTTATTAAAAGAATTTGAACGCGGCAGACGTAACAGAGAAGAAGCCCTCAGCGAGCTTCAAGATTTTGCCTACAAAATCTTAGAGCTCGTGAAGTTGGCTTATCCAACATTCGCACGGAGAACCCAAGAAACCATCGCAAGAGATTATTTTGTCAAGGGATTACATGTCGACATGCAAGTGGCGCGGTAAGAATGGGACGCGGTAATAATTTTCGTAGATTTCAGCCCCCAAAACCCCCAGGAAACCTCCGTTGTCGAACCTGCCAAAGTAACGAGCACCTCTATAGGGCCTGCCCAATGCGATTTTGTCAAGCCTGCGGTAAAGGTAGCCACGACGCTTGGGATTCCAGCTGTGAAAACTATCAATGACTATACGAACCCAAACAAAACCAAGACAAGAACCAAAATGTAAACATTTGTGAAGATGACAGTAAAGTTACTACCGTCATTTTGAAAGCAGAATTGAATGGGCAGTTGAATAATGTGTTATTAATACTCACCTGTCTCAGGAAGTGGGCGTTCGTGCGTTAGCCCTTGAACTGCCTGAGCAAAACCTAGCCTTAAGGTCGGTGGGTGCCCAGGAAAACACTTTTCCCGCCAACGCACCTGTCACCGCAGCAAAAAACTGCGGGATAAAGAAGGAAAAAGAAGAGAAAAGGGGGGAGTCGAAGAGAAGAAGAATGTAAAAAAAAGAGAGGGAGGGAAAACCAGGGTGGAGACGAAATTGTCCGCTGTGATTTTCAGGCGTGCAAACTGATCTGAATAAATCTCAAGGGATCTAGCAAGTTAGATAGCATGGTGTGACCCGCTGTGACCTCGTGATAGTGCAAGCAGACGAACTACCACCCTCCCCAGTAGCAGTGACACTTCGCCCAGGTGGTATTAACTGCGGTTAAATCAGGTCTAACCCATATTTAATACTCACCTGTCTCAGGAAGTGGGCCTTCGTGCGATAGCCCTTGAACTGCCTGAGCAAAACCTAGCCTTAAGGTCGTGATTGCCCAGGAAAACACTTTTCCCGCCAAAGGACACGCCAGTGTACCCACCAATCACCAAAAGATAATACTAAAATCCTAGCAAACCTAGCAATAACAGGCTTGCCCAAACCCACTAGAACCAGGGATGGACCCCGAAAGGTAGAAGACAAATAAAGAGAGACAAGCTAAGAGCAAGACAGAAGAAGAAGCAAAGAACAGAAATAAGGAAGAAGACAATGGCATGGCCCGAAGGCAACGGCATGGCCCGAAGGCAACGGCATGGCCCGAAGACAAAAACAAGGCCCGAAGGCAAACAAATGGCCCGAAGACCAAATTTACCATTAGTATTGTTATGATAATATATGCATGGCCCAAAGGCAAAACCAAGGCCTGCAGGCAAACAAATGGCCCGAAGACCAAACTTACCATTAGTATTGTTATGATAATATATGCATGGCCCAAAGGCAAAAGCAAGGCCCAAAGGCAAACAAATGGCCCAAAGACCAAACTTACCATCAGTATTATTATGATAATATATGCATGGCCCGAAGGCAAACAAATGGCCTGAAGACCAAACCTATCAGTAGTATTATTATGATAATATATGCATGGCCCGAAGGCAAAAACAAGGCCTGCAGGAAAACAAATGGCCCGAAGACCAAACTTACCATTAGTATTGTTATGATAATATATGCATGGCCCAAAGGCAAAAGCAAGGCCCAAAGGGAAACGAATGGCCCAAAGACCAAACTTACCCTTAGTATTATTATGATAATAGACGCGTGGCCCAAAAGCAACCAAATGGCCCAAAGACCAAGCTTCTCATCAGCATTATCATGATAATATACGCATGGCGCGAAGGCAAAAACAAGGCCTGCAGGCAAACAAATGGCCCGAAGACCAAACTTACCATTAGTATTGTTATGATAATATATGCATGGCCCAAAGGCAAAAGCAAAGCCCAAAGGGAGACGAAGGGCCCAAAGACCAAACTTACCTTTAGTATTATTAAGATAATAGACGCGTGGCCCAAAAGCAACCAAATGGCCCAAAGACCAAACTTCTCACGAGCATTATTATGATAATATACGCATGGCACGAAGGCAAAAACAAGGCCCGAAGGCAAACAAATGGCCCAAAGACCAAACGTACCTTTAGTATTGTTATGACAATATATGCATGGCCCAAAGGCAAAAGCAAGGCCCGAAGGCAAACAAATGGCCGGAAGACCAAAGTTATCATTAGTTATATTATAATAATATACGCATAGCCTGAAGGCAAAAAAAACAAGGACCGAAGGCAAACAAAAGGCCCGACGATCAAACTTACCATTACTATTATTATGATAATATACGCCTTGCCCGAAGGCAACAGCAGGCCTGAAAGCAAACAAATGGCCTGAAGACCAAACTTACCATTAGTATTGTTATGATAATATATGCATGGCCCAAAGGCAAAAGCAAGGCCCAAAGGGAGACGAATGGCCCAAAGACCAAACTTACCATTAGTATTGTTATGATAATATATGCATGGCCCAAGGGCAAAAGCAAGGCCCAAAGGGAGACGAATGGCCCAAAGACCAAACTTACCTTTAGTATTATTATGATAATAGACGCATGGCACGAAGGCAAAAACAAGGCCCGAAGGCAAACAAATGGCCCAAAGACCAAACGTACCTTTAGTATTGTTATGATAATATATGCATGGCCCAAAGGCAAAAGCAAGGCCCGAAGGCAAACAAATGGCCGGAAGACCAAAGTTATCATTAGTAATATTATAATAATATACGCATAGCCCGGAGGCAAAAAAACAAGGACCGAAGGCAAACAAATGGCCCGACGATCAAACTTACCATTACTATTATTATGATAATATACGCCTTGCCCGAAGGCAACAGCAGGCCTGAAGGCAAACGAATGGCCCGAAGACCAAACTTACCATTAGTATTGTTATGATAATATATGCATGGCCCAAAGGCAAAAGCAAGGCCCAAAGGGAGACGAATGGCCCAAAGACCAAACTTACCATTAGTATTGTTATGATAATATATGCATGGCCCAAGGGCAAAAGCAAGGCCCAAAGGGAGACGAATGGCCCAAAGACCAAACTTACCTTTAGTATTATTATGATAATAGACGCGTGGCCCAAAAGCAACCAAATGGCCCAAAGACCAAACTTCTCATGAGCATTATTATGATAATATACGCATGGCACGAAGGCAAAAACTAGGCCCGAAGGCAAACAAATGGCCCGAAGACCAAACTTACCATCAGTATTTTTATGATAATATATATGCATGGCCCGAAGGCAAACAAATGGCCTGAAGACCAAACCTATCAGTAGTATTATTATGATAATATACGCATGGCCCGAAGGCAAAAACAAGGCCTGCAGGCAAACAAATGGCCCGAAGACCAAACTTACAATTAGTATTGTTATGATAATATATGCATGGCCCAAGGGCAAAAGCAAGGCCCAAAGGGAGACGAATGGCCCAAAGACCAAACTTACCTTTAGTATTATTATGATAATAGACGCATGGCACGAAGGCAAAAACAAGGCCCGAAGGCAAACAAATGGCCCAAAGACCAAACGTACCTTTAGTATTGTTATGATAATATATGCATGGCCCAAAGGCAAAAGCAAGGCCCGAAGGCAAACAAATGGCCGGAAGACCAAAGTTATCATTAGTAATATTATAATAATATACGCATAGCCCGAAGGCAAAAAAACAAGGACCGAAGGCAAAGAAATGGCCCGACGATCAAACTTACCATTACTATTATTATGATAATATACGCCTTGCCCGAAGGCAACAGCAGGCCTGAAGGCAAACGAATGGCCCGAAGACCAAACTTACCATTAGTATTGTTATGATAATATATGCATGGCCCAAAGGCAACAGCAAGGCCCAAAGGGAGACGAATGGCCCAAAGACCAAACTTACCATTAGTATTGTTATGATAATATATGCATGGCCCAAGGGCAAAAGCAAGGCCCAAAGGGAGACGAATGGCCCAAAGACCAAACTTACCTTTAGTATTATTATGATAATAGACGCGTGGCCCAAAAGCAACCAAATGGCCCAAAGACCAAACTTCTCATGAGCATTATTATGATAATATACGCATGGCACGAAGGCAAAAACTAGCCGCGAAGGCAAACAAATGGCCCGAAGACCAAACTTACCATCAGTATTTTTATGATAATATATATGCATGGCCCGAAGGCAAACAAATGGCCTGAAGACCAAACCTATCAGTAGTATTATTATGATAATATACGCATGGCCCGAAGGCAAAAACAAGGCCTGCAGGCAAACAAATGGCCCGAAGACCAAACTTACAATTAGTATTGTTATGATAATATATGCATGACCCAAAGGCAGAAGCAAGGCCCAAAGGGAGACGAATGGCCCAAAGACCAAACTTACCTTTAGTATTATTATGATAATAGAAGCGTGGCCCAAAAGCAACCAAATGGCCCAAAGTCCAAACTTCTCATGAGCATTATTATGATAATATACGCATGGCACGAAGGCAAAAACAAGGCCGGAAGGCAAACAAATGGCCCGAAGACCAAACTTACCATTAGTATTGTTATGATAATATGTGCATGGCCCGAAGGCAAACAAATGGCCTGAAGACCAAACCTATCAGTAGTATTATTATGATAATATACGCATGGCCTGAAGGCAAAAACAAGGCCTGCAGGCAAGCAAATGGCCCGAAGACCAAACTTACCATTAGTTTTATTATGATAATATACGCATGGCCCGAAGGCAAACAAATGGCCCGAAGACCAAACCCATCAGTAGTATTATAATGATAAAATACGCATGGCCCGCAGGCAAAAACAAGGCCTGAAGGCAAACAAATGGCCTGAAAACCAAACTTATCAATAGCATTATTATGATAATATATGCATGGCACGCAGGCAAAAACAAGGCCTGCAGGCAAACAAATGGCCCGAAGTCCAAACTCACCATTAGTATTGTTATGATAATATATGCATGGCCCAAAGGCAAAAGCAAGGCCCAAAGGGAGACGAATGGCCCAAAGACCAAAATTACCCTTAGTATTATTATGATAATAGACGCGTGGCCCAAAAGCAACCAAATGGCCCAAAGACCAAACTTCTCCTGAGCATTATTATGATAATATATGCATGGCACGAAGGCAAAAACAAGGCCGGAAGGCAAACAAATGGCCCGAAGACCAAACTTACCATTAGTATTGTTATGATAATATGTGCATGGCCCAAAGGCAAAAGCAAGGCCCAAAGGCACACAAATGGCCCAAAGACCAAACTTACCATCATTATTATTATGATAATATACGCATGGCCCGAAGGCAAACAAATGGCCTGAAGACCAAACCTATCAGTAGTATTATTGCGATAATATACGCATGGCCCGAAGGTAAAAACAAGGCCTGCAGGCAAACAAATGGCCCGAAGACCAAACTTACCATTAGTATTGTTATGATAATATATGCATGGCCCAAAGGCAAAAGCAAGGCCTAAAGGGAGACGAATGGCCCAAAGACCAAACTTACCCTTAGTATTAGTATGATAATCAACGCGTGGCCCAAAAGCAGCCAAATGGCCCAAAGACCAAGCTTCTCATGAGCATTATTATGATAATATACGCATGGCACGAAGGCAACAACAAGGCCCGAAGGAAAACAAATGGCCCGAAGACCAAACTTACCATTAGTATTGTTATGATAATATGTGCATGGCCCAAAGGCAAAAGCAAGGCCCAAAGGCAAACAAATGGCCCGAAGACCAAACTTACCATCAGTATTTTTATGATAATATATATGCAAGGCCCGAAGGCAAACAAATGGCCTGAAGACCAAACCTATCAGTAGTATTATTATGATAATATACGCATGGCCCGAAGGCAAACAAATGGCCCGAAGACCAAACCCATCAGTAGTATTATAATGATAAAATACGCATGGCCCGCAGGCAAAAACAAGGCCTGAAGGCAAACAAATGGCCTGAAAACCAAACTTATCAATAGCATTATTATGATAATATATGCATGGCACGCAGGCAAAAACAAGGCCTGCAGGCAAACAAATGGCCCGAAGTCCAAACTCACCATTAGTATTGTTATGATAATATATGCATGGCCCAAAGGCAAAAACAAGGCCCAAAGGGAGACGAATGGCCCAAAGACCAAAATTACCCTTAGTATTATTATGATAATAGACGCGTGGCCCAAAAGCAACCAAATGGCCCAAAGACCAAAGTTCTCATCAGCATTATTATGATAATATATGCATGTCCCGAAGGCAAAAACAAGGCCTGCAGGCAAACAAATGGCCCGAAGACCAAACTTACCATTAGTATTGTTATGATAATGTATGCATGTCCCAAAGGCAAAAGCAAGGCCCAAAGGGAGACGAATGGCCCAAAGACCAAACTTATCTTTAGTATTATTATGATAATAGACGCGTGGCCCAAAAGCAACCAAATGGCCCAAAGACCAAACTTCTCATGAGCATTATTATGATAATATATGCTTGGCACGAAGGCAAAAACAAGGCCGGAAGGCAAACAAATGGCCCGAAGACCAAACTTACCATTAGTATTGTTATGATAATATGTGCATGGCCCAAAGGCAAAAGCAAGGCCCAAAGGCACACAAATGGCCCAAAGACCAAACTTACCATCATTACTATTATGATAATATACGCATGGCCCGAAGGTAAACAAATGGCCTGAAGACCAAACCTATCAGTAGTATTATTGCAATAATATACGCATGGCCCGAAGGTAAAAACAAGGCCTGCAGGCAAACAAATGGCCCGAAGACCAAACTTACCATTAGTATTGTTATGATAATATATGCATGGCCCAAAGGCAAAAGCAAGGCCTAAAGGGAGACGAATGGCCCAAAGACCAAACTTACCCTTAGTATTAGTATGATAATCAACGCGTGGCCCAAAAGCAACCAAATGGCCCAAAGACCAAGCTTCTCATGAGCATTATTATGATAATATACGCATGGCACGAAGGCAACAACAAGGCCCGAAGGAAAACAAATGGCCCGAAGACCAAACTTACCATTAGTATTGTTATGATAATATGTGCATGGCCCAAAGGCAAAAGCAAGGCCCAAAGGCAAACAAATGGCCCGAAGACCAAACTTACCATCAGTATTATTATGATAATATACGCATGGCCCGAAGGCAAACAAATGGCCTGAAGACCAAACCTATCAGTAGTATTATTATGATAATATACGCATGGCCCGAAGGCAAAAGCAAGGCCCAAAGGGAGACGAATGGCCCAAAGACCAAACTTACCTTTAGTATTATTATGATAATAGACGCATGGCACGAAGGCAAAAACAAGGCCCGAAGGCAAACAAATGGCCCAAAGGCCAAACGTACCTTTAGTATTGTTATGATAATATATGCATGGCCCAAAGGCAAAAGCAAGGCCCGAAGGCAAACAAATGGCCGGAAGACCAAAGTTATCATTAGTAATATTATAATAATATACGCATAGCCCGAAGGCAAAAAAACAAGGACCGAAGGCAAACAAATGGCCCGACGATCAAACTTACCATTACTATTATTATGATAATATACGCCTTGCCCGAAGGCAACAGCAGGCCTGAAGGCAAACGAATGGCCCGAAGACCAAACTTACCATTAGTATTGTTATGATAATATATGCATGGCCCAAAGGCAAAAGCAAGGCCCAAAGGGAGACGAATGGCCCAAAGACCAAACTTACCATTAGTATTGTTATGATAATATATGCATGGCCCAAAGGCAAAAGAAAGGCCCAAAGGGAGACGAATGCCCCAAAGACCAAACTTACCCTTAGTATTATTATGATAATAGACACGTGGCCCAAAGACAACCAAATGGCCCGAAGACCAAACTTCTCATGAGCATTATTATGATAATAAACGCATGGCCCGAAGGCAAAAACAAGGCCCGAAGGCAAACAAATGGCCCGAAGACCAAACTTAGCATTAGTTTTAATATGATAATATACGAATGGCACGAAGGCAAACGCAAGGCCCGAAGGCAAAAACAAGGCCTGCAGGCAAAGAAAGGGCCCGAAGACCAAACTTACCATTAGTATTGTTATGATAATATATGCATGGCCCAAAGGCAAAAGCAAGGCCCAAAGGGAGACGAATGCCCCAAAGACCAAACTTACCCTTAGTATTATTAGGATAATAGACACGTGGCCCAAAGGCAACTAAATGGCCCGAAGACCAAACTTCTCATGAGCATTATTATGATAATAAACGCATGGCCCGAAGGCAAAAACAAGGCCCGAAGGCAAACAAATGGCCCGAAGACCAAACTTACCATTAGTTTTATTATGATAGTATACGCATGGCCCGAAGGCAACGGTATGGCCTGAAGGCAACGGCATGGCCCGAAGGCAACAGCATGGCACAAAGGCAAATGCAAGGCCCGAATGCAAACAAATGGCCGGAAGACCAAACTTATCATTAGTATTATTATAATAATATACGCATAGCCCCAGGGCAAAAAAACAAGGACCGAAGGCAAACAAATGGTCCGACGATCAAACTTACCATTAGTATTGTTATGATAATCTTTGCATGGCCCAAAGGCAAAAGCAAGGCCCAAAGGGAGACGAATGGCCCAAAGACCAAACTTACCCTTAGTATTATTATGATAATAGACGCGTGGCCCAAAAGCAACCAAATGGCCCAAAGACCGAACTTCTCATGAGCATTATTATAATAATATACGCATAGCCCGAAGGCAAAAAAACAAGGACCGAAGGCAAACAAATGGCCCGACGATCAAACTTACCATTAGTATTATTATGATAATATACGCATTGCCCGAGGGCAACAGCAGGCCTGAAGGCAAACAAATGGCCCGAAGACCAAACTTACCATTAGTATTGTTATGATAATATATGCATGGCCCAAAGGCAAAAGCAAGGCCCAAAGGGAGACGAATGCCCCAAAGACCAAAGTTACCCTTAGTATTATTATGATAATAGACACGTGGCCCAAAGGCAAACAAATGGCACGAAGACCAAACTTAGCATTAGTTTTATTATGATAATATACGAATGGCACGAAGGCAAACGCAAGGCCCGAAGGCAAAAACAAGGCCTGCAGGCAAAGAAAGGGCCCGAAGACCAAACTTACCATTAGTATTGTTATGATAATATATGCATGGCCCAAAGGCAAAAGCAAGGCCCAAAGGGAGACGAATGCCCCAAAGACCAAACTTACCCTTAGTATTATTAGGATAATAGACACGTGGCCCAAAGGCAACTAAATGGCCCGAAGACCAAACTTCTCATGAGCATTATTATGATAATAAACGCATGGCGCGAAGGCAAAAACAAGGCCCGAAGGCAAACAAATGGCCCGAAGACCAAACTTACCATTAGTTTCATTATGATAATATACGCATGGCCCGAAGGCAACGGTATGGCCTGAAGGCAACGGCATGGCCCGAAGGCAACAGTATGCCACAAAGGCAAACGCAAGGCCCGAAGGCAAACAAATGGCTGGAAGACCAAACTTATCATTAGTATTATTATAATAATATACGCATAGCCCGAAGGCAAAAAAACAAGGACCAAAGGCAAACAAATGGCCCGACGATCAAACTTACCATTAGTATTATTATGATAATATACGCATTGCCCGAAGGCAACAGCAGGCCTGAAGGCAAACAAATGGCCCGAAGACCAAACTTACCATTAGCATTGTTATGATAATATATGCATGGCCCAAAGGCAAAAGCAAGGCCCAAAGGGAGACGAATGGCCCAAAGACCAAACTTACCATTAGTATTGTTATGATAATATATGCATGGCCCAAGGGCAAAAGCAAGGCCCAAAGGGAGACGAATGGCCCAAAGACCAAACTTACCTTTAGTATTATTATGATAATAGACGCGTGGCCCAAAAGCAACCAAATGGCCCAAAGACCAAACCTATCAGTAGTATTATAATGATAAAATACGCATGGCCCGCAGGCAAAAACAAGGCCTGAAGGCAAACAAATGGCCTGAAAACCAAACTTATCAATAGCATTATTATGATAATATATGCATGGCACGCAGGCAAAAACAAGGCCTGCAGGCAAACAAATGGCCCGAAGTCCAAAATTACCCTTAGTATTATTATGATAATAGACGCGTGGCCCAAAAGCAACCAAATGGCCCAAAGACCAAAGTTCTCATCAGCATTATTATGATAATATACGCATGGGACGAAGGCAAAAACAAGGCCCAAAGGCACACAAATGGCCCAAAGACCAAACTTACCATCATTATTTTTATGATAATAAACGCATGGCCCGAAGGCAAAAGCAAGGCCCAATGGGAGACGAATGGCCCAAAGACCAAACTTACCATTAGTATTGTTATGATAATATATGCATGGCCCAAGGGCAAAAGCAAGGCCCAAAGGGAGACGAATGGCCCAAAGACCAAACTTACCTTTAGTATTATTATGATAATAGAAGCGTGGCCCAAAAGCAACCAAATGGCCCAAAGACCAAACCTATCAGTAGTATTGTAATGATAAAATACGCATGGCCCGCAGGCAAAAGCAAGGCCCAAAGGGAGACGAATGGCCCAAAGACCAAACTTACCATTAGTATTGTTATGATAATATATGCATGGCCCAAGGGCAAAAGCAAGGCCCAAAGGGAGACGAATGGCCCAAAGACCAAAATTACCCTTAGTATTATTATGATAATAGACGCGTGGCCCAAAGGCAAACAAATGGCCTGAAGACCAAACCTATCAGTAGTATTATTATGATAATATACGCATGGCCTGACGGCAAAAACAAGGCCTGCAGGCAAGCAAATGGCCCGAAGACCAAACTTAGCATTGGTATTATTATGATAATATACACATGGCCCGAAGGCAAACAAATGGCCTGAAGACCAAACCTATCAGTAGTATTATAATGATAATGGCCTGAAGACAAAACTTATCAATAGTATTATTATGATAATATATGCATGGCCAACAGGCAAAAACAAGGCCTGCAGGGAAACAAATGGCCCGAAAACCAAACTTACCATTAGTATTGTTATGATAATATATGCATGGCCCAAAGGCAAAGCAAGGCCCAAAGGGAGACGAATGCCCCAAAGACCAAAGTTACCCTTAGTATTATTATGATAATAGACACGTGGCCCAAAGGCAAACAAATGGCACGAAGACCAAACTTAGCATTAGTTTTATTATGATAATATACGAATGGCACGAAGGCAAACACAAGGCCCGAAGGCAAAAACAAGGCCTGCAGGCAAAGAAAGGGCCCGAAGACCAAACTTACCATTAGTATTGTTATGATAATATATGCATGGCCCAAAGGCAAAAGCAAGGCCGAAAGGGAGACGAATGCCCCAAAGACCAAACTTACCCTTAGTATTATTAGGATAATAGACACGTGGCCCAAAGGCAACTAAATGGCCCGAAGACGAAACTTCTCATGAGCATTATTATGATAATAAACGCATGGCGCGAAGGCAAAAACAAGGCCCGAAGGCAAACAAATGGCCCGAAGACCAAACTTACCATTAGTTTCATTATGATAATATACGCATGGCCCGAAGGCAACGGTATGGCCTGAAGGCAACGGCATGGCCCGAAGGCAACAGCATGCCACAAAGGCAAACGCAAGGCCCGAAGGCAAACAAATGGCCGGAAGACCAAACTTATCATTAGTATTATTATAATAATATTTGCATAGCCCGAAGGCAAAAAAACAAGGACCGAAGGCAAACAAATGGCCCGACGATCAAACTTACCATTAGTATTATTATGATAATATAAGCATTGCCCGAAGGCAACAGCAGGCCTGAAGGCAAACAAATGGCCCGAAGACCAAACTTACCATTAGCATTGTTATGATAATATATGCATGGCCCAAAGGCAAAAGCAAGGCCCAAAGGGAGACGAATGGCCCAAAGACCAAACTTACCATTAGTATTGTTATGATAATATATGCATGGCCCAAGGGCAAAAGCAAGGCCCAAAGGGAGACGAATGGCCAAAGACCAAACTTACCTTTAGTATTATTATGATAATAGACGCGTGGCCCAAAAGCAACCAAATGGCCCAAAGACCAAACCTATCAGTAGTATTGTAATGATAAAATACGCATGGCCCGCAGGCAAAAGCAAGGCCCAAAGGGAGACGAATGGCCCAAAGACCAAACTTACCATTAGTATTGTTATGATATAATATGCATGGCCCAAGGGCAAAAGCAAGGCCCAAAGGGAGACGAATGGCCCAAAGACCAAAATTACCCTTAGTATTATTATGATAATAGACGCGTGGCCCAAAGCAACCAAATGGCCCGAAGACCAAACTTACCATTAGTATTGTTATGATAATATGTGCATGGCCCAAAGGCAAAAGCAAGGCCCAAAGGCACACAAATGGCCCAAAGACCAAACTTACCATCATTATTATTATGATAATATACGCATGGCCCGAAGGCAAACAAATGGCCTGAAGACCAAACCTATCAGTAGTATTATTATGATAATATACGCATGGCCTGACGGCAAAAACAAGGCCTGCAGGCAAGCAAATGGCCCGAAGACCAAACTTACCATTGGTATTATTATGATAATATACACATGGCCCGAAGGCAAACAAATGGCCTGAAGACCAAACCTATCAGTAGTATTATAATGATAATGGCCTGAAGACAAAACTTATCAATAGTATTATTATGATAATATATGCATGGCCAACAGGCAAAAACAAGGCCTGCAGGGAAACAAATGGCCCGAAAACCAAACTTACCATTAGTATTGTTATGATAATATATGCATGGCCCAAAGGCAAAAGCAAGGCCCAAAGGGAGACGAATGGCCCAAGACCAAAATTACCCTTAGTATTATTATGATAATAGACGCGTGGCCCAAAAGCAACCAAATGGTCCAAAGACCAAAGTTCTCATCAACATTATTATGATAATATACGCATGGCACGAAGGCAAAAACAAGGCCTGCAGGCAAACAAATGGCCCGAAGACCAAACTTACCATTAGTATTGTAATGATAATATATGCATGGCCCAAAGGCAAAAGCAAGTCCCAAAGGCAAACAAATGACCCAAAGACCAAACTTACCATCAGTATTATTATGATAATATATGCATGGCCCGAAGGGAAACAAATGGCCTGAAGACCAAACCTATCAGTAGTATTATTGCGATAATATACGCATGGCCCGAAGGCAAAAACAAGGCCTGCAGGCAAACAAATGGCCCGAAGACCAAACTTACCATTAGTATTGTTATGATAATATATGCATGGCCCAAAAGCAAAAGCAAGTCCCAAAGGCAAACAAATGGCCCAAAGACCAAACTTACCATCAGTATTATTATGATAATATATGCATGGCCGGAAGGGAAACAAATGGCCTGAAGACCAAACCTATCAGTAGTATTATTGCGATAATATACGCATGGCCCGAAGGCAAAAACAAGGCCTGCAGGCAAACAAATGGCCCGAAGACCAAACTTACCATTAGTATTGTTATGATAATATATGCATCGCCCAAAGGCAAAAGCAAGGCCTAAAGGGAGACGAATGGCCCAAAGACCAAACTTACCCTTAGTATTAGTATGATAATAAACGCGTGGCCCAAAAGCAACCAAATGGCCCAAAGACCAAACTTCTCATGAGCATTATTATGATAATATACGCATGGCACGAAGGCAACAACAAGGCCGGAAGGCAAACAAATGGCCCGAAGACCAAACTTACCATTAGTATTGTTATGATAATATGTGCATGGCCCAAAGGCGAAAGCAAGGCCCAAAGGCACAAAAATGGCCCGAAGACCAAACTTACCATTAGTATTATTATCATAATATACGCATGGCCCGAAGGCAAACAAATGGCCCGAAGACCAAACCTATCAGTAGTATTATAATGATAAAATACGCATGGCCCGCAGGCAAAAACAAGGCCTGAAGGCAAACAAATGGCCTGAAAACCAAACTTATCAATAGCATTATTATGATAATATATGCATGGCACGCAGGCAAAAACAAGGCCTGCAGGCAAACAAATGGCCCGAAGTCCAAACTCACCATTAGTATTGTTATGATAATATATGCATGGCCCAAAGGCAAAAGCAAGGCCCAAAGGGAGACGAATGGCCCAAAGACCAAAATTACCCTTAGTATTATTATGATAATAGACGCGTGGCCCAAAAGCAACCAAGTGGCCCAAAGACCAAAGTTCTCATCAGCATTATTATGCTAATATACGCATGCCACGAAGGCAAAAACAAGGCCCAAAGGCACACAAATGGCCCAAAGACCAAACTTACCATCTTTATTTTTATGATAATATACGCATGGCCCGAAGGCAAACAAATGGCCTGAAGACCAAACCTATCAGTAGTATTATTACGATAATATACGCATGTCCCGAAGGCAAAAACAAGGCCTGCAGGCAAACAAATGGCCCGAAGACCAAACTTACCATTAGTATTGTTATGATTATATATGCATGTCCCAAAGGGAGACGAATGGCCCAAAGACCAAACTTATCTTTAGTATTATTATGATAATAGACACGTGGCCCAAAAGCAACCAAATGGCCCAAAGACCAAACTTCTCATGAGCTTTATTATGATAATATATGCACCGCACGAAGGCAAAAACAAGGCCGGAAGGCAAACAAATGGCCCGAAGACCAAACTTACCATTAGTATTGTTATGATAATATGTGCATGGCCCAAAGGCAAAAGCAAGGCCCAAAGGCACACAAATGGCCCAAAGACCAAACTTACCATCATTATTATTATGATAATATACGCATGGCCCGAAGGCAAACAAATGGCCTGAAGACCAAACCTATCAGTAGTATTATTATGATAATATACGCATGGCCTGACGGCAAAAACAAGGCCTGCAGGCAAGCAAATGGCCCGAAGACCAAACTTACCATCAGTATTATTATGATAATATACGCATGGCCCGAAGGCAAAAAAACAAGGACCGAAGGCAAACAAATGGCCCGATGATCAAACTTACCATTAGTATTGTTATGATAATCTTTGCATGGCCCAAAGGCAAAAGCAAGGCCCAAAGGGAGACGAATGGCCCAAAGACCAAACTTACCCTTAGTATTATTATGATAATAGACGCGTGGCCCAAAAGCAACCAAATGGCTCAAAGACCAAACTTCTCATGAGCATTATTATGATAATATACGCATGGCACGAAGGCAAAAAAGGCCCGAAGGCAAACAAATGGCCCTAGGACCAAACTTACCATTAGTATTGTTATGATAATATATGCATGGCCCAAAGGCAAAGGCAAGGCCCAAAGGTAGACGAATGGCCCAAAGACCAAACTTACCTTTAGTATTATTATGATAATAGACCCGTGGCCCAAAAGCAACCAAATGGCCCAAAGACCAAACTTGTCATGAGCATTATTATGATAATATACGCATGGCACGAAGACAAAAACAAGGCCCGAAGGCAAACAAATGGCCCAAAGACCAAACTTACCATTAGTTTTATTATGATAATATACACATGGCCCGAAGGCAACGGTATGGCCTGAAGGCAACGGCATGGCCCGAAGGCAACAGCATGGCACAAAGGCAAACGCAAGGCCTGAAGGCAAACAAATGGCCCGAAGACCAAACTTACCATTAGCATTGTTATGATAATATATGCATGGCCCAAAGGCAAAAGCAAGGCCCAAAGGGAGACGAATGGCCCAAAGACCAAACTTACCATTAGTATTGTTATGATAATATATGCATGGCCCAAGGGCAAAAGCAAGGCCCAAAGGGAGACGAATGGCCCAAAGACCAAAATTACCCTTAGTATTATTATGATAATAGACGCGTGGCCCAAAGCAACCAAATGGCCCGAAGACCAAACTTACCATTAGTATTGTTATGATAATATGTGCATGGCCCAAAGGCAAAAGCAAGGCCCAAAGGCACACAAATGGCCCAAAGACCAAACTTACCATCATTATTATTATGATAATATACGCATGGCCCGAAGGCAAACAAATGGCCTGAAGACCAAACCTATCAGTAGTATTATTATGATAATATACGCATGTCCTGACGGCAAAAACAAGGCCTGCAGGCAAGCAAATGGCCCGAAGACCAAACTTACCATTGGTATTATTATGATAATATACACATGGCCCGAAGGCAAACAAATGGCCTGAAGACCAAACCTATCAGTAGTATTATAATGATAATGGCCTGAAGACAAAACTTATCAATAGTATGATTATGATAATATATGCATGGCCAACAGGCAAAAACAAGGCCTGCAGGCAAACAAATGGCCCGAAGACCAAACTTACCATTAGTATTGTTATGATAATATATGCATGGCCCAGAGGCAAAAGCAAGGCCTAAAGGGAGACGAATGGCCCAAAGACCAAACTTACCCTTAGTATTAGTATGATAATAAACGCGTGGCCCAAAAGCAACCAAATGGCCCAAAGACCAAACTTCTCATGAGCATTATTATGATAATATACGCATGGCAAGAAGGCAACAACAAGGCCGGAAGGCAAACAAATGGCCCGAAGACCAAACTTACCATTAGTATTGTTATGATAATATGTGCATGGCCCAAAGGCGAAAGCAAGGCCCAAAGGCACAAAAATGGCCCGAAGACCAAACTTACCATTAGTATTATTATCATAATATACGCATGGCCCGAAGGCAAACAAATGGCCCGAAGACCAAACCTATCAGTAGTATTATAATGATAAAATACGCATGGCCCGCAGGCAAAAACAAGGCCTGAAGGCAAACAAATGGCCTGAAAACCAAACTTATCAATAGCATTATTATGATAATATATGCATGGCACGCAGGCAAAAACAAGGCCTGCAGGCAAACAAATGGCCCGAAGTCCAAACTCACCATTAGTATTGTTATGATAATATATGCATGGCCCAAAGGCAAAAGCAAGGCCCAAAGGGAGACGAATGGCCCAAAGACCAAAATTACCCTTAGTATTATTATGATAATAGACGCGTGGCCCAAAAGCAACCAAGTGGCCCAAAGACCAAAGTTCTCATCAGCATTATTATGATAATATACGCATGGCACGAAGGCAAAAACAAGGCCCAAAGGCACACAAATGGCCCAAAGACCAAACTTACCATCTTTATTTTTATGATAATATACGCATGGCCCGAAGGCAAACAAATGGCCTGAAGACCAAACCTATCAGTAGTATTATTACGATAATATACGCATGTCCCGAAGGCAAAAACAAGGCCTGCAGGCAAACAAATGGCCCGAAGACCAAACTTACCATTAGTATTGTTATGATTATATATGCATGTCCCAAAGGGAGACGAATGGCCCAAAGACCAAACTTATCTTTAGTATTATTATGAAAATAGACACGTGGCCCAAAAGCAACCAAATGGCCCAAAGACCAAACTTCTCATGAGCATTATTATGATAATATATGCACCGCACGAAGGCAAAAACAAGGCCGGAAGGCAAACAAATGGCCCGAAGACCAAACTTACCATTAGTATTGTTATGATAATATGTGCATGGCCCAAAGGCAAAAGCAAGGCCCAAAGGCACACAAATGGCCCCAAGACCAAACTTACCATCATTATTATTATGATAATATACGCATGGCCCGAAGGCAAAAGAGGCCCGAAGGCAAACAAATGGCCCTAGGACCAAACTTACCATTAGTATTGTTATGATAATATATGCATGGCCCAAAGGCAAAGGCAAGGCCCAAAGGTAGACGAATGGCCCAAAGACCAAACTTACCTTTAGTATTATTATGATAATAGACCCGTGGCCCAAAAGCAACCAAATGGCCCAAAGACCAAACTTGTCATGAGCATTATTATGATAATATACGCATGGCACGAAGACAAAAACAAGGCCCGAAGGCAAACAAATGGCCCAAAGACCAAACTTACCATTAGTTTTATTATGATAATATACACATGGCCCGAAGGCAATGGTATGGCCTGAAGGCAACGGCATGGCCCGAAGGCAACAGCATGGCACAAAGGCAAACGCAAGGCCTGAAGGCAAACAAATGGCCGGAAGACCAAACTTATCATTAGTATTATTATAATAATATACGCATAGCCCGAAGGCAAAAAAACAAGGACCGAAGGCAAACAAATGGATCGAAGACCAAATTTACCATCAGTATTATTATGATAATATACGCATGGCCCGAAGGCAAACAAATGGCCTAAAGACCAAACCTATCAGTAGTATTATTATGATAATAGATGCGTTGCCCAAAAGCAACGAAATGGCCCAAAGACCAAACTTCTCATCAGCATTATTATAATAATATACGCATGGCACGAAGGCATAAACAAGGCCTGAAGGCAAACAAATGGCCCGAAGACCAAACTTACCATTAGTATTGTTATGATAATATATGCATGGCCCAAAGGCAAAAGCAAGGCCCAAAGGGAGACGAATGGCCCAAAGACCAAACTTACCTTTAGTATTATTATGATAATAGACGCGTGGCCCAAAAGCAACCAAATGGCCCAAAGGCCAAACTTCTCACGAGCATTATTATGATAATATACGCATGGCACGAAGGCAAAAACAAGGCCCGAAGGCAAACAAATGGCCCGAAGACCAAACTTACCTTTAGTATTGTTATGATAATATGTGCATGGCCCAAAGGCAAAAGCAAGGCCCAAAGGCAAACAAATGGCCCGAAGACCAAACTTTCCATCAGTATTATTATGATGATATACGCATGGCCCGAAGGGAAACAAATGGCCTGAAGACCAAACCTATCAGTAGTATTATTATGATAATACACGCATGGCCCGAAGGCAAAAACAAGGCCTGCATGCAAACAAATGGCCCGAAGACCAAACTTACCATTAGTATTGTTATGATAATATGTGCATGGCCCGAAGGCAAACAAATGGCCTGAAGACCAAACCTATCAGTAGTATTATTATGATAATATACGCATGGCCTGAAGGCAAAAACAAGGCCTGCAGGCAAGCAAATGACCCGAAGACCAAACTTACCATTAGTATTATTATGATAATATACGCATGGCCGGAAGGCAAACAAATGGCCCGAAGACCAAACCCATCAGTAGTATTATAATGATAAAATACGCATGGCCCGGAGGCAAAAACAAGGCCTGAAGGCAAACAAATGGCCTGAAAACCAAACTTATCAATAGCATTATTATGATAATATATGCATGGCACGCAGGCAAAAACAAGGCCTGCAGGCAAACAAATGGCCCGAAGTCCAAACTCACCATTAGTATTGTTATGATAATATATGCATGGCCCAAAGGCAAAAGCAAGGCCCAAAGGGAGACGAATGGCCCAAAGACCAAAATTACCCTTAGTATTATTATGATAATAGACGCGTTGCCCAAAAGCAACCAAATGGCCCAAAGACCAAAGTTCTCATCAGCATTATTATGATAATATATGCATGTCCCGAAGGCAAAAACAAGGCCTGCAGGCAAACAAATGGCCCGAAGACCAAACTTACCATTAGTATTGTTATTATAATATATGCATGTCCCAAAGGCAAAAGCAAGGCCCAAAGGGAGACGAATGGCCAAAAGACCAAACTTATCTTTAGTATTATTATGATAATAGACGCGTGGCCCAAAAGCAACCAAATGGCCCAAAGACCAAACTTCTCATGAGCATTATTATGATAATATATGCATGGCACGAAGGCAAAAACAAGGCCGGAAGGCAAACAAATGGCCCAAAGACCAAACGTACCTTTAGTATTGTTATGATAATATATGCATGGCCCAAAGGCAAAAGCAAGGCCCGAAGGCAAACAAATGGCCGGAAGACCAAAGTTATCATTAGTTATATTATAATAATATACGCATAGCCTGAAGGCAAAAAAAACAAGGACCGAAGGCAAACAAAAGGCCCGACGATCAAACTTACCATTACTATTATTATGATAATATACGCCTTGCCCGAAGGCAACAGCAGGCCTGAAAGCAAACAAATGGCCCGAAGACCAAACTTACCATTAGTATTGTTATGATAATATATGCATGGCCCAAAGGCAAAAGCAAGGCCCAAAGGGAGACGAATGGCCCAAAGACCAAACTTACCATTAGTATTGTTATGATAATATATGCATGGCCCAAGGGCAAAAGCAAGGCCCAAAGGGAGACGAATGGCCCAAAGACCAAACTTACCTTTAGTATTATTATGATAATAGACGCATGGCACGAAGGCAAAAACAAGGCCCGAAGGCAAACAAATGGCCCAAAGACCAAACGTACCTTTAGTATTGTTATGATAATATATGCATGGCCCAAAGGCAAAAGCAAGGCCCGAAGGCAAACAAATGGCCGGAAGACCAAAGTTATCATTAGTAATATTATAATAATATACGCATAGCCCGAAGGCAAAAAAACAAGGACCGAAGGCAAACAAATGGCCCGACGATCAAACTTACCATTACTATTATTATGATAATATACGCCTTGCCCGAAGGCAACAGCAGGCCTGAAGGCAAACGAATGGCCCGAAGACCAAACTTACCATTAGTATTGTTATGATAATATATGCATGGCCCAAAGGCAAAAGCAAGGCCCAAAGGGAGACGAATGGCCCAAAGACCAAACTTACCATTAGTATTGTTATGATAATATATGCATGGCCCAAGGGCAAAAGCAAGGCCCAAAGGGAGACGAATGGCCCAAAGACCAAACTTACCTTTAGTATTATTATGATAATAGACGCGTGGCCCAAAAGCAACCAAATGGCCCAAAGACCAAACTTCTCATGAGCATTATTATGATAATATACGCATGGCACGAAGGCAAAAACAAGGCCGGAAGGCAAACAAATGGCCCGAAGACCAAACTTACCATTAGTATTGTTATGATAATATGTGCATGGCCCGAAGGCAAACAAATGGCCTGAAGACCAAACCTATCAGTAGTATTATTATGATAATATACGCATGGCCTGAAGGCAAAAACAAGGCCTGCAGGCAAGCAAATGGCCCGAAGACCAAACTTACCATTAGCTTTATTATGATAATATACGCATGGCCCGAAGGCAAACAAATGGCCCGAAGACCAAACCCATCAGTAGTATTATAATGATAAAATACGCATGGCCCGCAGGCAAAAACAAGGCCTGAAGGCAATCAAATGGCCTGAAAACCAAACTTATCAATAGCATTATTATGATAATATATGCATGGCACGCAGGCAAAAACAAGGCCTGCAGGCAAACAAATGGCCCGAAGTCCAAACTCACCATTAGTATTGTTATGATAATATATGCATGGCCCAAAGGCAAAAGCAAGGCCCAAAGGGAGACGAATGGCCCAAAGACCAAAATTACCCTTAGTATTATTATGATAATAGACGTGTGGCCCAAAAGCAACCAAATGGCCCAAAGACCAAAGTTCTCATCAGCATTATTACGATAATATATGCATGTCCCGAAGGCAAAAACAAGGCCTGCAGGCAAACAAATGGCCCGAAGACCAAACTTACCATTAGTATTGTTATGATAATATATGCATGTCCCAAAGGCAAAAGCAAGGCCAAAGGGAGACGAATGGCCCAAAGACCAAACTTATCTTTAGTATTATTATGATAATAGACGCGTGGCCCAAAAGCAACCAAATGGCCCAAAGACCAAACTTCTCATGAGCATTATTATGATAATATATGCATGGCACGAAGGCAAAAACAAGGCCGGAAGGCAAACAAATGGCCCGAAGACCAAACTTACCATTAGTATTGTTATGATAATATGTGCATGGCCCAAAGGCAAAAGCAAGGCCCAAAGGCACACAAATGGCCCAAAGACCAAACTTACCATCATTATTATTATGATAATATACGCATGGCCCGAAGGCAAACAAATGGCCTGAAGACCAAACCTATCAGTAGTATTATTGCGATAATATACGCATGGCCCGAAGGTAAAAACAAGGCCTGCAGGCAAACAAATGGCCCGAAGACCAAACTTACCATTAGTATTGTTATGATAATATATGCATGGCCCAAAGGCAAAAGCAAGGCCTAAAGGGAGACGAATGGCCCAAAGACCAAACTTACCCTTAGTATTAATATGATAATCAACGCGTGGCCCAAAAGCAGCCAAATGGCCCAAAGACCAAGCTTCTCATGAGCATTATTATGATAATATACGCATGGCACGAAGGCAACAACAAGGCCCGAAGGAAAACAAATGGCCCGAAGACCAAACTTACCATTAGTATTGTTATGATAATATGTGCATGGCCCAAAGGCAAAAGCAAGGCCCAAAGGCAAACAAATGGCCCGAAGACCAAACTTACCATCAGTATTTTTATGATAATATATATGCAAGGCCCGAAGGCAAACAAATGGCCTGAAGACCAAACCTATCAGTAGTATTATTATGATAATATACGCATGGCCCGAAGGCAAAAACAAGGCCTGCAGGCAAACAAATGGCCCGAAGACCAAACTTACAATTAGTATTATTATGATAATAGAAGCGTGGCCCAAAAGCAACCAAATTGCCCAAAGTCCAAACTTCTCATGAGCATTATTATGATAATATACGCATGGCACGAAGGCAAAAACAAGGCCCGAAGGCAAACAAATGGCCTGAAGACCAAACCTATCAGTAGTATTATTGCGATAATATACGCATGGCCCGAAGGTAAAAACAAGGCCTGCAGGCAAACAAATGGCCCGAAGACCAAACTTACCATTAGTATTGTTATGATAATATATGCATGGCCCAAAGGCAAAAGCAAGGCCTAAAGGGAGACGAATGGCCCAAAGACCAAACTTACCCTTAGTATTAATATGATAATCAACGCGTGGCCCAAAAGCAGCCAAATGGCCCAAAGACCAAGCTTCTCATGAGCATTATTATGATAATATACGCATGGCACGAAGGCAACAACAAGGCCCGAAGGAAAACAAATGGCCCGAAGACCAAACTTACCATTAGTATTGTTATGATAATATGTGCATGGCCCAAAGGCAAAAGCAAGGCCCAAAGGCAAACAAATGGCCCGAAGACCAAACTTACCATCAGTATTTTTATGATAATATATATGCAAGGCCCGAAGGCAAACAAATGGCCTGAAGACCAAACCTATCAGTAGTATTATTATGATAATATACGCATGGCCCGAAGGCAAAAACAAGGCCTGCAGGCAAACAAATGGCCCGAAGACCAAACTTACAATTAGTATTATTATGATAATAGAAGCGTGGCCCAAAAGCAACCAAATTGCCCAAAGTCCAAACTTCTCATGAGCATTATTATGATAATATACGCATGGCACGAAGGCAAAAACAAGGCCGGAAGGCAAACAAATGGCCCGAAGACCAAACTTACCATTAGTATTGTTATGATAATATGTGCATGGCCCGAAGGCAAACAAATGGCCTGAAGACCAAACCTATCAGTAGTATTATTATGATAATATACGCATGGCCTGAAGGCAAAAACAAGGCCTGCAGGCAAGCAAATGACCCGAAGACCAAACTTACCATTAGTATTATTATGATACTATACACATGGCCCGAAGGCAAACAAATGGCCCGAAGACCAAACCCATCAGTAGTATTATAATGATAAAATACGCATGGCCCGCAGGCAAAAACAAGGCCTGAAGGCAAACAAATGGCCTGAAAACCAAACTTATCAATAGCATTATTATGATAATATATGCATGGCACGCAGGCAAAAACAAGGCCTGCAGGCAAACAAATGGCCCGAAGTCCAAACTCACCATTAGTATTGTTATGATAATATATGCATGGCCCAAAGGCAAAAGCAAGGCCCAAAGGGAGACGAATGGCCCAAAGACCAAAATTACCCTTAGTATTATTATGATAATAGACGCGTGGCCCAAAAGCAACCAAATGGCCCAAAGACCAAAGTTCTCATCAGCATTATTATGATAATATATGCATGTCCCGAAGGCAAAATCAAGGCCTGCAGGCAAACAAATGGCCCCTAAGACCAAACTTACCATTAGTATTGTTATGATAATATATGCATGTCCCAAAGGCAAAAGCAAGGCCCAAAGGGAGACGAATGGCCCAAAGACCAAACTTATCTTTAGTATTATTATGATAATAGACGCGTGGCCCAAAAGCAACCAAATGGCCCAAAGACCAAACTTCTCATGAGCATTATTATGATAATATATGCATGGCACTAAGGCAAAAACAAGGCCGGAAGGCAAACAAATGGCCCGAAGACCAAACTTACCATTAGTATTGTTATGATAATATGTGCATGGCCCAAAGGCAAAAGCAAGGCCCAAAGGCACACAAATGGCCCAAAGACCAAACTTACCATCATTATTATTATGATAATATACGCATGGCCCGAAGGCAAACAAATGGCCTGAAGACCAAACCTATCAGTAGTATTATTGCGATAATATACGCATGGCCCGAAGGTAAAAACAAGGCCTGCAGGCAAACAAATGGCCCGAAGACCAAACTTACCATTAGTATTGTTATGATAATATATGCATGGCCCAAAGGCAAAAGCAAGGCCTAAAGGGAGACGAATGGCCCAAAGACCAAACTTACCCTTAGTATTAGTATGATAATCAACGCGTGGCCCAAAAGCAACCAAATGGCCCAAAGACCAAGCTTCTCATGAGCATTATTATGATAATATACGCATGGCACGAAGGCAACAACAAGGCCCGAAGGAAAACAAATGGCCCGAAGACCAAACTTACCATTAGTATTGTTATGATAATATGTGCATGGCCCAAAGGCAAAAGCAAGGCCCAAAGGCAAACAAATGGCCCGAAGACCAAACTTACCATCAGTATTATTATGATAATATACGCATGGCCCGAAGGCAAACAAATGGCCGGAAGACCAAACTTATCATTAGTATTATTATAATAATATACGCATAGCCCGAAGGCAAAAAAACAAGGACCGAAGGCAAACAAATGGCCCGAAGACCAAACTTACCATTAGCATTGTTATGATAATATATGCATGGCCCAAAGGCAAAAGCAAGGCCCAAAGGGAGACGAATGGCCCAAAGACCAAACTTACCATTAGTATTGTTATGATAATATATGCATGGCCCAAGGGCAAAAGCAAGGCCCAAAGGGAGACGAATTGCCAAAGACCAAACTTACCTTTAGTATTATTATGCTAATAGACGCGTGGCCCAAAAGCAACCAAATGGCCCAAAGACCAAACCTATCAGTAGTATTATAATGATAAAATACGCATGGCCCGCAGGCAAAAACAAGGCCTGAAGGCAAACAAATGGCCTGAAAACCAAACTTATCAATAGCATTATTATGATAATATATGCATGGCACGCAGGCAAAAACAAGGCCTGCAGGCAAACAAATGGCCCGAAGTCCAAAATTACCCTTAGTATTATTATGATAATAGACGCGTGGCCCAAAAGCAACCAAATGGCCCAAAGACCAAAGTTCTCATCAGCATTATTATGATAATATACGCATGGCACGAAGGCAAAAACAAGGCCCAAAGGCACACAAATGGCCCAAAGACCAAACTTACCATCATTATTTTTATGATAATATACGCATGGCCCGAAGGCAAAAGCAAGGCCCAAAGGGAGACGAATGGCCCAAAGACCAAACTTACCATTACTATTGTTATGATAATATATGCATGGCCCAAGGGCAAAAGCAAGGCCCAAAGGGAGACGAATGGCCCAAAGACCAAACTTACCTTTAGTAATATTATGATAATAGACGCGTGGCCCAAAAGCAACCAAATGGCCCAAAGACCAAACCTATCAGTAGTATTGTAATGATAAAATACGCATGGCCCGCAGGCAAAAGCAAGGCCCAAAGGGAGACGAATGGACCAAAGACCAAACTTACCATTAGTATTGTTATGATAATATATGCATGGCCCAAGGGCAAAAGCAAGGCCCAAAGGGAGACGAATGGCCCAAAGACCAAAATTACCCTTAGTATTATTATGATAATAGACGTGTGGCCCAAAGCAACCAAATGGCCCGAAGACCAAACTTACCATTAGTATTGTTATGATAATATGTGCATGGCCCAAAGGCAAAAGCAAGACCCAAAGGCACACAAATGGCCCAAAGACCAAACTTACCATCATTATTATTATGATAATATACGCATGGCCCGAAGGCAAACAAATGGCCTGAAGACCAAACCTATCAGTAGTATTATTATGATAATATACGCATGGCCTGACGGCAAAAACAAGGCCTGCAGGCAAGCAAATGGCCCGAAGACCAAACTTACCATTGGTATTATTATGATAATATACACATGGCCCGAAGGCAAACAAATGGCCTGAAGACCAAACCTATCAGTAGTATTATAATGATAATGGCCTGAAGACAAAACTTATCAATAGTATTATTATGATAATATATGCATGGCCAACAGGCAAAAACAAGGCCTGCAGGGAAACAAATGGCCCGAAAACCAAACTTACCATTAGTATTGTTATGATAATATATGCATGGCCCAAAGGCAAAAACAAGGCCCAAAGGGAGACGAATGGCCCAAGACCAAAATTACCCTTAGTATTATTATGATAATAGACGCGTGGCCCAAAAGCAACCAAATGGTCCAAAGACCAAAGTTCTCATCAACATTATTATGATAATATACGCATGGCACGAAGGCAAAAACAAGGCCTGCAGGCAAACAAATGGCCCGAAGACCAAACTTACCATTAGTATTGTTATGATAATATATGCATGGCCCAAAGGCAAAAGCAAGTCCCAAAGGCAAACAAATGGCCCAAAGACCAAACTTACCATCAGTATTATTATGATAATATATGCATGGCCCGAAGGGAAACAAATGGCCTGAAGACCAAACCTATCAGTAGTATTATTGCGATAATATACGCATGGCCCGAAGGCAAAAACAAGGCCTGCAGGCAAACAAATGGCCCGAAGACCAAACTTACCATTAGTATTGTTATGATAATATATGCATGGCCCAAAGGCAAAAGCAAGTCCCAAAGGCAAACAAATGGCCCAAAGACCAAACTTACCATCAGTATTATTATGATAATATATGCATGGCCCGAAGGGAAACAAATGGCCTGAAGACCAAACCTATCAGTAGTATTATTGCGATAATATACGCATGGCCCGAAGGCAAAAACAAGGCCTGCAGGCAAACAAATGGCCCGAAGACCAAACTTACCATTAGTATTGTTATGATAATATATGCATGGCCCAAAGGCAAAAGCAAGGCCTAAAGGGAGACGAATGGCCCAAAGACCAAACTTACCCTTAGTATTAGTATGATAATAAACGCGTGGCCCAAAAGCAACCAAATGGCCCAAAGACCAAACTTCTCATGAGCATTATTATGATAATATACGCATGGCACGAAGGCAACAACAAGGCCGGAAGGCAAACAAATGGCCCGAAGACCAAACTTACTATTAGTATTGTTATGATAATATGTGCATGGCCCAAAGGCGAAAGCAAGGCCCAAAGGCACAAAAATGGCCCGAAGACCAAACTTACCATTAGTATTATTATGATAATATACGCATGGCCCGAAGGCAAACAAATGGCCCGAAGACCAAACCTATCAGTGGTATTATAATGATAAAATACGCATGGCCCGCAGGCAAAAACAAGGCCTGAAGGCAAACAAATGGCCTGAAAACCAAACTTATCAATAGCATTATTATGATAATATATGCATGGCACGCAGGCAAAAACAAGGCCTGCAGGCAAACAAATGGCCCGAAGTCCAAACTCACCATTAGTATTGTTATGATAATATATGCATGGCCCAAAGGCAAAAGCAAGGCCCAAAGGGAGACGAATGGCCCAAAGACCAAAATTACCCTTAGTATTATTATGATAATAGACGCGTGGCCCAAAACCAACCAAGTGGCCCAAAGACCAAACTTCTCATGAGCATTATTATGATAATATACGCATGGCACGAAGGCAAAAAAGGCCCGAAGGCAAACAAATGGCCCTAGGACCAAACTTACCATTAGTATTGTTATGATAATATATGCATGGCCCAAAGGCAAAGGCAAGGCCCAAAGGTAGACGAATGGCCCAAAGACCAAACTTACCTTTAGTATTATTATGATAATAGACCCGTGGCCCAAAAGCAACCAAATGGCCCAAAGACCAAACTTCTCATGAGCATTATTATGATAATATACGCATGGCACGAAGACAAAAACAAGGCCCGAAGGCAAACAAATGGCCCAAAGACCAAACTTACCATTAGTTTTATTATGATAATATACACATGGCCCGAAGGCAACGGTATGGCCTGAAGGCAACGGCATGGCCCGAAGGCAACAGCATGGCACAAAGGCAAACGCAAGGCCTGAAGGCAAACAAATGGCCGGAAGACCAAACTTATCATTAGTATTATTATAATAATATACGCATAGCCCGAAGGCAAAAAAACAAGGACCGAAGGCAAACAAATGGATCGAAGACCAAATTTACCATCAGTATTATTATGATAATATACGCATGGCCCGAAGGCAAACAAATGGCCTAAAGACCAAACCTATCAGTAGTATTATTATGATAATAGATGCGTTGCCCAAAAGCAACGAAATGGCCCAAAGACCAAACTTCTCATCAGCATTATTATAATAATATACGCATGGCACGAAGGCATAAACAAGGCCTGAAGGCAAACAAATGGCCCGAAGACCAAACTTACCATTAGTATTGTTATGATAATATATGCATGGCCCAAAGGCAAAAGCAAGGCCCAAAGGGAGACGAATGGCCCAAAGACCAAACTTACCTTTAGTATTATTATGATAATAGACGCGTGGCCCAAAAGCAACCAAATGGCCCAAAGGCCAAACTTCTCACGAGCATTATTATGATATTATACGCATGGCACGAAGGCAAAAACAAGGCCCGAAGGCAAACAAATGGCCCGAAGACCAAACTTACCTTTAGTATTGTTATGATAATATGTGCATGGCCCAAAGGCAAAAGCAAGGCCCAAAGGCAAACAAATGGCCCGAAGACCAAACTTACCATCAGTATTATTATGATGATATACGCATGGCCCGAAGGGAAACAAATGGCCTGAAGACCAAACCTATCAGTAGTATTATTATGATAATACACGCATGGCCCGAAGGCAAAAACAAGGCCTGCAGGCAAACAAATGGCCCGAAGACCAAACTTACCATTAGTATTGTTATGATAATATGTGCATGGCCCGAAGGCAAACAAATGGCCTGAAGACCAAACCTATCAGTAGTATTATTATGATAATATACGCATGGCCTGAAGGCAAAAACAAGGCCTGCAGGCAAGCAAATGACCCGAAGACTAAACTTACCATTAGTATTATTATGATAATATACGCATGGCCGGAAGGCAAACAAATGGCCCGAAGACCAAACCCATCAGTAGTATTATAATGATAAAATACGCATGGCCCGCAGGCAAAAACAAGGCCTGAAGGCAAACAAATGGCCTGAAAACCAAACTTATCAATAGCATTATTATGATAATATATGCATGGCACGCAGGCAAAAACAAGGCCTGCAGGCAAACAAATGGCCCGAAGTCCAAACTCAACATTAGTATTGTTATGATAATATATGCATGGCCCAAAGGCAAAAGCAAGGCCCAAAGGGAGACGAATGGCCCAAAGACCAAAATTACCCTTAGTATTATTATGATAATAGACGCGTGGCCCAAAAGCAACCAAATGGCCCAAAGACCAAAGTTCTCATCAGCATTATTATGATAATATATGCATGTCCCGAAGGCAAAAACAAGGCCTGCAGGCAAACAAATGGCCCGAAGACCAAACTTACCATTAGTATTGTTATTATAATATATGCATGTCCCAAAGGCAAAAGCAAGGCCCAAAGGGAGACGAATGGCCCAAAGACCAAACTTATCTTTAGTATTATTATGATAATAGACGCGTGGCCCAAAAGCAACCAAATGGCCCAAAGACCAAACTTCTCATGAGCATTATTATGATAATATATGCATGGCACGAAGGCAAAAACAAGGCCGGAAGGCAAACAAATGGCCCGAAGACCAAACTTACCATTAGTATTGTTATGATAATATGTGCATGGCCCAAAGGCAAAAGCAAGGCCCAAAGGCACACAAATGGCCCAAAGACCAAACTTACCATCATTATTATTATGATAATATACGCATGGCCCGAAGGCAAACAAATGGCCTGAAGACCAAACCTATCAGTAGTATAATTGCGATAATATACGCATGGCCCGAAGGTAAAAACAAGGCCTGCAGGCAAACAAATGGCCCGAAGACCAAACTTACCATTAGTATTGTTATGATAATATATGCATGGCCCAAAGGCAAAAGCAAGGCCTAAAGGGAGACGAATGGCCCAAAGACCAAACTTACCCTTAGTATTAGTATGATAATCAACTCGTGGCCCAAAAGCAACCAAATGGCCCAAAGACCAAGCTTCTCATGAGCATTATTATGATAATATACGCATGGCACGAAGGCAACAACAAGGCCCGAAGGAAAACAAATGGCCCGAAGACCAAACTTACCATTAGTATTGTTATGATAATATGTGCATGGCCCAAAGGCAAAAGCAAGGCCCAAAGGCAAACAAATGGCCCGAAGACCAAACTTACCATCAGTATTATTATGATAATATACGCATGGCCCGAAGGCAAACAAATGGCCTGAAGACCAAACCTATCAGTAGTATTATTATGATAATATACGCATGGCCCGAAGGCAAAAACAAGGCCTGCAGGCAAGCAAATGGCCCGAAGACCAAACTTACCATTAGTATTGTTATGATAATATATGCATGGCCCAAAGGCAAAAGCAAGGCCCAAAGGGAGACGAATGCCCCAAAGACCAAACTTACCCTAAGTATTATTATGATAATAGACACGTGGCCCAAAGACAACCAAATGGCCCGAAGACCAAACTTCTCATGAGCATTATTATGATAATAAACGCATGGCCCGAAGGCAAAAACAAGGCCCGAAGGCAAACAAATGGCCCGAAGACCAAACTTAGCATTAGTATTATTATGATAATATACGCATTGCCCGAAGGCAACAGCAGGCCTGAAGGCAAACAAATGGCCCGAAGACCAAACTTACCATTAGCATTGTTATGATAATATATGCATGGCCCAAAGGCAAAAGCAAGGCCCAAAGGGAGACGAATGGCCCAAAGACCAAACTTACCATTAGTATTGTTATGATAATATATGCATGGCCCAAGGGCAAAAGCAAGGCCCAAAGGGAGACGAATGGCCCAAAGACCAAACTTAACTTTAGTATTATTATGATAATAGACGCGTGGCCCAAAAGCAACCAAATGGCCCAAAGACCAAGCCTATCAGTAGTATTATAATGATAAAATACGCATGGCCCGCAGGCAAAAACAAGGCCTGAAGGCAAACAAATGGCCTGAAAACCAAACTTATCAATAGCATTATTATGATAATATATGCATGGCACGCAGGCAAAAACAAGGCCTGCAGGCAAACAAATGGCCCGAAGTCCAAAATTACCCTTAGTATTATTATGATAATAGACGCGTGGCCCAAAAGCAACCAAATGGCCCAAAGACCAAAGTTCTCATCAGCATTATTATGATAATATACGCATGGCACGAAGGCAAAAACAAGGCCCAAAGGCACACAAATGGCCCAAAGACCAAACTTACCATCATTATTTTTATGATAATATACGCATGGCCCGAAGGCAAAAGCAAGGCCCAAAGGGAGACGAATGGCCCAAAGACCAAACTTACCATTAGTATTGTTATGATAATATATGCATGGCCCAAGGGCAAAAGCAAGGCCCAAAGGGAGACGAATGGCCCAAAGACCAAACTTACCTTTAGTATTATTATGATAATAGAAGCGTGGCCCAAAAGCAACCAAATGGCCCAAAGACCAAACCTATCAGTAGTATTGTAATGATAAAATACGCATGGCCCGCAGGCAAAAGCAAGGCCCAAAGGGAGACGAATGGCCCAAAGACCAAACTTACCATTAGTATTGTTATGATAATATATGCATGGCCCAAGGGCAAAAGCAAGGCCCAAAGGGAGACGAATGGCCCAAAGACCAAAATTACCCTTAGTATTATTATGATAATAGACGCGTGGCCCAAAGCAACCAAATGGCCCGAAGACCAAACTTACCATTAGTATTGTTATGATAATATGTGCATGGCCCAAAGGCAAAAGCAAGGCCCAAAGGCACACAAATGGCCCAAAGACCAAACTTACCATCATTATTATTATGATAATATACGCATGGCCCGAAGGCAAACAAATGGCCTGAAGACCAAACCTATCAGTAGTATTATTATGATAATATACGCATGGCCTGACGGCAAAAACAAGGCCTGCAGGCAAGCAAATGGCCCGAAGACCAAACTTACCATTGGTATTATTATGATAATATACACATGGCCCGAAGGCAAACAAATGGCCTGAAGACCAAACCTATCAGTAGTATTATAATGATAATGGCCTGAAGACAAAACTTATCAATAGTATTATTATGATAATATATGCATGGCCAACAGGCAACAACAAGGCCTGCAGGGAAACAAATGGCCCGAAAACCAAACTTACCATTAGTATTGTTATGATAATATATGCATGGCCCAAAGGCAAAAGCAAGGCCCAAAGGGAGACGAATGCCCCAAAGACCAAAGTTACCCTTAGTATTATTATGATAATAGACACGTGGCCCAAAGGCAAACAAATGGCACGAAGACCAAACTTAGCATTAGTTTTATTATGATAATATACGAATGGCACGAAGGCAAACGCAAGGCCCGAAGGCAAAAACAAGGCCTGCAGGCAAAGAAAGGGCCCGAAGACCAAACTTACCATTAGTATTGTTATGATAATATATGCATGGCCCAAAGGCAAAAGCAAGGCCCAAAGGGAGACGAATGCCCCAAAGACCAAACTTACCCTTAGTATTATTAGGATAATAGACACGTGGCCCAAAGGCAACTAAATGGCCCGAAGACCAAACTTCTCATGAGCATTATTATGATAATAAACGCATGGCGCGAAGGCAAAAACAAGGCCCGAAGGCAAACAAATGGCCCGAAGACCAAACTTACCATTAGTTTCATTATGATAATATACGCATGGCCCGAAGGCAACGGTATGGCCTGAAGGCAACGGCATGGCCCGAAGGCAACAGCATGCCACAAAGGCAAACGCAAGGCCCGAAGGCAAACAAATGGCCGGAAGACCAAACTTATCATTAGTATTATTATAATAATATACGCATAGCCCGAAGGCAAAAAAACAAGGACCGAAGGCAAACAAATGGCCCGACAATCAAACTTACCATTAGTATTATTATGATAATATACGCATTGCCCGAAGGCAACAGCAGGCCTGAAGGCAAACAAATGGCCCGAAGACCAAACTTACCATTAGCATTGTTATGATAATATATGCATGGCCCAAAGGCAAAAGCAAGGCCCAAAGGGAGACGAATGGCCCAAAGACCAAACTTACCATTAGTATTGTTATGATAATATATGCATGTCCCAAGGGCAAAAGCAAGGCCCAAAGGGAGACGAATGGCCAAAGACCAAACTTACCTTTAGTATTATTATGATAATAGACGCGTGGCCCAAAAGCAACCAAATGGCCCAAAGACCAAACCTATCAGTAGTATTATAATGATAAAATACGCATGGCCCGCAGGCAAAAACAAGGCCTGAAGGCAAACAAATGGCCTGAAAACCAAACTTATCAATAGCATTATTATGATAATATATGCATGGCACGCAGGCAAAAACAAGGCCTGCAGGCAAACAAATGGCCCGAAGTCCAAAATTACCCTTAGTATTATTATGATAATAGACGCGTGGCCCAAAAGCAACCAAATGGCCCAAAGACCAAAGTTCTCATCAGCATTATTATGATAATATACGCACGGCACGAAGGCAAAAACAAGGCCCAAAGGCACCCAAATGGCCCAAAGACCAAACTTACCATCATTATTTTTATGATAATATACGCATGGCCCGAAGGCAAAAGCAAGGCCCAAAGGGAGACGAATGGCCCAAAGACCAAACTTACCATTAGTATTGTTATGATAATATATGCATGGCCCAAGGGCAAAAGCAAGGCCCAAAGGGAGACGAATGGCCCAAAGACCAAACTTACCTTTAGTATTATTATGATAATAGACGCGTGGCCCAAAAGCAACCAAATGGCCCAAAGACCAAACCTATCAGTAGTATTGTAATGATAAAATACGCATGGCCCGCAGGCAAAAGCAATGCCCAAAGGGAGACGAATGGCCCAAAGACCAAACTTACCATTAGTATTGTTATGATAATATATGCATGGCCCAAGGGCAAAAGCAAGGCCCAAAGGGAGACGAATGGCCCAAAGACCAAAATTACCCTTAGTATTATTATGATAATAGACGCGTGGCCCAAAGCAACCAAATGGCCCGAAGACCAAACTTACCATTAGTATTGTTATGATAATATGTGCATGGCCCAAAGGCAAAAGCAAGGCCCAAAGGCACACAAATGGCCCAAAGACCAAACTTACCATCATTATTATTATGATAATATACGCATGGCCCGAAGGCAAACAAATGGCCTGAAGACCAAACCTATCAGTAGTATTATTATGATAATATACGCATGGCCTGACGGCAAAAACAAGGCCTGCAGGCAAGCAAATGGCCTGAAGACCAAACTTACCATTGGTATTATTATGATAATATACACATGGCCCGAAGGCAAACAAATGGCCTGAAGACCAAACCTATCAGTAGTATTATAATGATAATGGCCTGAAGACAAAACTTATCAATAGTATTATTATGATAATATATGCATGGCCAACAGGCAAAAACAAGGCCTGCAGGGAAACAAATGGCCCGAAAACCAAACTTACCATTAGTATTGTTATGATAATATATGCATGGCCCAAAGGCAAAAGCAAGGCCCAAAGGGAGACGAATGGCCCAAGACCAAAATTACCCTTAGTATTATTATGATAATAGACGCGTGGCCCAAAAGCAACCAAATGGTCCAAAGACCAAAGTTCTCATCAACATTATTATGATAATATACGCATGGCACGAAGGCAAAAACAAGGCCTGCAGGCAAACAAATGGCCCGAAGACCAAACTTACCATTAGTATTGTTATGATAATATATGCATGGCCCAAAGGCAAAAGCAAGTCCCAAAGGCAAACAAATGGCCCAAAGACCAAACTTACCATCAGTATTATTATGATAATATATGCATGGCCCGAAGGGAAACAAATGGCCTGAAGACCAAACCTATCAGTAGTATTATTGCGATAATATACGCATGGCCCGAAGGCAAAAACAAGGCCTGCAGGCAAACAAATGGCCCGAAGACCAAACTTACCATTAGTATTGTTATGATAATATATGCATGGCCCAAAGGCAAAAGCAAGTCCCAAAGGCAAACAAATGGCCAAAAGACCAAACTTACCATCAGTATTATTATGATAATATATGCATGGCCCGAAGGGAAACAAATGGCCTGAAGACCAAACCTATCAGTAGTATTATTGCGATAATATACGCATGGCCCGAAGGCAAAAACAAGGCCTGCAGGCAAACAAATGGCCCGAAGACCAAACTTACCATTAGTATTGTTATGATAATATATGCATGGCCCATAGGCAAAAGCAAGGCCTAAAGGGAGACGAATGGCCCAAAGACCAAACTTACCCTTAGTATTAGTATGATAATAAACGCGTGGCCCAAAAGCAACCAAATGGCCCAAAGACCAAACTTCTCATGAGCATTATTATGATAATATACGCATGGCACGAAGGCAACAACAAGGCCGGAAGGCAAACAAATGGCCCGAAGACCAAACTTACCATTAGTATTGTTATGATAATATGTGCATGGCCCAAAGGCGAAAGCAAGGCCCAAAGGCACAAAAATGGCCCGAAGACCAAACTTACCATTAGTATTATTATGATAATATACGCATGGCCCGAAGGCAAACAAATGGCCCGAAGACCAAACCTATCAGTAGTATTATAATGATAAAATACGCATGGCCTGCAGGCAAAAACAAGGCCTGAAGGCAAACAAATGGCCTGAAAACCAAACTTATCAATAGCATTATTATGATAATATATGCATGGCACGCAGGCAAAAACAAGGCCTGCAGGCAAACAAATGGCCCGAAGTCCAAACTCACCATTAGTATTGTTATGAAAATATATGCATGGCCCAAAGGCAAAAGCAAGGCCCAAAGGGAGACGAATGGCCCAAAGACCAAAATTACCCTTAGTATTATTATGATAATAGACGCGTGGCCCAAAAGCAACCAAGTGGCCCGAAGACCAAAGTTCTCATCAGCATTATTATGATAATATACGCATGGCACGAAGGCAAAAACAAGGCCCAAAGGCACACAAATGGCCCAAAGACCAAACTTACCATCTTTATTTTTATGATAATATACGCATGGCCCGAAGGCAAACAAATGGCCTGAAGACCAAACCTATCAGTAGTATTATTACGATAATATACGCATGTCCCGAAGGCAAAAACAAGGCCTGCAGGCAAACAAATGGCCCGAAGACCAAACTTCTCATGAGCATTATTATGATAATATATGCACCGCACGAAGGCAAAAACAAGGCCGGAAGGCAAACAAATGGCCCGAAGACCAAACTTACCATTAGTATTGTTATGATAATATGTGCATGGCCCAAAGGCAAAAGCAAGGCCCAAAGGCACACAAATGGCCCAAAGACCAAACTTACCATCATTATTATTATGATAATATACGCATGGCCCGAAGGCAAACAAATGGCCTGAAGACCAAACCTATCAGTAGTATTATTATGATAATATACGCATGGCCTGACGGCAAAAACAAGGCCTGCAGGCAAGCAAATGGCCCGAAGACCAAACTTACCATTAGTATTATTATGATAATATACGCATGGCCCGAAGGCAAAAAAACAAGGACCGAAGGCAAACAAATGGCCCGATGATCAAACTTACCATTAGTATTGTTATGATAATCTTTGCATGGCCCAAAGGCAAAAGCAAGGCCCAAAGGGAGACGAATGGCCCAAAGACCAAACTTACCCTTAGTATTATTATGATAATAGACGCGTGGCCCAAAAGCAACCAAATGGCTCAAAGACCAAACTTCTCATGAGCATTATTATGATAATATACGCATGGCACGAAGGCAAAAAAGGCCCAAAAGCAACCAAATGGCCCAAAGACCAAACTTCTCATGAGCATTATTATGATAATATATGCACCGCACGAAGGCAAAAACAAGGCCGGAAGGCAAACAAATGGCCCGAAGACCAAACTTACCATTAGTATTGTTATGATAATATGTGCATGGCCCAAAGGCAAAAGCAAGGCCCAAAGGCACACAAATGGCCCAAAGACCAAACTTACCATCATTATTATTATGATAATATACGCATGGCCCGAAGGCAAACAAATGGCCTGAAGACCAAACCTATCAGTAGTATTATTATGATAATATACGCATGGCCTGACGGCAAAAACAAGGCCTGCAGGCAAGCAAATGGCCCGAAGACCAAACTTACCATTAGTATTATTATGATAATATACGCATGGCCCGAAGGCAAAAAAACAAGAACCGAAGGCAAACAAATGGCCCTAGGACCAAACTTACCATTAGTATTGTTATGATAATATATGCATGGCCCAAAGGCAAAGGCAAGGCCCAAAGGTAGACGAATGGCCCAAAGACCAAACTTACCTTTAGTATTATTATGATAATAGATGCGTTGCCCAAAAGCAACGAAATGGCCCAAAGACCAAACTTCTCATCAGCATTATTATAATAATATACGCATGGCACGAAGGCATAAACAAGGCCTGAAGGCAAACAAATGGCCCGAAGACCAAACTTACCATTAGTATTGTTATGATAATATATGCATGGCCCAAAAGCAAAAGCAAGGCCCAAAGGGAGACGAATGGCCCAAAGACCAAACTTACCTTTAGTATTATTGTGATAATAGACGCGTGGCCCAAAAGCAACCAAATGGCCCGAAGGCCAAACTTCTCACGAGCATTATTATGATAATATACGCATGGCACGAAGGCAAAAACAAGGCCCGAAGGCAAACAAATGGCCCGAAGACCAAACTTACCATCAGTATTATTATGATGATATACGCATGGCCCGAAGGGAAACAAATGGCCTGAAGACCAAACCTATCAGTAGTATTATTATGATAATACACGCATGGCCCGAAGGCAAAAACAAGGCCTGCAGGCAAACAAATGGCCCGAAGACCAAACTTACCATTAGTATTGTTATGATAATATGTGCATGGCCCAAAGGCAAAAGCAAGGCCCAAAGGCACAAAAATGGCCCAAAGACCAAACTTACCATCATTATTATTATGATAATATACGCATGGCCCGAAGGCAAACAAATGGCCTGAAGACCAAACCTATCAATAGTATTATTATGATAATATACGCATGGCCTGAAGGCAAAAACAAGGCCTGCAGGCAAGCAAATGCCCGAAGACCAAACTTGCCATTAGTATTATTATGATAATATACGCATGGCCCAAAGGCAAAAGCAAGGCCCAAAGGGAGACGAATGGCGCAAAGACCAAACTTACCCTTAGTATTATTATGATAATAGACACGTGGCCCAAAGGCAAAAACAAGGCCGGAAGGCAAACAAATGGCCCGAAGACCAAACTTACCATTAGTATTGTTATGATAATATGTGCATGGCCCAAAGGCAAAAGCAAGGCCCAAAAGCAAAAGCAAGGCCCAAAGGCACACAAATGGGCAAAAGACCAAACCTACCATCATTATTATTATGATAATATACACATGGCCCGAAGGCAAACAAATGGCCTGAAGACCAAACCTATCAGTAGTATTATAATGATAATGGCCTGAAGACCAAACTTATCAATAGTATTATTATGATAATATATGCATGGCCCGCAGGCAAAAACAAGGCCTGCAGGCAAACAAATGGCCCGAAGACCAAACTTACCATTAGTATTGTTATGATAATATATGCATGGCCCAAAGGCAAAAGCAAGGCCCAAAGGGAGACGAATGGCCCAAAGACCAAAATTACCCTTAGTATTATTATGATAATAGACGCGTGGCCCAAAAGCAACCAAATGGCTTGCAGAAAGTACAATTCGCCGCTGCAGCTTTTGTAACTGGAAATTACATAAACAATACAAAAGCCATTTTGAAATTGGGATGGCTGCCTATAAAGGAAAGAAGGGAACTGAACCTTCTGAAAATGACATTCAAAGCGATGAACTATGAGTTCTGGCCATCATATTTGACACTCGAAGAAAAAAAGTTTACCAGAGAGCTTCGATCAAGCAGTGCAAGATCACTCGTGATCCCAAGGGAAACTGGAACTTTTCAGGATATTGCAGGAAAGCTGTTTAATTCTTTGCCAGAAAACATAAGGAACTGCCGTATTTACAGTAATTTTTTAACATTATCTAAAGCATTTTTAAAGAATAAAATTGTAACATAGGTTTTTAATTAGACGCAATGTAATAAGTTATTCATATTATGGACGACATTAATTTATTCAGGACAATCTATATTCTTTTAATAAAGACATTATTGTATGTAGTACTTAACAGAGAATAGCCATGTTATGTGGATCTGTTAATATCCATTATTATTATTATTATTATTATTATTATCAAATGGCCCAAAGACCAAAGTTCCAATCAGCATTATTATGATAATATACGCATGGCACAAAGGCAAAAACAAGGCCTGCAGGCAAACAAATGGCCCGAAGACCAAACTTACCATCAGTATTATTATGATGATATACGCATGGCACGAAGGCAAACACAAGGCCTGAAGGCAAACAAATGGCCCGAAGACCAAACTTACCATCAGTATTATTATGATGATATACGCATGGCCCGAAGGAAAACAAATGGCCTGAAGACCAAAGCTATCAGTAGTATTATTATGATAATACACGCATGGCCCAAAGGCAAAAACAAGGCCTGCAGGCAAACAAATGGCCCGAAGACCAAACTTACCATTAGTATTGTTATGATAATATATGCATGGCCCAAAGGCAAAACAAGGCCCGAAGGAAGACGAATGCCCCAAAAACCAAACTTACCCTTAGTATTATTATGATAATAGACACGTGGCCCAAAGGCAACCAAATGGCCCGAAGACCAAACTTCTCATGAGCATTATTATGATAATATACGCATGGCACGAAGGCAAAAACAAGGCCCGAAGGCAAACAAATGGCCCGAAGACCAAACTTACCATCATTATTTTTATGATAATATACGCATGGCCCGAAGGCAAAAACAAGGCCTGCAGGCAAACAAATGGCCCGAAGACCAAACTTACCATTAGTATTATTATGATAATATACGCATGGCCCGAAGGCAAACAAATGGCCTGAAGACCAAACCTATCAGTAGTATTATAATGATAATGGCCTGAAGACAAAACTTATCAATAGTATTATTATGATAATATATGCATGGCCAACAGGCAAAAACAAGGCCTGCAGGGAAACAAATGGCCCGAAGACCAAACTTACCATTAGTATTGTTATGAAAATATATGCATGGCCCAAAGGCAAAAGCAAGGCCCAAAGGGAGACGAATGGCCCAAGACCAAAATTACCCTTAGTATTATTATGATAATAGACGCGTGGCCCAAAAGCAACCAAATGGTCCAAAGACCAAAGTTCTCATCAACATTATTATGATAATATACGCATGGCACGAAGGCAAAAACAAGGCCTGCAGGCAAACAAATGGCCCGAAGACCAAACTTACCATTAGTATTGTTATGATAATATATGCATGGCCCAAAGGCAAAAGCAAGGCCCAAAGGGAGACGAATGGCCCAAAAACCAAAATTACCCTTAGTATTATTATGATAATAGACACGTGGCCCAAAGGCAACCAAATGGCCCGAAGACCAAACTTCTCATGAGCATTATTATGATAATAAACGCATGGCCCGAAGGCAAAAACAAGGCCCGAAGGCAAACAAATGGCCCGAAGACCAAACTTAGCATTAGTTTTATTATGATAATATACGAATGGCCCGAAGGCAACGGTATGGCCTGAAGGCAACGGCATGGCCCGAAGGCAACAGCATGGCACGAAGGCAAACGCAAGGCCCGAAGGCAAAAACAAGGCCTGCAGGCAAAGAAATGGCCCGAAGACCAAACTTACCATTAGTATTGTTATGATAATATATGCATGGCCCAAAGGCAAAAGCAAGGCCCAAAGGGAGACGAATGCCCCAAAGACCAAACTTACCCTTAGTATTATTAGGATAATAGACACGTGGCCCAAAGGCAACTAAATGGCCCGAAGACCAAACTTCTCATGAGCATTATTATGATAATAAACGCATGGCCCGAAGGCAAAAACAAGGCCCGAAGGCAAACAAATGGCCTGAAGACCAAACTTACCATTAGTTTTATTATGATATTATACGCATGGCCCGAAGGCAACGGTATGGCCTGAAGGGAACGGCATGGCCCGAAGGCAACAGCATGGCACAAAGGCAAACGCAAGGCCCGAAGGCAAACAAATGGCCGGAAGACCAAACTTATCATTAGTATTATTATAATAATATACGCATAGCCCGAAGGCAAAAAAACAAGGACCGAAGGCAAACAAATGGCCCGACGATCAAACTTACCATTAGTATTGTTATGATAATCTTTGCATGGCCCAAAGGCAAAAGCCAGGCCCAAAGGGAGACGAAAGGCCCAAAGACCAAACTTACCCTTAGTATTATTATGATAATAGACGCGTGGCCCAAAAGCAACCAAATGGCCCAAAGACCAAACTTCTCATGAGCATTATTATGATAATATACGCATGGCACGAAGGCAAAAAAGGCCCGAAGGCAAACAAATGGCCCGAGGACCAAACTTACCATTAGTATTGTTATGATAATATATGCATGGCCCAAAGGCAAAAGCAAGGCCCAAAGGTAGACGAATGGCCCAAAGACCAAACTTACCTTTAGTATTATTATGATAATAGACCCGTGGCCCAAAAGCAACCAAATGGCCCAAAGACCAAACTTCTCATGAGCATTATTATGATAATATATGCATGGCACGAAGGCAAAAAAAGGCCCGAAGGCAAACAAATGGCCCAAGGACCAAACTTACCTTTAGTATTGTTATGATAATATGTGCATGGCCCAAAGGCAAAAGCAAGGCCCAAAGGCAAACAAATGGATCGAAGACCAAACTTACCATCAGTATTATTATGATAATATACGCATGGCCCGAAGGCAAACAAATGGCCTAAAGACCAAACCTATCAGTAGTATTATTATGATAATAGACGCGTGGCCCAAAAGCAACCAAATGGCCCAAAGACCAAACTTCTCATGAGCGTTATTATGATAATATACGCATGGCACGAAGGCAAAAACAAGGCCTGAAGGCAAACAAATGGCCCGAAGACCAAACTTACCATTAGTATTATTATGATAATATACGCATGGCCCGAAGGCAAACAAATGGCCTGAAGACCAAACCTATCAGTAGTATTATAATGATAATATATGCATGGCCCCCAGGCAAAGACAAGGCCCGAAGGCGAACAAATGGCCTGAAGACCAAACTTATCAATAGTATTATTATGATAATATATGCATGGCTCCCAGGCAAAAACAAGGCCTGCAGGCAAACAAATGGCCCGAAGACAAAACTTACCATTACTATTGTTATGCTAATATATGCATGGCCGAAAGGCAAAAGCAAGGCCCAAAAGGAGACGAATGGCCCAAAGACCAAACTCACCCTTAGTATTATTATGATAATAGACGCGTGGCCCAAAAGCTACCAAATGGCCCAAAAACCAAACTTCTCATCAGCATTATCATGATAATATACACATGGCACGAAGGCAAAAACAAGGCCTGCAGGCAAACAAATGGCCCGAAGACCAAACTTACCATTAGTATTGTTATGACAATATATGCATGGCCCAAAGGCAAAAGCAAGGCCCAAAGGGAGACGAATGGCCCAAAGACCAAACTTACCCTTAGTATTATTATGATAATAGACACGTGGCCCAAAGGCAACCAAATGGCCCGAATACCAAACTTCTCATGAGCATTATTATGATAATATACGCATGGCCCGAAGACAAAATTAAGGCCCGAAGGCAAACAAATGGCCCGAAGACCAAACTTACCATTAGTATTGTTATGATAATATGTGCATGGCCCAAAGGCAAAAGCACGGCCCAAAGGCAAACAAATGGCCCAAAGACAAAACTTATCTTTAGTATTGTTATGATAATATGTGCATGGCCCAAAGGCAGAAGCAAGGCCCAAAGGCAAACAAATGGCCCGAAGACCAAACTTACCATCAGTATTATTATGATGATATACGCATGGCCCGAAGGGAAACAATTGGCCTGAAGACCAAACCTATCAGTAGTATTATTATGATAATACACGCATGGCCCGAAGGCAAAAACAAGGCCTGCAGGCAAACAAATGGCCCGAAAACCAAACTTACCATTAGTATTGTTATGATAATATATGCATGGCCCAAAGGCAAAACAAGGCCCAAAGGAAGACGAATGCCCCAAAGACCAAATTTACCCTTAGTATTATTATGATAATAGACACGTGGCCCAAAGGCAACCAAATGGCCCGAAGACCAAACTTCTCATGAGCATTATTATGATAATATACGCATGGCACAAAGGCAAAAACAAGGCCCGAAGGCAAACAAATGGCCCAAAGACCAAACTTACCATCAGTATTATTATGATGATATACGCATGGCCCAAAGGGAAACAAATGGCCTTAAGACCAAACCTATCAGTAGTATTATTATGATAATACATGCATGGCCCGAAGGCAAAAACAAGGCCTGCAGGCAAACAAATGGCCCGAAGACCAAACTTACCATTAGTATTGTTATGACAATATATGCATGGCCCAAAGGCAAAAGCAAGGCCCAAAGGGAGACGAATGGCCCAAAGACCAAACTTACCCTTAGTATTATTATGATAATAGACACGTGGCCCAAAGGCAACCAAATGGCCCGAATACCAAACTTCTCATGAGCATTATTATGATAATATACGCATGGCACGAAGACAAAACAAGGCCCAAAGGCAAACAAATGGCCCGAAGACCAAACTTACCATTAGTATTATTATGATGATATACGCATGGCCCGAAGGCAAACAAATGGCCTGAAGACCAAACCTATCAGTAGTATTATTATGATAATACATGCATGGCCCGAAGGCAAAAACAAGGCCCGAAGGCAAACAAATGGCCCGAAGACCAAACTTACCATTAGTATTGTTATGATAATATATGCATGGCCGAAAGGCAAAGGCAAGGCCCAAAGGGAGACGAATGGCCCAAAGACCAAACTTACCCTTAGTATTTTTATGATAATAGACGCGTGGCCCAAAAGCTACCAAATGGCCCAAAGACCAAACTTCTCATCAGCATTATCATGATAATATACACATGGCACGAAGGCAAAAACAAGGCCTGCAGGCAAACAAATGGCCCGAAGACCAAACTTACCATTAGTATTGTTATGACAATATATGCATGGCCCAAAGGCAAAAGCAAGGCCCAAAGGGAGACGAATGGCCCAAAGACCAAACTCACCCTTAGTATTATTATGATAATATACACGTGGCCCAAAGGCAACCAAATGGCCCGAATACCAAACTTCTCATGAGCATTATTATGATAATATACGCATGGCACGAAGAGAAAACAAGGCCGAAGGCAAACAAATGGCCCGAAGACCAAACTTACCATTAGTATTATTATGATAATATACGCATGGCCCGAAGGCAAACAAATGGCCTGAAGACCAAACCTATCAGTAGTATTATAATGATAATATATGCATGGCCCGCAGGCAAAGAAAAGGCCCGAAGGCAAACAAATGGCCTGAAGACCAAACTTATCAATAGTATTATTATGATAATATATGCATGGCCCCCAGGCAAAAACAAGGCCTGCAGGCAAACAAATGGCCCGAGGACCAAACTTACCATTAGTATTGTTATGATAATATATGCATGGCCGAAAGGCAAAGGCAAGGCCCAAAGGGAGACGAATGGCCCAAAGACCAAACTTACCCTTAGTATTATTATGATAATAGACGCGTGGCCCAAAAGCTACCAAATGGCCCAAAGACCAAACTTCTCATCAGCATTATCATGATAATATACACATGGCACGAAGGCAAAAACAAGGCCTGCAGGCAAACAAATGGCCCGAAGACCAAACTTACCATTAGTATTGTTATGACAATATATGCATGGCCCAAAGGCAAAAGCAAGGCCCAAAGGGAGACGAATGGCCCAAAGACCAAACTTACCCTTAGTATTATTATGATAATATACACGTGGCCCAAAGGCAACCAAATGGCCCGAATACCAAACTTCTCATGAGCATTATTATTATAATATAAGCATGGCCCGAAGACAAAATTAAGGCCCGAAGGCAAACAAATGGCCCAAAGACCAAACTTACCATTAGTATTGTTATGATAATATGTGCATGGCCCAAAGGCAAATGCAAGTCCCAAAGGCAAACAAATGGCCCAAAGACCAAACTTACCATCAGTATTATTATGATAATATATGCATGGCCCGAAGGGAAACAAATGGCCTGAAGACCAAACCTATCAGTAGTATTATTGCGATAATATACGCAAGGCCCGAAGGCAAAAACAAGGCCTGCAGGCAAACAAATGGCCCGAAGACCAAACTTACCATTAGTATTGTTATGATAATATATGCATGGCCCAAAGGCAAAAGCAAGGCCCAAAGGGAGACGAATGCCCCAAAGACCAAACTTACCCTTAGTATTATTAGGATAATAGACACGTGGCCCAAAGGCAACTAAATGGCCCGAAGACCAAACCTCTCATGAGCATTATTATGATAATAAACGCATGGCCCGAAGGCAAAAACAAGGCCCGAAGGCAAACAAATGGCCTGAAGACCAAACTTACCATTAGTTTTATTATGATAATATACGCATGGCCCGAAGGCAATGGTATGGCCTGAAGGGAACGGCATGGCCCGAAGGCAACAGCATGGCACAAAGGCAAACGCAAGGCCCGAAGGCAAACAAATGGCCGGAAGACCAAACTTATCATTAGTATTATTATAATAATATACGCATAGCCCGAAGGCAAAAAAACAAGGACCGAAGGCAAACAAATGGCCCGACGATCAAACTTACCATTAGTATTGTTATGATAATCTTTGCATGGCCCAAAGGCAAAAGCAAGGCCCAAAGGGAGACGAATGGCCCAAAGACCAAACTTACCCTTAGTATTATTATGATAATAGACGCGTGGCCCAAAAGCAACCAAATGGCCCAAAGACCAAACTTCTCATGAGCATTATTATGATAATATATGCATGGCACGAAGGCAAAAAAAGGCCCGAAGGCAAACAAATGGCCCAAGGACCAAACTTACCTTTAGTATTGTTATGATAATATGTGCATGGCCCAAAGGCAAAAGCAAGGCCCAAAGGCAAACAAATGGATCGAAGACCAAACTTACCATCAGTATTATTATGATAATATACGCATGGCCCGAAGGCAAACAAATGGCCTAAAGACCAAACCTATCAGTAGTATTATTATGATAATAGACGCGTGGCCCAAAAGCAACCAAATGGCCCAAAGACCAAACTTCTCATGAGCATTATTATGATAATATACGCATGGCACGAAGGCAAAAACAAGGCCTGAAGGCAAACAAATGGCCCGAAGACCAAACCTACCATTACTATTATTATGATAATATACGCATGGCCCGAAGGCAAACAAATGGCCTGAAGACCAAACCTATCAGTAGTATTATAATGATAATATATGCATGGCCCGCAGGCAAAGACAAGGCCCGAAGGCGAACAAATGGCCTGAAGACCAAACTTATCAATAGTATTATTATGATAATACATGCATGGCTCCCAGGCAAAAACCAGGCCTGCAGGCAAACAAATGGCCCGAAGACCAAACTTACCATTAGTATTGTTATGCTAATATATGCATGGCCGAAAGGCAAAAGCAAGGCCCAAAAGGAGACGAATGGCCCAAAGACCAAACTCACCCTTAGTATTATTATGATAATAGACGCGTGGCCCAAAAGCTACCAAATGGCCCAAAAACCAAACTTCTCATCAGCATTATCATGATAATATACACATGGCACGAAGGCAAAAACAAGGCCTGCAGGCAAACAAATGGCCCGAAGACCAAACTTACCATTAGTATTGTTATGACAATATATGCATGGCCCAAAGGCAAAAGCAAGGCCCAAAGGGAGACGAATGGCCCAAAGACCAAACTTACCCTTAGTATTATTATGATAATAGACACGTGGCCCAAAGGCAACCAAATGGCCCGAATACCAAACTTCTCATGAGCATTATTATGATAATATACGCATGGCCCGAAAACAAAATTAAGGCCCGAAGGCAAACAAATGGCCCGAAGACCAAACTTACCATTAGTATTGTTATGATAATATATGCATGGCCCAAAGGCAAAAGCAAGGCCTGCAGGCAAACAAATGGCCCGAAGACCAAACTTACCATTAGTATTGTTATGATAATATATGCATGGCCCAAAGGCAAAAGCAAGGCCTGCAGGCAAACTAATGGCCCGAAGACCAAACTTACCTTTAGTATTGTTATGATAATATGTGCATGGCCCAAAGGCAAAAGCAAGGCCCAAAGGCAAACAAATGGCCCGAAGACCAAACTTACCTTTAGTATTGTTATGATAATATGTGCATGGCCCAAAGGCAAGAACAAGGCCTGCAGGCAAACAAATGGCCCGAAGACCAAACTTACCATTAGTATTGTTCTGATAATATATGCATGGCCCAAAGGCAAAGGCAAGGCCCAAAAGGAGACGAATGGCCCAAAGACCGAAATTACCCTTAGTATTATTATGATAAAAGAGGCGTGGCCCAAAAGCAACCAAATGGCCCAAAGACCAAAGTTCTCATCAACATTATTTTGATAATTTACGCATGGCACGAAGGCAAAAACAAGGCCTGCAGGCAAACAAATGGCCCGAAGACCAAACTTATCAATAGTATTATTATGATAATATATGCATGGCCCGCAGGCAAGAACAAGGCCTGCAGGCAAACAAATGGCCCGAAGACCAAACTTACCATTAGTATTGTTCTGATAATATATGCATGGCCCAAAGGCAAAGGCAAGGCCCAAAAGGAGACGAATGGCCCGAAGACCGAAATTACCCTTAGTATTATTATGATAAAAGAGGCGTGGCCCAAAAGCAACCAAATGGCCCAAAGACCAAAGTTCTCATCAACATTATTTTGATAATTTACGCATGGCACGAAGGCAAAAACAAGGCCTGCAGGCAAACAAATGGCCCGAAGACCAAACTTACCATTAGTATTGTTATGACAATATATGCATGGCCCAAAGGCAAAAGCAAGGCCTGCAGGCAAACAAATGGCCCGAAGACCAAACTTACCATTAGTATTGTTATGATAATATATGCATGGCCCAAAGGCAAAAGCAAGGCCTGCAGGCAAACTAATGGCCCGAAGACCAAACTTACCTTTAGTATTGTTATGATAATATGTGCATGGCCCAAAGGCAAGAACAAGGCCTGCAGGCAAACAAATGGCCCGAAGACCAAACTTACCATTAGTATTGTTCTGATAATATATGCATGGCCCAAAGGCAAAGGCAAGGCCCAAAAGGAGACGAATGGCCCAAAGACCGAAATTACCCTTAGTATTATTATGATAAAAGAGGCGTGGCCCAAAAGCAACCAAATGGCCCAAAGACCAAAGTTCTCATCAACATTATTTTGATAATTTACGCATGGCACGAAGGCAAAAACAAGGCCTGCAGGCAAACAAATGGCCCGAAGACCAAACTTATCAATAGTATTATTATGATAATATATGCATGGCCCGCAGGCAAGAACAAGGCCTGCAGGCAAACAAATGGCCCGAAGACCAAACTTACCATTAGTATTGTTCTGATAATATATGCATGGCCCAAAGGCAAAGGCAAGGCCCAAAAGGAGACGAATGGCCCAAAGACCGAAATTACCCTTAGTATTATTATGATAAAAGAGGCGTGGCCCAAAAGCAACCAAATGGCCCAAAGACCAAAGTTCTCATCAACATTATTTTGATAATTTACGCATGGCACGAAGGCAAAAACAAGGCCTGCAGGCAAACAAATGGCCCGAAGACCAAACTTACCATTAGTATTGTTATGACAATATATGCATGGCCCAAAGGCAAAAGCAAGGCCTGCAGGCAAACAAATGGCCCGAAGACCAAACTTACCATTAGTATTGTTATGATAATATATGCATGGCCCAAAGGCAAAAGCAAGGCCTGCAGGCAAACTAATGGCCCGAAGACCAAACTTACCTTTAGTATTGTTATGATAATATGTGCATGGCCCAAAGGCAAAAGCAAGGCCCAAAGGCAAACAAATGGCCCGAAGACCAAACTTACCTTTAGTATTGTTATGATAATATGTGCATGGCCCAAAGGCAAAAGCAAGGCCCAAAGGCAAACAAATGGCCCGAAGACCAAACTTACCATCAGTATTATCATGATGATATACGCATGGCCCGAAGGGAAACAAATGGCCTGAAGACCAAACCTATCAGTAGTATTATTATGATAATACACGCATGGCCCGAAGGCAAAAACAAGGCCTGCAGGCAAACAAATGACCCGAAAACCAAACTTACCATTAGTATTGTTATGATAATATACGCATGGCCCGAAGGCAACGGTATGGCCTGAAGGCAACGGCATGGCCCGAAGGCAACAGCATGGCACAAAGGCAAACGCAAGGCCCGAATGCAAACAAATGGCCGGAAGACCAAACTTATCATTAGTATTATTATAATAATATACGCATAGCCCCAAGGCAAAAAAACAAGGACCGAAGGCAAACAAATGGTCCGACGATCAAACTTACCATTAGTATTGTTATGATAATCTTTGCATGGCCCAAAGGCAAAAGCAAGGCCCAAAGGGAGACGAATGGCCCAAAGACCAAACTTACCCTTAGTATTATTGTGATAATAGACGCGTGGCCCAAAAGCAACCAAATGGCCCAAAGACCGAACTTCTCATGAGCATTATTATAATAATATACGCATAGCCCGAAGGCAAAAAAACAAGGACCGAAGGCAAACAAATGGCCCGACGATCAAACTTACCATTAGTATTATTATGATAATATACGCATTGCCCGAGGGCAACAGCAGGCCTGAAGGCAAACAAATGGCCCGAAGACCAAACTTACCATTAGTATTGTTATGATAATATATGCATGGCCCAAAGGCAAAAGCAAGGCCCAAAGGGAGACGAATGCCCCAAAGACCAAAGTTACCCTTAGTATTATTATGATAATAGACACGTGGCCCAAAGGCAAACAAATGGCACGAAGACCAAACTTAGCATTAGTTTTATTATGATAATATACGAATGGCACGAAGGCAAACGCAAGGCCCGAAGGCAAAAACAAGGCCTGCAGGCAAAGAAAGGGCCCGAAGACCAAACTTACCATTAGTATTGTTATGATAATATATGCATGGCCCAAAGGCAAAAGCAAGGCCCAAAGGGAGACGAATGCCCCAAAGACCAAACTTACCCTTAGTATTATTAGGATAATAGACACGTGGCCCAAAGGCAACTAAATGGCCTGAAGACCAAACTTCTCATGAGCATTATTATGATAATAAACGCATGGCGCGAAGGCAAAAACAAGGCCCGAAGGCAAACAAATGGCCCGAAGACCAAACTTACCATTAGTTTCATTATGATAATATACGCATGGCCCGAAGGCAACGGTATGGCCTGAAGGCAACGGCATGGCCCGAAGGCAACAGTATGCCACAAAGGCAATCGCAAGGCCGAAGGCAAACAAATGGCTGGAAGACCAAACTTATCATTAGTATTATTATAATAATATACGCATAGCCCGAAGGCAAAAAAACAAGGACCGAAGGCAAACAAATGGCCCGACGATCAAACTTACCATTAGTATTATTATGATAATATACGCATTGCCCGAAGGCAACAGCAGGCCTGAAGGCAAACAAATGGCCCGAAGACCAAACTTACCATTAGCATTGTTATGATAATATATGCATGGCCCAAAGGCAAAAGCAAGGCCCAAAGGGAGACGAATGGCCCAAAGACCAAACTTACCATTAGTATTGTTATGATAATATATGCATGGCCCAAGGGCAAAAGCAAGGCCCAAAGGGAGACGAATGGCCCAAAGACCAAACTTACCTTTAGTATTATTATGATAATAGACGCGTGGCCCAAAAGCAACCAAATGGCCCAAAGACCAAACCTATCAGTAGTATTATAATGATAAAATACGCATGGCCCGCAGGCAAAAACAAGGCCTGAAGGCAAACAAATGGCCTGAAAACCAAACTTATCAATAGCATTATTATGATAATATATGCATGGCACGCAGGCAAAAACAAGGCCTGCAGGCAAACAAATGGCCCGAAGTCCAAAATTACCCTTAGTATTATTATGATAATAGACGCGTGGCCCAAAAGCAACCAAATGGCCCAAAGACCAAAGTTCTCATCAGCATTATTATGATAATATACGCATGGCACGAAGGCAAAAACAAAGTCCAAAGGCACACAAATGGCCCAAAGACCAAACTTACCATCATTATTTTTATGATAATATACGCATGGCCCGAAGGCAAAAGCAAGGCCCAAAGGGAGACGAATGGCCCAAAGACCAAACTTACCATTAGTATTGTTATGATAATATATGCATGGCCCAAGGGCAAAAGCAAGGCCCAAAGGGAGACGAATGGCCCAAAGACCAAACTTACCTTTAGTATTATTATGATAATAGAAGCGTGGCCCAAAAGCAACCCAATGGCCCAAAGACCAAACCTATCAGTAGTATTGTAATGATAAAATACGCATGGCCCGCAGGCAAAAGCAAGGCCCAAAGGGAGACGAATGGCCCAAAGACCAAACTTACCATTAGTATTGTTATGATAATATATGCATGGCCCAAGGGCAAAAGCAAGGCCCAAAGGGAGACGAATGGCCCAAAGACCAAAATTACCCTTAGTATTATTATGATAATAGACGCGTGGCCCAAAGCAACCAAATGGCCCGAAGACCAAACTTACCATTAGTATTGTTATGATAATATGTGCATGGCCCAAAGGCAAAAGCAAGGCCCAAAGGCACACAAATGGCCCAAAGACCAAACTTACCATCATTATTATTATGATAATATACGCATGGCCCGAAGGCAAACAAATGGCCTGAAGACCAAACCTATCAGTAGTATTATTATGATAATATACGCATGGCCTGACGGCAAAAACAAGGCCTGCAGGCAAGCAAATGGCCCGAAGACCAAACTTACCATTGGTATTATTATGATAATATACACATGGCCCGAAGGCAAACAAATGGCCTGAAGACCAAACCTATCAGTAGTATTATAATGATAATGGCCTGAAGACAAAACTTATCAATAGTATTATTATGATAATATATGCATGGCCAACAGGCAAAAACAAGGCCTGCAGGGAAACAAATGGCCCGAAAACCAAACTTACCATTAGTATTGTTATGATAATATATGCATGGCCCAAAGGCAAAAGCAAGGCCCAAAGGGAGACGAATGCCCCAAAGACCAAAGTTACCCTTAGTATTATTATGATAATAGACACGTGGCCCAAAGGCAAACAAATGGCACGAAGACCAAACTTAGCATTAGTTTTATTATGATAATATACGAATGGCACGAAGGCAAACGCAAGGCCCGAAGGCAAAAACAAGGCCTGCAGGCAAAGAAAGGGCCCGAAGACCAAACTTACCATTAGTATTGTTATGATAATATATGCATGGCCCAAAGGCAAAAGCAAGGCCCAAAGGGAGACGAATGCCCCAAAGACCAAACTTACCCTTAGTATTATTAGGATAATAGACACGTGGCCCAAAGGCAACTAAATGGCCCGAAGACCAAACTTCTCATGAGCATTATTATGATAATAAACGCATGGCGCGAAGGCAAAAACAAGGCCCGAAGGCAAACAAATGGCCCGAAGACCAAACTTACCATTAGTTTCATTATGATAATATACGCATGGCCCGAAGGCAACGGTATGGCCTGAAGGCAACGGCATGGCCGAAGGCAACAGCATGCCACAAAGGGAAACGCAAGGCCCGAAGGCAAACAAATGGCCGGAAGACCAAACTTATCATTAGTATTATTATAATAATATACGCATAGCCCGAAGGCAAAAAACAAGGACCGAAGGCAAACAAATGGCCCGACGATCAAACTTACCATTAGTATTATTATGATAATATACGCATTGCCCGAAGGCAACAGCAGGCCTGAAGGCAAACAAATGGCCCGAAGACCAAACTTACCATTAGCATTGTTATGATAATATATGCATGGCCCAAAGGCAAAAGCAAGGCCCAAAGGGAGACGAATGGCCCAAAGACCAAACTTACCATTAGTATTGTGATGATAATATATGCATGGCCCAAGGGCAAAAGCAAGGCCCAAAGGGAGACGAATGGCCAAAGACCAAACTTACCTTTAGTATTATTATGATAATAGACGCGTGGCCCAAAAGCAACCAAATGGCCCAAAGACCAAACCTATCAGTAGTATTATAATGATAAAATACACATGGCCCGCAGGCAAAAACAAGGCCTGAAGGCAAACAAATGGCCTGAAAACCAAACTTATCAATAGCATTATTATGATAATATATGCATGGCACGCAGGCAAAAACAAGGCCTGCAGGCAAACAAATGGCCCGAAGTCCAAAATTACCCTTAGTATTATTATGATAATAGACGCGTGGCCCAAAAGCAACCAAATGGCCCGAAGACCAAACTTACCATTAGTATTGTTCTGATAATATATGCATGGCCCAAAGGCAAAGGCAAGGCCCAAAAGGAGACGAATGGCCCAAAGACCGAAATTACCCTTAGTATTATTATGATAAAAGAGGCGTGGCCCAAAAGCAACCAAATGGCCCAAAGACCAAAGTTCTCATCAACATTATTTTGATAATTTACGCATGGCACGAAGGCAAAAACAAGGCCTGCAGGCAAACAAATGGCCCGAAGACCAAACTTACCATTAGTATTGTTATGACAATATATGCATGGCCCAAAGGCAAAAGCAAGGCCTGCAGGCAAACAAATGGCCCGAAGACCAAACTTACCATTAGTATTGTTATGATAATATATGCATGGCCCAAAGGCAAAAGCAAGGCCTGCAGGCAAACTAATGGCCCGAAGACCAAACTTACCTTTAGTATTGTTATGATAATATGTGCATGGCCCAAAGGCAAAAGCAAGGCCCAAAGGCAAACAAATGGCCCGAAGACCAAACTTACCTTTAGTATTGTTATGATAATATGTGCATGGCCCAAAGGCAAAAGCAAGGCCCAAAGGCAAACAAATGGCCCGAAGACCAAACTTACCATCAGTATTATCATGATGATATACGCATGGCCCGAAGGGAAACAAATGGCCTGAAGACCAAACCTATCAGTAGTATTATTATGATAATACACGCATGGCCCGAAGGCAAAAACAAGGCCTGCAGGCAAACAAATGACCCGAAAACCAAACTTACCATTAGTATTGTTATGATAATATACGCATGGCCCGAAGGCAACGGTATGGCCTGAAGGCAACGGCATGGCCCGAAGGCAACAGCATGGCACAAAGGCAAACGCAAGGCCCGAATGCAAACAAATGGCCGGAAGACCAAACTTATCATTAGTATTATTATAATAATATACGCATAGCCCCAAGGCAAAAAAACAAGGACCGAAGGCAAACAAATGGTCCGACGATCAAACTTACCATTAGTATTGTTATGATAATCTTTGCATGGCCCAAAGGCAAAAGCAAGGCCCAAAGGGAGACGAATGGCCCAAAGACCAAACTTACCCTTAGTATTATTGTGATAATAGACGCGTGGCCCAAAAGCAACCAAATGGCCCAAAGACCGAACTTCTCATGAGCATTATTATAATAATATACGCATAGCCCGAAGGCAAAAAAACAAGGACCGAAGGCAAACAAATGGCCCGACGATCAAACTTACCATTAGTATTATTATGATAATATACGCATTGCCCGAGGGCAACAGCAGGCCTGAAGGCAAACAAATGGCCCGAAGACCAAACTTACCATTAGTATTGTTATGATAATATATGCATGGCCCAAAGGCAAAAGCAAGGCCCAAAGGGAGACGAATGCCCCAAAGACCAAAGTTACCCTTAGTATTATTATGATAATAGACACGTGGCCCAAAGGCAAACAAATGGCACGAAGACCAAACTTAGCATTAGTTTTATTATGATAATATACGAATGGCAGGAAGGCAAACGCAAGGCCCGAAGGCAAAAACAAGGCCTGCAGGCAAAGAAAGGGCCCGAAGACCAAACTTACCATTAGTATTGTTATGATAATATATGCATGGCCCAAAGGCAAAAGCAAGGCCCAAAGGGAGACGAATGCCCCAAAGACCAAACTTACCCTTAGTATTATTAGGATAATAGACACGTGGCCCAAAGGCAACTAAATGGCCTGAAGACCAAACTTCTCATGAGCATTATTATGATAATAAACGCATGGCGCGAAGGCAAAAACAAGGCCCGAAGGCAAACAAATGGCCCGAAGACCAAACTTACCATTAGTTTCATTATGATAATATACGCATGGCCCGAAGGCAACGGTATGGCCTGAAGGCAACGGCATGGCCCGAAGGCAACAGTATGCCACAAAGGCAATCGCAAGGCCCGAAGGCAAACAAATGGCTGGAAGACCAAACTTATCATTAGTATTATTATAATAATATACGCATAGCCCGAAGGCAAAAAAACAAGGACCGAAGGCAAACAAATGGCCCGACGATCAAACTTACCATTAGTATTATTATGATAATATACGCATTGCCCGAAGGCAACAGCAGGCCTGAAGGCAAACAAGTGGCCCGAAGACCAAACTTACCATTAGCATTGTTATGATAATATATGCATGGCCCAAAGGCAAAAGCAAGGCCCAAAGGGAGACGAATGGCCCAAAGACCAAACTTACCATTAGTATTGTTATGATAATATATGCATGGCCCAAGGGCAAAAGCAAGGCCCAAAGGGAGACGAATGGCCCAAAGACCAAACTTACCTTTAGTATTATTATGATAATAGACGCGTGGCCCAAAAGCAACCAAATGGCCCAAAGACCAAACCTATCAGTAGTATTATAATGATAAAATACGCATGGCCCGCAGGCAAAAACAAGGCCTGAAGGCAAACAAATGGCCTGAAAACCAAACTTATCAATAGCATTATTATGATAATATATGCATGGCACGCAGGCAAAAACAAGGCCTGCAGGCAAACAAATGGCCCGAAGTCCAAAATTACCCTTAGTATTATTATGATAATAGACGCGTGGCCCAAAAGCAACCAAATGGCCCAAAGACCAAAGTTCTCATCAGCATTATTATGATAATATACGCATGGCACGAAGGCAAAAACAAAGTCCAAAGGCACACAAATGGCCCAAAGACCAAACTTACCATCATTATTTTTATGATAATATACGCATGGCCCGAAGGCAAAAGCAAGGCCCAAAGGGAGACGAATGGCCCAAAGACCAAACTTACCATTAGTATTGTTATGATAATATATGCATGGCCCAAGGGCAAAAGCAAGGCCCAAAGGGAGACGAATGGCCCAAAGACCAAAATTACCCTTAGTATTATTATGATAATAGACGCGTGGCCCAAAGCAACCAAATGGCCCGAAGACCAAACTTACCATTAGTATTGTTATGATAATATGTGCATGGCCCAAAGGCAAAAGCAAGGCCCAAAGGCACACAAATGGCCCAAAGACCAAACTTACCATCATTATTATTATGATAATATACGCATGGCCCGAAGGCAAACAAATGGCCTGAAGACCAAACCTATCAGTAGTATTATTATGATAATATACGCATGGCCTGACGGCAAAAACAAGGCCTGCAGGCAAGCAAATGGCCCGAAGACCAAACTTACCATTGGTATTATTATGATAATATACACATGGCCCGAAGGCAAACAAATGGCCTGAAGACCAAACCTATCAGTAGTATTATAATGATAATGGCCTGAAGACAAAACTTATCAATAGTATTATTATGATAATATATGCATGGCCAACAGGCAAAAACAAGGCCTGCAGGGAAACAAATGGCCCGAAAACCAAACTTACCATTAGTATTGTTATGATAATATATGCATGGCCCAAAGGCAAAAGCAAGGCCCAAAGGGAGACGAATGCCCCAAAGACCAAAGTTACCCTTAGTATTATTATGATAATAGACACGTGGCCCAAAGGCAAACAAATGGCACGAAGACCAAACTTAGCATTAGTTTTATTATGATAATATACGAATGGCACGAAGGCAAACGCAAGGCCCGAAGGCAAAAACAAGGCCTGCAGGCAAAGAAAGGGCCCGAAGACCAAACTTACCATTAGTATTGTTATGATAATATATGCATGGCCCAAAGGCAAAAGCAAGGCCCAAAGGGAGACGAATGCCCCAAAGACCAAACTTACCCTTAGTATTATTAGGATAATAGACACGTGGCCCAAAGGCAACTAAATGGCCCGAAGACCAAACTTCTCATGAGCATTATTATGATAATAAACGCATGGCGCGAAGGCAAAAACAAGGCCCGAAGGCAAACAAATGGCCCGAAGACCAAACTTACCATTAGTTTCATTATGATAATATACGCATGGCCCGAAGGCAACGGTATGGCCTGAAGGCAACGGCATGGCCCGAAGGCAACAGCATGCCACAAAGGGAAACGCAAGGCCCGAAGGCAAACAAATGGCCGGAAGACCAAACTTATCATTAGTATTATTATAATAATATACGCATAGCCCGAAGGCAAAAAAACAAGGACCGAAGGCAAACAAATGGCCCGACGATCAAACTTACCATTAGTATTATTATGATAATATACGCATTGCCCGAAGGCAACAGCAGGCCTGAAGGCAAACAAATGGCCCGAAGACCAAACTTACCATTAGCATTGTTATGATAATATATGCATGGCCCAAAGGCAAAAGCAAGGCCCAAAGGGAGACGAATGGCCCAAAGACCAAACTTACCATTAGTATTGTTATGATAATATATGCATGGCCCAAGGGCAAAAGCAAGGCCCAAAGGGAGACGAATGGCCAAAGACCAAACTTACCTTTAGTATTATTATGATAATAGACGCGTGGCCCAAAAGCAACCAAATGGCCCAAAGACCAAACCTATCAGTAGTATTATAATGATAAAATACACATGGCCCGCAGGCAAAAACAAGGCCTGAAGGCAAACAAATGGCCTGAAAACCAAACTTATCAATAGCATTATTATGATAATATATGCATGGCACGCAGGCAAAAACAAGGCCTGCAGGCAAACAAATGGCCCGAAGTCCAAAATTACCCTTAGTATTATTATGATAATAGACGCGTGGCCCAAAAGCAACCAAATGGCCCAAAGACCAAAGTTCTCATCAGCATTATTATGATAATATACGCATGGCACGAAGGCAAAAACAAGGCCCAAAGGCACACAAATGGCCCAAAGACCAAACTTACCATCATTATTTTTATGATAATATACGCATGGCCCGAAGGCAAAAGCAAGGCCCAAAGGGAGACGAATGGCCCAAAGACCAAACTTACCATTAGTATTATTAGGATAATAGACACGTGGCCCAAAGGCAACTAAATGGCCCGAAGACCAAACTTCTCATGAGCATTATTATGATAATAAACCCATGGCGCGAAGGCAAAAACAAGGCCCGAAGGCAAACAAATGGCCCGAAGACCAAACTTACCATTAGTTTCATTATGATAATATACGCATGGCCCGAAGGCAACGGTATGGCCTGAAGGCAACGGCATGGCCCGAAGGCAACAGCATGCCACAAAGGCAAACAAATGTCCGGAAGACCAAACTTATCATTAGTATTATTATAATAATATACGCATAGCCCGAAGGCAAAAAAACAAGGACCGAAGGCAAACAAATGGCCCGACGATCAAACTTACCATTAGTATTATTATGATAATATACGCATTGCCTGAAGGCAACAGCAGGCCTGAAGGCAAACAAATGGCCCGAAGACCAAACTTACCATTAGCATTGTTATGATAATATATGCAAGGCCCAAAGGCAAAAGCAAGGCCCAAAGGGAGACGAATGGCCCAAAGACCAAACTTACCATTAGTATTGTTATGATAATATATGCATGGCCCAAGGGCAAAAGCAAGGCCCAAAGGGAGACGAATGGCCAAAGACCAAACTTACCTTTAGTATTATTATGATAATAGACGCGTGGCCCAAAAGCAACCAAATGGCCCAAAGACCAAACCTATCAGTAGTATTATAATGATAAAATACGCATGGCCCGCAGGCAAAAACAAGGCCTGAAGGCAAACAAATGGCCTGAAAACCAAACTTATCACTAGCATTATTATGATAATATATGCATGGCACGCAGGCAAAAACAAGGCCTGCAGGCAAACAAATGGCCCGAAGTCCAAAATTACCCTTAGTATTATTATGATAATAGACGCGTGGCGCAAAAGCAACCAAATGGCCCAAAGACCAAAGTTCTCATCAGCATTATTATGATAATATACGCATGGCACGAAGGCAAAAACAAGGCCCAAAGGCACACAAATGGCCCAAAGACCAAACTTACCATCATTATTTTTATGATAATATACGCATGGCCCGAAGGCAAAAGCAAGGCCCAAAGGGAGACGAATGGCCCAAAGACCAAACTTACCATTAGTATTGTTATGATAATATATGCATGGCCCAAGGGCAAAAGCAAGGCCCAAAGGGAGACGAATGGCCCAAAGACCAAACTTACCTTTAGTATTATTATGATAATAGACGCGTGGCCCAAAAGCAACCAAATGGCCCAAAGACCAAACCTATCAGTAGTATTGTAATGATAAAATACGCATGGCCCGCAGGCAAAAGCAAGGCCCAAAGGGAGACGAATGGCCCAAAGACCAAACTTACCATTAGTATTGTTATGATAATATATGCATGGCCCAAGGGCAAAAGCAAGGCCCAAAGGGAGACGAATGGCCCAAAGACCAAAATTACCCTTAGTATTATTATGATAATAGACGCGTGGCCCAAAGCAACCAAATGGCCCGAAGACCAAACTTACCATTAGTATTGTTATGATAATATGTGCATGGCCCAAAGGCAAAAGCAAGGCCCAAAGGCACACAAATGGCCCAAAGACCAAACTTACCATCATTATTATTATGATAATATATGCATGGCCCGAAGGCAAACAAATGGCCTGAAGACCAAACCTATCAGTAGTATTATTATGATAATATACGCATGGCCTGACGGCAAAAACAAGGCCTGCAGGCAAGCAAATGGCCCGAAGACCAAACTTACCATTGGTATTATTATGATAATATACACATGGCCCGAAGGCAAACAAATGGCCTGAAGACCAAACCTATCAGTAGTATTATAATGATAATGGCCTGAAGACAAAACTTATCAATAGTATTATTATGATAATATATGCATGGCCAACAGGCAAAAACAAGGCCTGCAGGGAAACAAATGGCCCGAAAACCAAACTTACCATTAGTATTGTTATGATAATATATGCATGGCCCAAAGGCAAAAGCAAGGCCCAAAGGGAGACGAATGGCCCAAGACCAAAATTACCCTTAGTATTATTATGATAATAGACGCGTGGCCCAAAAGCAACCAAATGGTCCAAAGACCAAAGTTCTCATCAACATTATTATGATAATATACGCATGGCACGAAGGCAAAAACAAGGCCTGCAGGCAAACAAATGGCCCGAAGACCAAACTTACCATTAGTATTGTTATGATAATATATGCATGGCCCAAAGGCAAAAGCAAGTCCCAAAGGCAAACAAATGGCCCAAAGACCAAACTTACCTTTAGTATTATTATGATAATAGACCCGTGGCCCAAAAGCAACCAAATGGCCCAAAGACCAAACTTCTCATGAGCATTATTATGATAATATACGCATGGCATGAAGACAAAAACAAGGCCCGAAGGCAAACAAATGGCCCAAAGACCAAACTTACCATTAGTTTTATTATGATAATATACACATGGCCCGAAGGCAACGGTATGGCCTGAAGGCAACGGCATGGCCCGAAGGCAACAGCATGGCACAAAGGCAAACGCAAGGCCTGAAGGCAAACAAATGGCCGGAAGACCAAACTTATCATTAGTATTATTATAATAATATACCCATAGCCCGAAGGCAAAAAAACAAGGACCGAAGGCAAACAAATGGATCGAAGACCAAATTTACCATCAGTATTATTATGATAATATACGCATGGCCCAAAGGCAAACAAATGGCCTAAAGACCAAACCTATCAGTAGTATTATTATGATAATAGATGCGTTGCCCAAAAGCAACGAAATGGCCCAAAGACCAAACTTCTCATGAGCATTATTATAATAATATACGCATGGCACGAAGGCATAAACAAGGCCTGAAGGCAAACAAATGGCCCGAAGACCAAACTTACCATTAGTATTGTTATGATAATATATGCATGGCCCAAAGGCAAAAGCAAGGCCCAAAGGGAGACGAATGGCCCAAAGACCAAACTTACCTTTAGTATTATTATGATAATAGACGCGTGGCCCAAAAGCAACCAAATGGCCCAAAGGCCAAACTTCTCACGAGCATTATTATGATAATATACGCATGGCACGAAGGCAAAAACAAGGCCCGAAGGCAAACAAATGGCCCGAAGACCAAACTTACCTTTAGTATTGTTATGATAATATGTGCATGGCCCAAAGGCAAAAGCAAGGCCCAAAGGCAAACAAATGGCCCGAAGACCAAACTTACCATCAGTATTATTATGATGATATACGCATGGCCCGAAGGGAAACAAATGGCCTGAAGACAAAACCTATCAGTAGTATTATTATGATAATACACGCATGGCCTGAAGGCAAAAACAAGGCCTGCAGGCAAACAAATGGCCCAAAGACCAAACTTACCCTTAGTATTATTATGATAATAGACGCGTTGCCCAAAAGCAACCAAATGGCCCAAAGACCAAACTTCTCATGAGCATTATTTTGATAATATACGCATGGCACGAAGGCAAAAAAAGGCCCGAAGGCAAACAAATGGCCCGAAGACCAAACTTACCATTAGTATTGTTATGATAATATATGCATGGCCCAAAGGCAAAAGCAAGGCCCAAAGGGAGACGAATGGCCCAAAGACCAAACTTATCAATAGTATTATTATGATAATTTATGCATGGCCCGCAGGCAAAAACAAGGCCTGCAGGCAAACAAATGGCCCGAAGACCAAACTTACCATTAGTATTGTTATGATAATATATGCATGGCCCAAAGGCAAAAGCAAGGCCCAAAGGGAGACGAATGGCCCAAAGACCAAAATTACCCTTAGTATTATTATGATAATAGACGCGTGGCCCAAAAGCAACCAAATGGCTTGCAGAAAGTACAATTCGCCGCTGCAGCTTTTGTAACTGGAAATTACATAAACAATACAAAAGCCATTTTGAAATTGGGATGGCTGCCTATAAAGGAAAGAAGGGAACTGAACCTTCTGAAAATGACATTCAAAGCGATGAACTATGAGTTCTGGCCATCATATTTGACACTCGAAGAAAAAAAGTTTACCAGAGAGCTTCGATCAAGCAGTGCAAGATCACTCGTGATCCCAAGGGAAACTGGAACTTTTCAGGATATTGCAGGAAAGCTGTTTAATTCTTTGCCAGAAAACATAAGGAACTGCCGTATTTACATTAATTTTTTAACATTATCTAAAGCATTTTTAAAGAATAAAATTGTACCATAGGTTTTTAATTAGACGCAATGTAATAAGTTATTCATATTATGGACGACATTAATTTATTCAGGACAATCTATATTCTTTTAATAAAGACATTATTGTATGTAGTACTTAACAGAGAATAGCCATGTTATGTGGATCTGTTAATATCCATTATTATTATTATTATTATTATTATTATCAAATGGCCCAAAGACCAAAGTTCCAATCAGCATTATTATGATAATATACGCATGGCACAAAGGCAAAAACAAGGCCTGCAGGCAAACAAATGGCCCGAAGACCAAACTTACCATCAGTATTATTATGATGATATACGCATGGCACGAAGGCAAACACAAGGCCCGAAGGCAAACAAATGGCCCGAAGACCAAACTTACCATCAGTATTATTATGATGATATACGCATGGCCCGAAGGGAAACAAATGGCCTGAAGACCAAAGCTATCAGTAGTATTATTATGATAATACACGCATGGCCCAAAGGCAAAAACAAGGCCTGCAGGCAAACAAATGGCCCGAAGACCAAACTTAACATTAGTATTGTTATGATAATATATGCATGGCCCAAAGGCAAAACAAGGCCCGAAGGAAGACGAATGCCCCAAAAACCAAACTTACCCTTAGTATTATCATGATAATAGACACGTGGCCCAAAGGCAACCAAATGGCCCGAAGACCAAACTTCTCATGAGCATTATTATGATAATATACGCATGGCACGAAGGCAAAAACAAGGCCCGAAGGCAAACAAATGGCCCGAAGACCAAACTTACCATCATTATTTTTATGATAATATACGCATGGCCCGAAGGCAAAAACAAGGCCTGCAGGCAAACAAATGGCCCGAAGACCAAACTTACCATTAGTATTATTATGATAATATACGCATGGCCCGAAGGCAAACAAATGGCCTGAAGACCAAACCTATCAGTAGTATTATAATGATAATGGCCTGAAGACAAAACTTATCAATAGTATTATTATGATAATATATGCATGGCCAACAGGCAAAAACAAGGCCTGCAGGGAAACAAATGGCCCGAAGACCAAACTTACCATTAGTATTGTTATGATAATATATGCATGGCCCAAAGGCAAAAGCAAGGCCCAAAGGGAGACGAATGGCCCAAGACCAAAATTACCCTTAGTATTATTATGATAATAGACGCGTGGCCCAAAAGCAACCAAATGGTCCAAAGACCAAAGTTCTCATCAACATTATTATGATAATATACGCATGGCACGAAGGCAAAAACAAGGCCTGCAGGCAAACAAATGGCCCGAAGACCAAACTTACCATTAGTATTGTTATGATAATATATGCATGGCCCAAAGGCAAAAGCAAGGCCCAAAGGGAGACGAATGGCCCAAAGACCAAAATTACCCTTAGTATTATTATGATAATAGACACGTGGCCCAAAGGCAACCAAATGGCCCGAAGACCAAACTTCTCATGAGCATTATTATGATAATAAACGCATGGCCCGAAGGCAAAAACAAGGCCCGAAGGCAAACAAATGGCCCGAAGACCAAACTTAGCATTAGTTTTATTATGATAATATACGAATGGCCCGAAGGCAACGGTATGGCCTGAAGGCAACGGCATGGCCCAAAGGCAACAGCATGGCACGAAGGCAAACGCAAGGCCCGAAGGCAAAAACAAGGCCTGCAGGCAAAGAAATGGCCCGAAGACCAAACTTACCATTAGTATTGTTATGATAATATATGCATGGCCCAAAGGCAAAAGCAAGGCCCAAAGGGAGACGAATGCCCCAAAGACCAAACTTACCCTTAGTATTATTAGGATAATAGACACGTGGCCCAAAGGCAACTAAATGGCCCGAAGACCAAACTTCTCATGAGCATTATTATGATAATAAACGCATGGCCCGAAGGCAAAAACAAGGCCCGAAGGCAAACAAATGGCCTGAAGACCAAACTTACCATTAGTATTGTTATGATAATCTTTGCATGGCCCAAAGGCAAAAGCAAGGCCCAAAGTGAGACGAAAGGCCCAAAGACCAAACTTACCCTTAGTATTATTATGATAATAGACGCGTGGCCCAAAAGCAACCAAATGGCCCAAAGACCAAACTTCTCATGAGCATTATTATGATAATATACGCATGGCACGAAGGCAAAAAAGGCCCGAAGGCAAACAAATGGCCCGAGGACCAAACTTACTATTAGTATTGTTATGATAATATATGCATGGCCCAAAGGCAAAAGCAAGGCCCAAAGGTAGACGAATGGCCCAAAGACCAAACTTACCTTTAGTATTATTATGATAATAGACCCGTGGCCCAAAAGCAACCAAATGGCCCAAAGACCAAACTTCTCATGAGCATTATTATGATAATATGTGCATGGCCCAAAGGCAAAAGCAAGGCCCAAAGGCAAACAAATGGATCGAAGACCAAACTTACCATCAGTATTATTATGATAATATACGCATGGCCCGAAGGCAAACAAATGGCCTAAAGACCAAACCTATCAGTAGTATTATTATGATAATAGACGCGTGGCCCAAAAGCAACCAAATGGCCCAAAGACCAAACTTCTCATGAGCATTATTATGATAATATACGCATGGCACGAAGGCAAAAACAAGGCCTGAAGGCAAACAAATGGCCCGAAGACCAAACTTACCATTAGTATTATTATGATATCATACGCATGGCCCGAAGGCAAACAAATGGCCTGAAGACCAAACCTATCAGTAGTATTATAATGATAATATATGCATGGCCCCCAGGCAAAGACAAGGCCCGAAGGCGAACAAATGGCCTGAAGACCAAACTTATCAATAGTATTATTATGATAATATATGCATGGCTCCCAGGCAAAAACAAGGCCTGCAGGCAAACAAATGGCCCGAAGACCAAACTTACCATTAGTATTGTTATGCTAATATATGCATGGCCGAAAGGCAAAAGCAAGGCCCAAAAGGAGACGAATGGCCCAAAGACCAAACTCACCCTTAGTATTATTATGATAATAGACGCGTGGCCCAAAAGCTACCAAATGGCCCAAAAACCAAACTTCTCATCAGCATTATCATGATAATATACACATGGCACGAAGGCAAAAACAAGGCCTGCAGGCAAACAAATGGCCCGAAGACCAAACTTACCATTAGTATTGTTATGACAATATATGCATGGCCCAAAGGCAAAAGCAAGGCCCAAAGGGAGACGAATGGCCCAAAGACCAAACTTACCCTTAGTATTATTATGATAATAGACACGTGGCCCAAAGGCAACCAAATGGCCCGCATACCAAACTTCTCATGAGCATTATTATGATAATATACGCATGGCCCGAAGACAAAATTAAGGCCCGAAGGCAAACAAATGGCCCGAAGACCAAACTTACCATTAGTATTGTTATGACAATATATGCATGGCCCAAAGGCAAAAGCAAGGCCTGCAGGCAAACAAATGGCCCGAAGACCAAACTTACCATTAGTATTGTTATGATAATATATGCATGGCCCAAAGGCAAAAGCAAGGCCTGCAGGCAAACAAATGGCCCGAAGACCAAACTTACCTTTAGTATTGTTATGATAATATGTGCATGGCCCAAAGGCAAAAGCACGGCCCAAAAGCAAACAAATGGCCCAAAGACCAAACTTATCTTTAGTATTGTTATGATAATATGTGCATGGCCCAAAGGCAAAAGCAAGGCCCAAAGGCAAACAAATGGCCCGAAGACCAAACTTACCATCAGTATTATTATGATGATATACGCATGGCCCGAAGGGAAACAAATGGCCTGAAGACCAAACCTATCAGTAGTATTATTATGATAATACACGCATGGCCCGAAGGCAAAAACAAGGCCTGCAGGCAAACAAATGGCCCGAAAACCAAACTTACCATTAGTATTGTTATGATAATATATGCATGGCCCAAAAGCAAAACAAGGCCCAAAGGAAGACGAATGCCCCAAAGACCAAATTTACCCTTAGTATTATTATGATAATAGACACGTGGCCCAAAGGCAACCAAATGGCCCGAAGACCAAACTTCTCATGAGCATTATTATGATAATATACGCATGGCACAAAGGCAAAAACAAGGCCCGAAGGCAAACAAATGGCCCGAAGACCAAACTTACCATCAGTATTATTTATGATGATATACGCATGGCCCAAAGGGAAACAAATGGCCTGAAGACCAAACCTATCAGTAGTATTATTATGATAATACATGCATGGCCCGAAGGCAAAAACAAGGCCTGCAGGCAAACAAATGGCCCGAAGACCAAACTTACCATTAGTATTGTTATGACAATATATGCATGGCCCAAAGGCAAAAGCAAGGCCCAAAGGGAGACGAATGGCCCAAAGACCAAACTTACCCTTAGTATTATTATGATAATAGACACGTGGCCCAAAGGCAACCAAATGGCCCGAATACCAAACTTCTCATGAGCATTATTATGATAATATACGCATGGCAAGAAGACAAAACAAGGCCCGAAGGCAAACAAATGGCCCGAAGACCAAACTTACCATTAGTATTATTATGATAATATACGCATGGCCCGAAGGCAAACAAATGGCCTGAAGACCAAACCTATCAGTAGTATTATTATGATAATATATGCATGGCCCCCAGGCAAAAACAAGGCCTGCAGGCAAACAAATGGCCCGAAGACCAAACTTACCATTAGTATTGTTATGATAATATATGCATGGCCGAAAGGCAAAGGCAAGGCCCAAAGGGAGACGAATGGCCCAAAGACCAAACTTACCCTTAGTATTATTATGATAATAGACGCGTGGCCCAAAAGCTACCAAATGGCCCAAAGACCAAACTTCTCATCAGCATTATCATGATAATATACACATGGCACGAAGGCAAAAACAAGGCCTGCAGGCAAACAAATGGCCCGAAGACCAAACTTACCATTAGTATTGTTATGACAATATATGCATGGCCCAAAGGCAAAAGCAAGGCCCAAAGGGAGACGAATGGCCCAAAGACCAAACTTACCCTTAGTATTATTATGATAATATACACGTGGCCCAAAGGCAACCAAATGGCCCGAATACCAAACTTCTCATGAGCATTATTATGATAATATACGCATGGCACGAAGACAAAACAAGGCCCGAAGGCAAACAAATGGCCCGAAGACCAAACTTACCATTAGTATTATTATGATAATATACGCATGGCCCGAAGGCAAACAAATGGCCTGAAGACCAAACCTATCAGTAGTATTATTATGATAATATATGCATGGCCCCCAGGCAAAAACAAGGCCTGCAGGCAAACAAATGGCCCGAAGACCAAACTTACCATTAGTATTGTTATGATAATATATGCATGGCCGAAAGGCAAAGGCAAGGCCCAAAGGGATACGAATGGCCCAAAGACCAAACTTACCCTTAGTATTATTATGATAATAGACGCGTGGCCCAAAAGCTACCAAATGGCCCAAAGACCAAACTTCTCATCAGCATTATCATGATAATATACACATGGCACGAAGGCAAAAACAAGGCCTGCAGGCAAACAAATGGCCCGAAGACCAAACTTACCATTAGTATTGTTATGACAATATATGCATGGCCCAAAGGCAAAAGCAAGGCCCAAAGGGAGACGAATGGCCCAAAGACCAAACTTACCCTTAGTATTATTATGATAATATACACGTGGCCCAAAGGCAACCAAATGGCCCGAATACCAAACTTCTCATGAGCATTATTATTATAATATACGCATGGCCCGAAGACAAAATTAAGGCCCGAAGGCAAACAAATGGCCCAAAGACCAAACTTACCATTAGTATTGTTATGATAATATATGCATGGCCCAAAGGCAAAAGCAAGGCCCAAAGGGAGACGAATGGCCCAAAGACCAAAATTACCCTTAGTATTATTATGATAATAGACGCGTGGCCCAAAAGCAACCAAATGGCTTGCAGAAAGTACAATTCGCCGCTGCAGCTTTTGTAACTGGAAATTACATAAACAATACAAAAGCCATTTTGAAATTGGGATGGCTGCCTATAAAGGAAAGAAGGGAACTGAACCTTCTGAAAATGACATTCAAAGCGATGAACTATGAGTTCTGGCCATCATATTTGACACTCGAAGAAAAAAAGTTTACCAGAGAGCTTCGATCAAGCAGTGCAAGATCACTCGTGATCCCAAGGGAAACTGGAACTTTTCAGGATATTGCAGGAAAGCTGTTTAATTCTTTGCCAGAAAACATAAGGAACTGCCGTATTTACAGTAATTTTTTAACATTATCTAAAGCATTTTTAAAGAATAAAATTGTAACATAGGTTTTTAATTAGACACAATGTAATAAGTTATTCATATTACGGACGACATTAATTTATTCAGGACAATCTATATTCTTTTAATAAAGACATTATTTTATGTAGTACTTAACAGAGAATAGCCATGTTATGTGGATCTGTTAATATCCATTATTATTATTATTATTATTATTATTATCAAATGGCCCAAAGACCAAAGTTCCCATCAGCATTATTATGATAATATACGCATGGCACAAAGGCAAAAACAAGGCCTGCAGGCAAACAAATGGCCCGAAGACCAAACTTACCATCAGTATTATTATGATGATATACGCATGGCACGAAGGCAAAAACAAGGCCCGAAGGCAAACAAATGGCCCGAAGACCAAACTTACCATCAGTATTATTATGATGATATACGCATGGCCCGAAGGGAAACAAATGGCCTGAAGACCAAACTTACCATCAGTATTATTATGATAATACACGCATGGCCCGAAGGCAAAAACAAGGCCTGCAGGCAAACAAATGGCCCGAAGACCAAACTTACCATTAGTATTGTTATGATAATATATGCATGGCCCAAAGGCGAAACAAGGCCCGAAGGCAAACAAATGGCCCAAAGACCAAACTTACCATCAGTATTATTATGATAATATATGCATGGCCCGAAGGGAAACAAATGGCCTGAAGACCAAACCTATCAGTAGTATTATTGCGATAATATACGCAAGGCCCGAAGGCAAAAACAAGGCCTGCAGGCAAACAAATGGCCCGAAGACCAAACTTACCATTAGTATTGTTATGACAATATATGCATGGCCCAAAGGCAAAAGCAAGGCCCAAAGGGAGACGAATGGCCCAAAGACCAAACTTACCCTTAGTATTATTATGATAATATACACGTGGCCCAAAGGCAACCAAATGGCCCGAATACCAAACTTCTCATGAGCATTATTATTATAATATACGCATGGCCCGAAGACAAAATTAAGGCCCGAAGGCAAACAAATGGCCCAAAGACCAAACTTACCATTAGTATTGTTATGATAATATATGCATGGCCCAAAGGCAAAAGCAAGGCCCAAAGGGAGACGAATGGCCCAAAGACCAAAATTACCCTTAGTATTATTATGATAATAGACGCGTGGCCCAAAAGCAACCAAATGGCTTGCAGAAAGTACAATTCGCCGCTGCAGCTTTTGTAACTGGAAATTACATAAACAATACAAAAGTCATTTTGAAATTGGGATGGCTGCCTATAAAGGAAAGAAGGGAACTGAACCTTCTGAAAATGACATTCAAAGCGATGAACTATGAGTTCTGGCCATCATATTTGACACTCGAAGAAAAAAAGTTTACCAGAGAGCTTCGATCAAGCAGTGCAAGATCACTCGTGATCCCAAGGGAAACTGGAACTTTTCAGGATATTGCAGGAAAGCTGTTTAATTCTTTGCCAGAAAACATAAGGAACTGCCGTATTTACAGTAATTTTTTAACATTATCTAAAGCATTTTTAAAGAATAAAATTGTAACATAGGTTTTTAATTAGACACAATGTAATAAGCTATTCATATTACGGACGACATTAATTTATTCAGGACAATCTATATTCTTTTAATAAAGACATTATTTTATGTAGTACTTAACAGAGAATAGCCATGTTATGTGGATCTGTTAATATCCATTATTATTATTATTATTATTTTTATTATCAAATGGCCCAAAGACCAAAGTTCCCATCAGCATTATTATGATAATATACGCATGGCACAAAGGCAAAAACAAGGCCTGCAGGCAAACAAATGGCCCGAAGACCAAACTTACCATCAGTATTATTATGATGATATACGCATGGCACGAAGGCAAAAACAAGGCCCGAAGGCAAACAAATGGCCCGAAGACCAAACTTACCATCAGTATTATTATGATGATATACGCATGGCCCGAAGGGAAACAAATGGCCTGAAGACCAAACTTACCATCAGTATTATTATGATAATACACGCATGGCCCGAAGGCAAAAACAAGGCCTGCAGGCAAACAAATGGCCCGAAGACCAAACTTACCATTAGTATTGTTATGATAATATATGCATGGCCCAAAGGCGAAACAAGGCCCGAAGGAAGACGAATGCCCCAAAGACCAAACTTACCCTTAGTATTATTATGATAATAGACACGTGGCCCAAAGGCAACCAAATGGCCCGAAGACCAAACTTCTCATGAGCATTATTATGATAATATACGCATGGCATGAAGGCAAAAACAAGGCCCGAAGGCAAACAAATGGCCCGAAGACCAAACTTACCATTAGTATTGTTATGATAATATATGCATGGCCCAAAGGCAAAAGCAAGTCCCAAAGGCAAACAAATGGCCCAAAGACCAAACTTACCATCAGTATTATTATGATAATATATGCATGGCCCGAAGGGAAACAAATGGCCTGAAGACCAAACCTATCAGTAGTATTATTGCGATAATATACGCAAGGCCCGAAGGCAAAAACAAGGCCTGCAGGCAAACAAATGGCCCGAAGACCAAACTTACCATTAGTATTGTTATGATAATATATGCATGGCCCAAAGGCAAAAGCAAGGCCCAAAGGGAGACGAATGCCCCAAAGACCAAACTTACCCTTAGTATTATTAGGATAATAGACACGTGGCCCAAAGGCAACTAAATGGCCCGAAGACCAAACTTCTCATGAGCATTATTATGATAATAAACGCATGGCCCGAAGGCAAAAACAAGGCCCGAAGGCAAACAAATGGCCTGAAGACCAAACTTACCATTAGTTTTATTATGATAATATACGCATGGCCCGAAGGCAAAAAAACAAGGACCGAAGGCAAACAAATGGCCCGACGATCAAACTTACCAATAGTATTGTTATGATAATCTTTGCATGGCCCAAAGGCAAAAGCAAGGCCCAAAGGGAGACGAATGGCCCAAAGACCAAACTTACCCTTAGTATTATTATGATAATAGACGCGTGGCCCAAAAGCAACCAAATGGCCCAAAGACCAAACTTCTCATGAGCATTATTATGATAATATACGCATGGCACGAAGGCAAAAAAGGCCCGAAGGCAAACAAATGGCCCGAGGACCAAACTTACCATTAGTATTGTTATGATAATATATGCATGGCCCAAAGGCAAAAGCAAGGCCCAAAGGTAGACGAATGGCCCAAAGACCAAACTTACCTTTAGTATTATTATGATAATAGACCCGTGGCCCAAAAGCAACCAAATGGCCCAAAGACCAAACTTCTCATGAGCATTATTATGATAATATATGCATGGCACGAAGGCAAAAAAAGGCCCGAAGGCAAACAAATGGCCCAAGGACCAAACTTACCTTTAGTATTGTTATGATAATATGTGCATGGCCCAAAGGCAAAAGCAAGGCCCAAAGGCAAACAAATGGATCGAAGACCAAACTTACCATCAGTATTATTATGATAATATACGCATGGCCCGAAGGCAAACAAATGGCCTAAAGACCAAACCTATCAGTAGTATTATTATGATAATAGACGCGTGGCCCAAAAGCAACCAAATGGCCCAAAGACCAAACTTCTCATGAGCATTATTATGATAATATACGCATGGCACGAAGGCAAAAACAAGGCCTGAAGGCAAACAAATGGCCCGAAGACCAAACTTACCATTAGTATTATTATGATAATATACGCATGGCCCGAAGGCAAACAAATGGCCCGAAGACCAAACTTACCATTAGTATTGTTATGCTAATATATGCATGGCCGAAAGGCAAAAGCAAGGCCCAAAAGGAGACGAATGGCCCAAAGACCAAACTTACCCTTAGTATTATTATGATAATAGACACGTGGCCCAAAGGCAACCAAATGGCCCGAATACCAAACTTCTCATGAGCATTATTATGATAATATACGCATGGCCCGAAAACAAAATTAAGGCCCGAAGGCAAACAAATGGCCCGAAGACCAAACTTACCATTAGTATTGTTATGATAATATATGCATGGCCCAAAGGCAAAAGCAAGGCCTGCAGGCAAACAAATGGCCCGAAGACCAAACTTACCATTAGTATTGTTATGATAATATATGCATGGCCCAAAGGCAAAAGCAAGGCCTGCAGGCAAACTAATGGCCCGAAGACCAAACTTACCTTTAGTATTGTTATGATAATATGTGCATGGCCCAAAGGCAAAAGCAAGGCCCAAAGGCAAACAAATGGCCCGAAGACCAAACTTACCTTTAGTATTGTTATGATAATATGTGCATGGCCCAAAGGCAAAAGCAAGGCCCAAAGGCAAACAAATGGCCCGAAGACCAAACTTACCATCAGTATTATCATGATGATATACGCATGGCCCGAAGGGAAACAAATGGCCTGAAGACCAAACCTATCAGTAATATTATTATGATAATACACGCATGGCCCGAAGGCAAAAACAAGGCCTGCAGGCAAACAAATGGCCCGAAAACCAAACTTACCATTAGTATTGTTATGATAATATATGCATGGCCCAAAGGCAAAACAAGGCCCAAAGGAAGACGAATGCCCCAAAGACCAAATTTACCCTTAGTATTATTATGATAATAGACACGTGGCCCAAAGGCAACCAAATGGCCCGAAGACCAAACTTCTCATGAGCATTATTATGATAATATACGCATGGCACAAAGGCAAAAACAAGGCCCGAAGGCAAACAAATGGCCCGAAGACCAAACTTACCATCAGTATTATTATGATGATATACGCATGGCCCAAAGGGAAACAAATGGCCTGAAGACCAAACCTATCAGTAGTATTATTATGATAATACACGCATGGCCCGAAGGCAAAAACAAGGCCTGCAGGCAAACAAATGGCCCGAAGACCAAACTTACCATTAGTATTGTTATGACAATATATGCATGGCCCAAAGGCAAAAGCAAGGCCCAAAAGGAGACGAATGGCCCAAAGACCAAACTTACCCTTAGTATTATTATGATAATAGACACGTGGCCCAAAGGCAACCAAATGGCCCGAATACCAAACTTCTCATGAGCATTATTATGATAATATACGCATGGCACGAAGACAAAACAAGGCCCGAAGGCAAACAAATGGCCCGAAGACCAAACTTACCAATAGTTTTTTTATGATAATATACGCATGGCCCGAAGGCAATGGTATGGCCTGAAGGCAACGGCATGGCCCGAAGGCAACAGCATGGCACAAAGGCAAACGCAAGGCCTGAAGGCAAACAAATGGCCGGAAGACCAAACTTATCATTAGTATTATTATAATAATATACGCATAGCCCGAAGGCAAAAAAACAAGGACCGAAGGCAAACAAATGGCCCGACGATCAAACTGACCATTAGTATTGTTATGATAATCTTTGCATGGCCCAAAGGCAAAAGCAAGGCCCAAAGGGAGACGAATGGCCCAAAGACCAAACTTACCTTTAGTATTATTATGATAATAGACGCGTGGCTCAAAAGCAACCAAATGGCCCAAAGACCAAACTTCTCATGAGCATTATTATGATAATATACGCTTGGCACGAAGGCAAAAAAGGCCCGATGGCAAACAAATGGCCCGAAGACCAAACTTACCATTAGTATTGTTATGATAATATATGCATGGCCCAAAGGCAAAAGCAAGGCCCAAAGGGAGACGAATGGCCCAAAGACCAAACTTACCTTTAGTATTATTATGATAATAGACCCGTGGCCCAAAAGCAACCAAATGGCCCAAAGACCAAACTTCTCATGAGCATTATTATGATAATATATGCATGGCACGAAGGAAAAAAAAGGCCCGAAGGCAAGCAAATGGCCCAAAGACCAAACTTACCTTTAGTATTGTTATGATAATATGTGCATGGCCCAAAGGCAAAACAAGGCCCAAAGGAAGACGAATGCCCCAAAGACCAAATTTACCCTTAGTATTATTATGATAATAGACACGTGGCCCAAAGGCAACCAAATGGCCCGAAGACCAAACTTCTCATGAGCATTATTATGATAATATACGCATGGCACAAAGGCAAAAACAAGGCCCGAAGGCAAACAAATGGCCCGAAGACCAAACTTACCATCAGTATTATTATGATGATATACGCATGGCCCAAAGGGAAACAAATGGCCTGAAGACCAAACCTATCAGTAGTATTATTATGATAATACACGCATGGCCCGAAGGCAAAAACAAGGCCTGCAGGCAAACAAATGGCCCGAAGACCAAACTTACCATTAGTATTGTTATGACAATATATGCATGGCCCAAAGGCAAAAGCAAGGCCCAAAAGGAGACGAATGGCCCAAAGACCAAACTTACCCTTAGTATTATTATGATAATAGACACGTGGCCCAAAGGCAACCAAATGGCCCGAATACCAAACTTCTCATGAGCATTATTATGATAATATACGCATGGCACGAAGACAAAATAAGGCCCGAAGGCAAACAAATGGCCCGAAGACCAAACTTACCATTAGTTTTATTATGATAATATACGCATGGCCCGAAGGCAATGGTATGGCCTGAAGGCAACGGCATGGCCCGAAGGCAACAGCATGGCACAAAGGCAAACGCAAGGCCTGAAGGCAAACAAATGGCCGGAAGACCAAACTTATCATTAGTGTTATTATAATAATATACGCATAGCCCGAAGGCAAAAAAACAAGGACCGCAGCAAACAAATGGCCCGACGATCAAACTGACCATTAGTATTGTTATGATAATCTTTGCATGGCCCAAAGGCAAAAGCAAGGCCCAAAGGGAGACGAATGGCCCAAAGACCAAACTTACCTTTAGTATTATTATGATAATAGACGCGTGGCTCAAAAGCAACCAAATGGCCCAAAGACCAAACTTCTCATGAGCATTATTATGATAATATACGCTTGGCACGAAGGCAAAAAAGGCCCGATGGCAAACAAATGGCCCGAAGACCAAACTTACCATTAGTATTGTTATGATTATATATGCATGGCCCAAAGGCAAAAGCAAGGCCCAAAGGGAGACGAATGGCCCAAAGACCAAACTTACCTTTAGTATTATTATGATAATAGACCCGTGGCCCAAAAGCAACCAAATGGCCCAAAGACCAAACTTCTCATGAGCATTATTATGATAATATATGCATGGCACGAAGGCAAAAAAAGGCCCGAAGGCAAGCAAATGGCCCAAAGACCAAACTTACCTTTAGTATTGTTATGATAATATGTGCATGGCGCAAAGGCAAAAGCGAGGCCCAAAGGCAAACAAATGGATCGAAGACCAAACTTACCATCAGTATTATTATGATAATATACGCATGGCCCGAAGGCAAACAAATGGCCTAAACACCAAACCTATCAGTAGTATTATTATGATAATAGATGCGTGGCCCAAAAGCAACCAAATGGCCCAAAGACCAAACTTCTCATGAGCATTATTATGATAATATACGCATGGCACAAAGGCAAAAACAAGGCCTGAAGGCAAACAAATGGCCCGAAGACCAAACTTACCATTAGTATTATTATGATAATATACGCATGGCCCGATGGCAAACAAATGGCCTGAAGACCAAACCTATCAGTAGTATTATAATGATAATATATGCATGGCCCGCAGGCAAAGAAAAGGCCCGAAGGCAAACAAATGGCCTGAAGACCAAACTTATCAATAGTATTATTATGATAATATATGCATGGCCCCCAGGCAAAAACAAGGCCTGCAGGCAAACAAATGGCCCGAAGACCAAATTTACCATTAGTATTGTTATGATAATATATGCATGGCCGAAAGGTAAATGCAAGGCCCAAAGGGAGACGAATGGCCCAAAGACCAAACTTACCCTTAGTATTATTATAATAATATACGCATAGCCCGAAGGCAAAAAAACAAGGACCGAAGGCAAACAAATGGCCCGACGATCAAACTGACCATTAGTATTGTTATGATAATCTTTGCATGGCCCAAAGGCAAAAGCAAGGCCCAAAGGGAGACGAATGGCCCAAAGACCAAACTTACCTTTAGTATTATTATGATAATAGACCCGTGGCCCAAAAGCAACCAAATGGCCCAAAGACCAAACTTCTCATCAGCATTATCATGATAATATACACATGGCACGAAGGCAAAAACAAGGCCTGCAGGCAAACAAATGGCCCGAAGACCAAACTTACCATTAGTATTGTTATGACAATATATGCATGGCCCAAAGGCAAAAGCAAGGCCCAAAGGGAGACGAACGGCCCAAAGACCAAACTTACCCTTAGTATTATTATGATAATATACACGTGGCCCAAAGGTAACCAAATGGCCCGAATACCAAACTTCTCATGAGAATTATTATTATAATATACGCATGGCCCGAAGACAAAATTAAGGCCCGAAGGCAAACAAATGGCCCGAAGACCAAACTTACCATTAGTATTGTTATGATAATATATGCATGGCCCAAAGGCAAAAGCAAGGCCTGCTGGCAAACAAATGGCCCGAAGACCAAACTTACCATTAGTATTGTTATGATAATATATGCATGACCTAAAGGCAAAAGCAAGGCCTGAAGGCAAAAAAAATGGCCGGAAGACCAAACTTATCATTAGTATTATTATAATAATATACACATAGCCCAAAGGCAAAAAAACAAGGACAGAAGGCAAACAAAGGGCCCGGCGATCAAACTTACCATTAGTATTATTATGATAATATACGCATTGCCCGAAGTCAACAGCAGGCCTGAAGGCAAACAAATGGCCGAAAGACCAAACTTACCATTAGTATTGTTATGATAATATATGCATGGCCCAAAAGCAAAAGCAAGGCCCAAAGGGAGACGAATGGCCCAAAGACCAAACTTGCCCTTAGTATTATTATGATAATAGACGCATGGCCCAAAAGCAACCAAATGGCCCAAAAACCAAACTTCTCATGAGCATTATTATGATAATATATGCATGGCACAATGGCAAAAACAAGGCCTGCAGGCAAACAAATGGCCCGAAGACCAAACTTACCATTAGTATTGTTATGATAATATATGCATGGCCCAAAGGCAAAAGCAAGGCCCAAAGGGAGACGAATGGCCCAAAGACCAAACTTACCTTTAGTATTATTATGAAAATAGACGCATGGCCCAAAAGCAACCAAATGGCCCAAAGGCCAAACTTCTCACGAGCATTATTATGATAATATACGCATGGCACGAAGGCAAAAACAAGGCCCGAAGGCAAACAAATGGCCCGAAGACCAAACTTACCATTAGTATTGTTATGATAATATATGCATGGCCCAAAGGCAATAGCAAGGCCCAAAGGGAGACGAATGGCCCAAAGACCAAACTTACCCTTAGTATTATTATGATAATAGACGCGTGGCCCAAAAGCAACCAAATGGCCCAAAGACCAAACTTCTCATGAGCATTATTATGATAATATACGCATGGCACGAATGCAAAAAAAGGCCCGAAGGCAAACAAATGGCCCGAAGACCAAACTTACCATTAGTATTGTTATGATAATATATGCATGGCCCAAAGGCAAAAGCAAGGCCCAAAGGGAGACGAATGGCCCAAAGACCAAACTTATCAATAGTATTATTATGATAATATATGCATGGCCCGCAGGCAAAAACAAGGCCTGCAGGCAAACAAATGGCCCGAAGACCAAACTTACCATTAGTATTGTTATGATAATATATGCATGGCCCAAAGGCAAAAGCAAGGCCCAAAGGGAGACGAATGGCCCAAAGACCAAAACTACCCTTAGTATTATTATGATAATAGACGCGTGGCCCAAAAGCAACCAAATGGCCCAAAGACCAAACTTCTCATGAGCATTATTATGGTAATATACGCATGGCACGAATGCAAAAAAAGGCCCGAAGGCAAACAAATGGCCCGAAGACCAAACTTACCATTAGTATTGTTATGATAATATATGCATGGCCCAAAGGCAAAAGCAAGGCCCAAAGGGAGACGAATGGCCCAAAGACCAAACTTATCAATAGTATTATTATGATAATACACGCATGGCCCGAAGGCAAAAACAAGGCCTGCAGGCAAACAAATGGCCCGAAGACCAAACTTACCATTAGTATTGTTATGATAATATATGCATGGCCCAAAGGCAAAACAAGGCCCGAAGGAAGACGAATGCCCCAAAGACCAAACTTACCCTTAGTATTATTATGATAATAGACACGTGGCCCAAAGGCAACCAAATGGCCCGAAGACCAAACTTCTCATGAGCATTATTATGATAATATACGCATGGCACGAAGGCAAAAACAAGGCCCGAAGGCAAACAAATGGCCCGAAGACCAAACTTACCATCAGTATTTTTATGATAATATATATGCATGGCCCGAAGGCAAACAAATGGCCTGAAGACCAAACCTATCAGTAGTATTATTATGATAATATACACATGGCCCGAAGGCAAAAACAAGGCCTGCAGGCAAACAAATGGCCCAAAGACCAAACTTACCTTTAGTTTTATTATGATAATAGAAGCGTGGCCCAAAAGCAACCAAATGGCCCAAAGTCCAAACTTCTCATGAGCATTATTATGATAATATACGCATGGCACGAAGGCAAAAACAAGGCCGGAAGGCAAACAAATGGCCCGAAAACCAAACTTACCATTAGTATTGTTATGATAATATGTGCATGGCGCAAAGGCAAAAGCAAGGCCCAAAGGCACAAAAATGGCCCAAAGACCAAACTTACCATTAGTATTATTATGATAATATACGCATGGCCCGAAGGCAAACAAATGGCCTGAAGACCAAACTTATCAATAGTATTATTATAATAATATACGCATAGCCCGAAGGCAAAAAAACAAGGACCGAAGGCAAACAAATGGCCCAACGATCAAACTTACCCTTATTATTGTTATGATAATATATGCATGGCCCAAAGGCAATAGCAAGGCCCAAAGGGAGACGAATGGCCCAAAGACCAAACTTACCCTTAGTATTATTATGATAATAGACGCGTGGCCCAAAAGCAACCAAATGGCCCAAAGACCAAACTTCTCATGAGCATTATTATGATAATATACGCATGGCACGAAGGCAAAAAAAGGCCCGAAGGCAAAGGAATGGCCCGAAGACCAAACTTACCATTAGTATTGTTATGATAATATATGCATGGCCCAAAGGCAAAAGCATGGCCCGAAGGCAACCAAATGGCCCGAAGACCAAACTTCTCATGAGCATTATTATGATAATAAACGCATGGCCCGCAGGCAAAAACAAGGCCTGCAGGCAAACAAATGGCCCGAAGACCAAACTTACCATTAGTATTGTTATGATAATATATGCATGGCCCAAAGGCAAAAGCAAGGCCCAAAGGGAGACGAATGGCCCAAAAACCAAAATTACCCTTAGTATTATTATGATAATAGACGCGTGGCCCAAAGGCAACCAAATGGCCCGAAGACCAAACTTCTCATGAGCATTATTATGATAATAAACGCATGGCCCGAAGGCAAAAACAAGGCCCGCAGGCAAATAAATGGCCCGAAGACCAAACTTACCATTAGTTTTATTATGATAATATACGCATGGCCCGAAGGCAACCAAATGGCCCGAAGACCAAACTTCTCATGAGCATTATTATGATAATAAACGCATGGCCCGAAGGCAAAAACAAGGCCCGAAGGCAAACAAATGGCCCGAAGACCAAACTTACCATTAGTTTTGTTATGATAATATACGCATGGCCCGAAGGCAAACAAATGGCCTGAAGGCCAAACCTATCAGTAGTATTATTATGATAATATACGCATGGCCCGAAGGCAAAAGCAAGGCCTGCAGGCAAACAAATGGCCCGAAGACCAAACTTACCATTAGTATTGTTATGATAATATATGCATAGCCCAAAGGCAAAAGCAAGGCCCAAAGGGAGACGAATGGCCCAAAGACCAAAATTACCCTTAGTATTATTATGATAATAGACGCGTGGCCCAAAAGCAACCAAATGGCCCAAAGACAAACTTCTCATGAGCATTTTTATGATAATATACGCATGGCACGAATGCAAAAAAAGGCCCGAAGGCAAACAAATGGCCCGAAGACCAAACTTACCATTAGTATTGTTATGATAATATATGCATGGCCCAAAGGCAAAACAAGGCCCGAAGGAAGACGAATGCCCCAAAGACCAAACTTACCCTTAGTATTATTATGATAATAGACACGTGGCCCAAAGGCAACCAAATGGCCCGAAGACCAAACTTCTCATGAGCATTATTATGATAATATACGCATGGCACGAAGGCAAAAACAAGGCCCGAAGGCAAACAAATGGCCCGAAGACCAAACTTACCATCAGTATTTTTATGATAATATATATGCATGGCCCGAAGGCAAACAAATGGCCTGAAGACCAAACCTATCAATAGTATTATTATGATAATATACGCATGGCCCGAAGGCAAAAACAAGGCCTGCAGGCAAACAAATGGCCCGAAGACCAAACTTACAATTAGTATTGTTATGATAATATATGCATGACGCAAAGGCAAAAGCAAGGCCCAAAGGGAGACGAATGGCCCAAAGACCAAACTTACCTTTAGTATTATTATGATAATAGAAGCGTGGCCCAAAAGCAACCAAATGGCCCAAAGTCCAAACTTCTCATGAGCATTATTATGATAATATACGCATGGCACGAAGGCAAAAACAAGGCCGGAAGGCAAACAAATGGCCCGAAGACCAAACTTACCATTAGTGTTGTTATGATAATATGTGCATGGCGCAAAGGCAAAAGCAAGGCCCAAAGGCACAAAAATGGCCCAAAGACCAAACTTACCATTAGTGTTATTATGATAATATACGCATGGCCCGAAGGCAAACAAATGGCCTGAAGACCAAACTTATCAATAGTATTATTATAATAATATACGCATAGCCCGAAGGCAAAAAAACAAGGACCGAAGGCAAACAAATGGCCCAACGATCAAACTTACCCTTATTATTGTTATGATAATATATGCATGGCCCAAAGGCAATAGCAAGGCCCAAAGGGAGACGAATGGCCCAAAGACCAAACTTACCCTTAGTATTATTATGATAATAGACGCGTGGCCCAAAAGCAACCAAATGGCCCAAAGACCAAACTTCTCATGAGCATTATTATGATAATATACGCATGGCACGAAGGCAAAAAAAGGCCCGAAGGCAAACGAATGGCCCGAAGACCAAACTTACCATTAGTATTGTTATGATAATATATGCATGGCCCAAAGGCAAAAGCATGGCCCGAAGGCAACCAAATGGCACGAAGACCAAACTTCTCATGAGCATTATTATGATAATAAACGCATGGCCCGCAGGCAAAAACAAGGCCTGCAGGCAAACAAATGGCCCGAAGACCAAACTTACCATTAGTATTGTTATGATAATATATGCATGGCCCAAAGGCAAAAGCAAGGCCCAAAGGGAGACGAATGGCCCAAAAACCAAAATTACCCTTAGTATTATTATGATAATAGACGCGTGGCCCAAAGGCAACCAAATGGCCCGAAGATCAAACTTCTCATGAGCATTATTATGATAATAAACGCATGGCCCGAAGGCAAAAACAAGGCCCGCAGGCAAATAAATGGCCCGAAGACCAAACTTACCATTAGTTTTTTTATGATAATATACGCATGGCCCGAAGGCAACCAAATGGCCCGAAGACCAAACTTCTCATGAGCATTATTATGATAATAAACGCATGGCCCGAAGGCAAAAACAAGGCCCGAAGGCAAACAAATGGCCCGAAGACCAAACTTACCATTAGTTTTATTATGATAATATACGCATGGCCCGAAGGCAAACAAATGGCCGAAAGACCAAACTTACCATTAGTATTGTTATGATAATATATGCATGGCCCAAAGGCAAAAGCAAGGCCCAAAGGGAGACGAATGGCCCAAAGACCAAACTTGCCCTTAGTATTATTATGATAATAGACGCATGGCCCAAAAGCAACCAAATGGCCCAAAAACCAAACTTCTCATGAGCATTATTATGATAATATATGCATGGCACAATGGCAAAAACAAGGCCTGCAGGCAAACAAATGGCCCGAAGACCAAACTTACCATTAGTTATGTTATGATAATATATGCATGGCCCAAAGGCAAAAGCAAGGCCCAAAGGGAGACGAATGGCCCAAAAACCAAAATTACCCTTAGTATTATTATGATAATAGACGCGTGGCCCAAAGGCAACCAAATGGCCCGAAGACCAAACTTCTCATGAGCATTATTATGATAATAAACGCATGTCCCGAAGGCAAAAACAAGGCCCGCAGGCAAATAAATGGCCCGAAGACCAAACTTACCATTAGTTTTATTATGATAATATACGCATGGCCCGAAGGCAACCAAATGGCCCGAAGACCAAACTTCTCATGAGCATTATTATGATAATAAACGCATGGCCCGAAGGCAAAAACAAGGCCCGAAGGCAAACAAATGGCCCGAAGACCAAACTTACCATTAGTTTTATTATGATAATATACGCATGGCCCGAAGGCAAATAAATGGCCGAAAGACCAAACTTACCATTAGTATTGTTATGATAATATATGCATGGCCCAAAGGCAAAAGCAAGGCCCAAAGGCAAACAAATGGCCCGAAGACCAAACTTACCATCAGTATTATTATGATGATATACGCATGGCCCGAAGGGAAACAAATGGCCTGAAGACCAAACCTATCAGTAGTATTATTGCGATAATATACGCATGGCCTGAAAGCAAAAACAAGGGCTGCAGGCAAACAAATGGCCCGAAGACCAAACTTCTCATGAGCATTATTATGATAATAAACGCATGGCCCGAAGGCAAAAACAAGGCCCGAAGGCAAACAAATGGCCCGTAGACCAAACTTAGCATTAGTTTTATTATGATAATATACGCATGGCCTGAAGGCAACGGTATGGCCTGAAGGCAACGGCATGGCCCAAAGGCAACAGCATGGCACGAAGGCAAACGCAAGGCCCGAAGGCAAAAACAAGGCCTGCAGGCAAACAAATGGCCCAACGATCAAACTTACCCTTAGTATTGTTATGATAATATATGCATGGCCCAAAGGCAATAGCAAGGCCCAAAGGGAGACGAATGGCCCAAAGACCAAACTTACCCTTAGTATTATTATGATAATAGACGCGTGGCCCAAAAGCAACCAAATGGCCCAAAGACCAAACTTCTCATGAGCATTATTATGATAATATACGCATGGCACGAATGCAAAAAAGGCCCGAAGGCAAACAAATGGCCCGAAGACCAAACTTACCATTAGTATTGTTATGATAATATATGCATGGCCCAAAGGCAAAAGCAAGGCCCAAAGGGAGACGAATGGCCCAAAGACCAAACTTATCAATAGTATTATTATGATAATATATGCATGGCCCGCAGGCAAAAACAAGGCCTGCAGGCAAACAAATGGCCCGAAGACCAAACTTACCATTAGTATTGTTATGATAATATATGCATGGCCCAAAGGCAAAAGCAAGGCCCAAAGGGAGACGAATGGCCCAAAGACCAAAACTACCCTTAGTATTATTATGATAATAGACGCGTGGCCCAAAAGCAACCAAATGGCCCAAAGACCAAACTTCTCATGAGCATTATTATGATAATATACGCATGGCACGAATGCAAAAAAAGGCCCGAAGGCAAACAAATGGCCCGAAGACCAAACTTACCATTAGTATTGTTATGATAATATATGCATGGCCCAAAGGCAAAAGCAAGGCCCAAAGGGAGACGAATGGCCCAAAGACCAAACTTATCAATAGTATTATTATGATAATACACGCATGGCCCGAAGGCAAAAACAAGGCCTGCAGGCAAACAAATGGCCCGAAGACCAAACTTACCATTAGTATTGTTATGATAATATATGCATGGCCCAAAGGCAAAACAAGGCCCGAAGGAAGACGAATGCCCCAAAGACCAAACTTACCCTTAGTATTATTATGATAATAGACACGTGGCCCAAAGGCAACCAAATGGCCCGAAGACCAAACTTCTCATGAGCATTATTATGATAATATACGCATGGCACGAAGGCAAAAACAAGGCCCGAAGGCAAACAAATGGCCCGAAGACCAAACTTACCATCAGTATTTTTATGATAATATATATGCATGGCCCGAAGGCAAACAAATGGCCTGAAGACCAAACCTATCAGTAGTATTATTATGATAATATACACATGGCCCGAAGGCAAAAACAAGGCCTGCAGGCAAACAAATGGCCCGAAGACCAAACTTACAATTAGTATTGTTATGATAATATATGCATGACGCAAAGGCAAAAGCAAGGCCCAAAGGGAGACGAATGGCCCAAAGACCAAAACTACCCTTAGTATTATTATGATAATAGACGCGTGGCCCAAAAGCAACCAAATGGCCCAAAGACCAAACTTCTCATGAGCATTATTATGATAATATACGCATGGCACGAATGCAAAAAAAGGCCCGAAGGCAAACAAATGGCCCGAAGACCAAACTTACCATTAGTATTGTTATGATAATATATGCATGGCCCAAAGGCAAAAGCAAGGCCCAAAGGGAGACGAATGGCCCAAAGACCAAACTTATCAATAGTATTATTATGATAATACACGCATGGCCCGAAGGCAAAAACAAGGCCTGCAGGCAAACAAATGGCCCGAAGACCAAACTTACCATTAGTATTGTTATGATAATATATGCATGGCCCAAAGGCAAAACAAGGCCCGAAGGAAGACGAATGCCCCAAAGACCAAACTTACCCTTAGTATTATTATGATAATAGACACGTGGCCCAAAGGCAACCAAATGGCCCGAAGACCAAACTTCTCATGAGCATTATTATGATAATATACGCATGGCACGAAGGCAAAAACAAGGCCCGAAGGCAAACAAATGGCCCGAAGACCAAACTTACCATCAGTATTTTTATGATAATATATATGCATGGCCCGAAGGCAAACAAATGGCCTGAAGACCAAACCTATCAGTAGTATTATTATGATAATATACACATGGCCCGAAGGCAAAAACAAGGCCTGCAGGCAAACAAATGGCCCGAAGACCAAACTTACAATTAGTATTGTTATGATAATATATGCATGACGCAAAGGCAAAAGCAAGGCCCAAAGGGAGACGAATGGCCCAAAGACCAAACTTACCTTTAGTATTATTATGATAATAGAAGCGTGGCCCAAAAGCAACCAAATGGCCCAAAGTCCAAACTTCTCATGAGCATTATTATGATAATATACGCATGGCACGAAGGCAAAAACAAGGCCGGAAGGCAAACAAATGGCCCGAAGACCAAACTTACCATTAGTATTGTTATGATAATATGTGCATGGCGCAAAGGCAAAAGCAAGGCCCAAAGGCACAAAAATGGCCCAAAGACCAAACTTACCATTAGTATTATTATGATAATATACGCATGGCCCGAAGGCAAACAAATGGCCTGAAGACCAAACTTATCAATAGTATTATTATAATAATATACGCATAGCCCGAAGGCAAAAAAACAAGGACCGAAGGCCAAGAAATGGCCCAACGATCAAACTTACCCTTATTTATGTTATGATAATATATGCATGGCCCAAAGGCAATAGCAAGGCCCAAAGGGAGACGAATGGCCCAAAGACCAAACTTACCCTTAGTATTATTATGATAATAGACGCGTGGCCCAAAAGCAACCAAATGGCCCAAAGACCAAACTTCTCATGAGCATTATTATGATAATATACGCATGGCACGAAGGCAAAAAAGGCCCGAAGGCAAACGAATGGCCCGACGACCAAACTTACCATTAGTATTGTTATGATAATATATGCATGGCCCAAAGGCAAAAGCATGGCCCGAAGGCAACCAAATGGCCCGAAGACCAAACTTCTCATGAGCATTATTATGATAATAAACGCATGGCCCGCAGGCAAAAACAAGGCCTGCAGGCAAACAAATGGCCCGAAGACCAAACTTACCATTAGTATTGTTATGATAATATATGCATGGCCCAAAGGCAAAAGCAAGGCCCAAAGGGAGACGAATGGCCCAAAAACCAAAATTACCCTTAGTATTATTATGATAATAGACGCGTGGCCCAAAGGCAACCAAATGGCCCGAAGACCAAACTTCTCATGAGCATTATTATGATAATAAACGCATGGCCCGAAGGCAAAAACAGAGCCCGCAGGCAAATAAATGGCCCGAAGACCAAACTTACCATTAGTTTTATTATGATAATATACGCATGGCCCGAAGGCAACCAAATGGCCCGAAGACCAAACTTCTCATGAGCATTATTATGATAATAAACGCATGGCCCGAAGGCAAAAACAAGGCCCGAAGGCAAACAAATGGCCCGAAGACCAAACTTACCATTAGTATTGTTATGATAATATATGCATGGCCCAAAGGCAAAAGCAAGGCCCAAAGGGAGACGAATGGCCCAAAGACCAAACTTATCAATAGTATTATTATGATAATACACGCATGGCCCGAAGGCAAAAACAAGGCCTGCAGGCAAACAAATGGCCCGAAGACCAAACTTACCATTAGTATTGTTATGATAATATATGCATGGCCCAAAGGCAAAACAAGGCCCGAAGGAAGACGAATGCCCCAAAGACCAAACGTACCCTTAGTATTATTATGATAATAGACACGTGGCCCAAAGGCAACCAAATGGCCCGAAGACCAAACTTCTCATGAGCATTATCATGATAATATACGCATGGCACGAAGGCAAAAACAAGGCCCGAAGGCAAACAAATGGCCCGAAGACCAAACTTACCATCAGTATTTTTATGATAATATATATGCATGGCCCGAAGGCAAACAAATGGCCTGAAGACCAAACCTATCAGTAGTATTATTATGATAATATACACATGGCCCGAAGGCAAAAACAAGGCCTGCAGGCAAACAAATGGCCCGAAGACCAAACTTACAATTAGTATTGTTATGATAATATATGCATGACGCAAAGGCAAAAGCAAGGCCCAAAGGGAGACGAATGGCCCAAAGACCAAACTTACCTTTAGTATTATTATGATAATAGAAGCGTGGCCAAAAGCAACCAAATGGCCCAAAGTCCAAACTTCTCATGAGCATTATTATGATAATATACGCATGGCACGAAGGCAAAAACAAGGCCGGAAGGCAAACAAATGGCCCGAAGACCAAACTTACCATTAGTATTGTTATGATAATATGTGCATGGCGCAAAGGCAAAAGCAAGGCCCAAAGGCACAAAAATGGCCCAAAGACCAAACTTACCATTAGTATTATTATGATAATATACGCATGGCCCGAAGGCAAACAAATGGCCTGAAGACCAAACTTATCAATAGTATTATTATAATAATATACGCATAGCCCGAAGGCAAAAAAACAAGGACCGAAGGCCAAGAAATGGCCCAACGATCAAACTTACCCTTATTTATGTTATGATAATATATGCATGGCCCAAAGGCAATAGCAAGGCCCAAAGGGAGACGAAGGGCCCAAAGACCAAACTTACCCTTAGTATTATTATGATAATAGACGCGTGGCCCAAAAGCAACCAAATGGCCCAAAGACCAAACTTCTCATGAGCATTATTATGATAATATACGCATGGCACGAAGGCAAAAAAAGGCCCGAAGGCAAACGAATGGCCCGACGACCAAACTTACCATTAGTATTGTTATGATAATATATGCATGGCCCAAAGGCAAAAGCATGGCCCGAAGGCAACCAAATGGCCCGAAGACCAAACTTCTCATGAGCATTATTATGATAATAAACGCATGGCCCGCAGGCAAAAACAAGGCCTGCAGGCAAACAAATGGCCCGAAGACCAAACTTACCATTAGTATTGTTATGATAATATATGCATGGCCCAAAGGCAAAAGCAAGGCCCAAAGGGAGACGAATGGCCCAAAAACCAAAATTACCCTTAGTATTATTATGATAATAGACGCGTGGCCCAAAGGCAACCAAATGGCCCGAAGACCAAACTTCTCATGAGCATTATTATGATAATAAACGCATGGCCCGAAGGCAAAAACAAGGCCCGCAGGCAAATAAATGGCCCGAAGACCAAACTTACCATTAGTTTTATTATGATAATATACGCATGGCCCGAAGGCAACCAAATGGCCCGAAGACCAAACTTCTCATGAGCATTATTATGATAATAAACGCATGGCCCGAAGGCAAAAACAAGGCCCGAAGGCAAACAAATGGCCCGAAGACCAAACTTACCATTAGTTTTATTATGATAATATACGCATGGCCGAAGGCAAACAAATGGCCTGAAGGCCAAACCTATCAGTAGTATTATTATGATAATATACGCATGGCCCGAAGGCAAAAGCAAGGCCTGCAGGCAAACAAATGGCCCGAAGACCAAACTTACCATTAGTATTGTTATGATAATATATGCATAGCCCAAAGGCAAAAGCAAGGCCCAAAGGGAGACGAATGGCCCAAAGACCAAAATTACCCTTAGTATTATTATGATAATAGACGCGTGGCCCAAAAGCAACCAAATGGCCCAAAGACAAACTTCTCATGAGCATTTTTATGATAATATACGCATGGCACAAATGCAAAAAAAGGCCCGAAGGCAAACAAATGGCCCGAAGACCAAACTTACCATTAGTATTGTTATGATAATATATGCATGGCCCAAAGGCAAAACAAGGCCCGAAGGAAGACGAATGCCCCAAAGACCAAACTTACCCTTAGTATTATTATGATAATAGACACGTGGCCCAAAGGCAACCAAATGGCCCGAAGACCAAACTTCTCATGAGCATTATTATGATAATATACGCATGGCACGAAGGCAAAAACAAGGCCCGAAGGCAAACAAATGGCCCGAAGACCAAACTTACCATCAGTATTTTTATGATAATATATATGCATGGCCCGAAGGCAAACAAATGGCCTGAAGACCAAACCTATCAATAGTATTATTATGATAATATACGCATGGCCCGAAGGCAAAAACAAGGCCTGCAGGCAAACAAATGGCCCGAAGACCAAACTTACAATTAGTATTGTTATGATAATATATGCATGACGCAAAGGCAAAAGCAAGGCCCAAAGGGAGACGAATGGCCCAAAGACCAAACTTACCTTTAGTATTATTATGATAATAGAAGCGTGGCCCAAAAGCAACCAAATGGCCCAAAGTCCAAACTTCTCATGAGCATTATTATGATAATATACGCATGGCACGAAGGCAAAAACAAGGCCGGAAGGCAAACAAATGGCCCGAAGACCAAACTTACCATTAGTGTTGTTATGATAATATGTGCATGGCGCAAAGGCAAAAGCAAGGCCCAAAGGCACAAAAATGGCCCAAAGACCAAACTTACCATTAGTGTTATTATGATAATATACGCATGGCCCGAAGGCAAACAAATGGCCTGAAGACCAAACTTATCAATAGTATTATTATAATAATATACGCATAGCCCGAAGGCAAAAAAACAAGGACCGAAGGCAAACAAATGGCCCAAAGACCAAACTTACCCTTAGTATTATTATGATAATAGACGCGTGGCCCAAAAGCAACCAAATGGCCCAAAGACCAAACTTCTCATGAGCATTATTATGATAATATACGCATGGCACGAAGGCAAAAAAAGGCCCGAAGGCAAACGAATGGCCCGACGACCAAACTTACCATTAGTATTGTTATGATAATATATGCATGGCCCAAAGGCAAAAGCATGGCCCGAAGGCAACCAAATGGCCCGAAGACCAAACTTCTCATGAGCATTATTATGATAATAAACGCATGGCCCGCAGGCAAAAACAAGGCCTGCAGGCAAACAAATGGCCCGAAGACCAAACTTACCATTAGTATTGTTATGATAATATATGCATGGCCCAAAGGCAAAAGCAAGGCCCAAAGGGAGACGAATGGCCCAAAAACCAAAATTACCCTTAGTATTATTATGATAATAGACGCGTGGCCCAAAGGCAACCAAATGGCCCGAAGACCAAACTTCTCATGAGCATTATTATGATAATAAACGCATGGCCCGAAGGCAAAAACAAGGCCCGCAGGCAAATAAATGGCCCGAAGACCAAACTTACCATTAGTTTTATTATGATAATATACGCATGGCCCGAAGGCAACCAAATGGCCCGAAGACCAAACTTCTCATGAGCATTATTATGATAATAAACGCATGGCCCGAAGGCAAAAACAAGGCCCGAAGGCAAACAAATGGCCCGAAGACCAAACTTACCATTAGTTTTATTATGATAATATACGCATGGCCCGAAGGCAAACAAATGGCCTGAAGGCCAAACCTATCAGTAGTATTATTATGATAATATACGCATGGCCCGAAGGCAAAAGCAAGGCCTGCAGGCAAACAAATGGCCCGAAGACCAAACTTACCATTAGTATTGTTATGATAATATATGCATAGCCCAAAGGCAAAAGCAAGGCCCAAAGGGAGACGAATGGCCCAAAGACCAAAATTACCCTTAGTATTATTATGATAATAGACGCGTGGCCCAAAAGCAACCAAATGGCCCAAAGACAAACTTCTCATGAGCATTTTTATGATAATATACGCATGGCACGAATGCAAAAAAAGGCCCGAAGGCAAACAAATGGCCCGAAGACCAAACTTACCATTAGTATAGTTATGATAATATATGCATGGCCCAAAGGCAAAACAAGGCCCGAAGGAAGACGAATGCCCCAAAGACCAAACTTACCCTTAGTATTATTATGATAATAGACACGTGGCCCAAAGGCAACCAAATGGCCCGAAGACCAAACTTCTCATGAGCATTATTATGATAATATACGCATGGCACGAAGGCAAAAACAAGGCCCGAAGGCAAACAAATGGCCCGAAGACCAAACTTACCATCAGTATTTTTATGATAATATATATGCATGGCCCGAAGGCAAACAAATGGCCTGAAGACCAAACCTATCAATAGTATTATTATGATAATATACGCATGGCCCGAAGGCAAAAACAAGGCCTGCAGGCAAACAAATGGCCCGAAGACCAAACTTACAATTAGTATTGTTATGATAATATATGCATGACGCAAAGGCAAAAGCAAGGCCCAAAGGGAGACGAATGGCCCAAAGACCAAACTTACCTTTAGTATTATTATGATAATAGAAGCGTGGCCCAAAAGCAACCAAATGGCCCAAAGTCCAAACTTCTCATGAGCATTATTATGATAAAATACGCATGGCACGAAGGCAAAAACAAGGCCGGAAGGCAAACAAATGGCCCGAAGACCAAACTTACCATTAGTGTTGTTATGATAATATGTGCATGGCGCAAAGGCAAAAGCAAGGCCCAAAGGCACAAAAATGGCCCAAAGACCAAACTTACCATTAGTGTTATTATGATAATATACGCATGGCCCGAAGGCAAACAAATGGCCTGAAGACCAAACTTATCAATAGTATTATTATAATAATATACGCATAGCCCGAAGGCAAAAAAACAAGGACCGAAGGCAAACAAATGGCCCAACGATCAAACTTACCCTTATTATTGTTATGATAATATATGCATGGCCCAAAGGCAATAGCAAGGCCCAAAGGGAGACGAATGGCCCAAAGACCAAACTTACCCTTAGTATTATTATGATAATAGACGCGTGGCCCAAAAGCAACCAAATGGCCCAAAGACCAAACTTCTCATGAGCATTATTATGATAATATACGCATGGCACGAAGGCAAAAAAAGGCCCGAAGGCAAACGAATCGCCCGAAGACCAAACTTACCATTAGTATTGTTATGATAATATATGCATGGCCCAAAGGCAAAAGCATGGCCCGAAGGCAACCAAATGGCCCGAAGAACAAACTTCTCATGAGCATTATTATGATAATAAACGCATGGCCCGCAGGCAAAAACAAGGCCTGCAGGCAAACAAATGGCCCGAAGACCAAACTTACCATTAGTATTGTTATGATAATATATGCATGGCCCAAAGGCAAAAGCAAGGCCCAAAGGGAGACGAATGGCCCAAAAACCAAAATTACCCTTAGTATTATTATGATAATAGACGCGTGGCCCAAAGGCAACCAAATGGCCCGAAGATCAAACTTCTCATGAGCATTATTATGATAATAAACGCATGGCCCGAAGGCAAAAACAAGGCCCGCAGGCAAATAAATGGCCCGAAGACCAAACTTACCATTAGTTTTATTATGATAATATACGCATGGCCCGAAGGCAACCAAATGGCCCGAAGACCAAACTTCTCATGAGCATTATTATGATAATAAACGCATGGCCCGAAGGCAAAAACAAGGCCCGAAGGCAAACAAATGGCCCGAAGACCAAACTTACCATTAGTTTTATTATGATAATATACGCATGGCCCGAAGGCAAACAAATGGCCGAAAGACCAAACTTACCATTAGTATTGTTATGATAATATATGCATGGCCCAAAGGCAAAAGCAAGGCCCAAAGGGAGACGAATGGCCCAAAGACCAAACTTGCCCTTAGTATTATTATGATAATAGACGCATGGCCCAAAAGCAACCAAATGGCCCAAAAACCAAACTTCTCATGAGCATTATTATGATAATATATGCATGGCACAATGGCAAAAACAAGGCCTGCAGGCAAACAAATGGCCCGAAGACCAAACTTACCATTAGTTTTGTTATGATAATATATGCATGGCCCAAAGGCAAAAGCAAGGCCCAAAGGGAGACGAATGGCCCAAAAACCAAAATTACCCTTAGTATTATTATGATAATAGACGCGTGGCCCAAAGGCAACCAAATGGCCCGAAGACCAAACTTCTCATGAGCATTATTATGATAATAAACGCATGTCCCGAAGGCAAAAACAAGGCCCGCAGGCAAATAAATGGCCCGAAGACCAAACTTACCATTAGTTTTATTATGATAATATACGCATGGCCCGAAGGCAACCAAATGGCCCGAAGACCAAACTTCTCATGAGCATTATTATGATAATAAACGCATGGCCCGAAGGCAAAAACAAGGCCCGAAGGCAAACAAATGGCCCGAAGACCAAACTTACCATTAGTTTTATTATGATAATATACGCATGGCCCGAAGGCAAACAAATGGCCGAAAGACCAAACTTACCATTAGTATTGTTATGATAATATATGCATGGCCCAAAGGCAAAAGCAAGGCCCAAAGGGAGACGAATGGCCCAAAGACCAAACTTGCCCTTAGTATTATTATGATAATAGACGCATGGCCCAAAAGCAACCAAATGGCCCAAAAACCAAACTTCTCATGAGCATTATTATGATAATATATGCATGGCACAATGGCAAAAACAAGGCCTGCAGGCAAACAAATGGCCCGAAGACCAAACTTACCATTAGTATTGTTATGATAATATATGCATGGCCCAAAGGCAAAAGCAAGGCCCAAAGGGAGACGAATGGCCCAAAGACCAAACTTACCTTTAGTATTATTATGAAAATAGACGCGTGGCCCAAAAGCAACCAAATGGCCCAAAGGCCAAACTTCTCACGAGCATTATTATGATAATATACGCATGGCACGAAGGCAAAAACAAGGCCCGAAGGCAAACAAATGGCCCGAAGACCAAACTTACCTTTAGTATTGTTATGATAATATGTGCATGGCCGAAAGGCAAAAGCAAGGCCCAAAGGCAAACAAATGGCCCGAAGACCAAACTTACCATCAGTATTATTATGATGATATACGCATGGCCCGAAGGGAAACAAATGGCCTGAAGACCAAACCTATCAGTAGTATTATTGCGATAATATACGCATGGCCTGAAAGCAAAAACAAGGGCTGCAGGCAAACAAATGGCCCGAAGACCAAACTTCTCATGAGCATTATTATGATAATAAACGCATGGCCCGAAGGCAAAAACAAGGCCCGAAGGCAAACAAATGGCCCGTAGACCAAACTTAGCATTAGTTTTATTATGATAATATACGCATGGCCTGAAGGCAACGGTATGGCCTGAAGGCAACGGCATGGCCCAAAGGCAACAGCATGGCACGAAGGCAAACGCAAGGCCCGAAGGCAAAAACAAGGCCTGCAGGCAAACAAATGGCCCAACGATCAAACTTACCCTTAGTATTGTTATGATAATATATGCATGGCCCAAAGGCAATAGCAAGGCCCAAAGGGAGACGAATGGCCCAAAGACCAAACTTACCCTTAGTATTATTATGATAATAGACGCGTGGCCCAAAAGCAACCAAATGGCCCAAAGACCAAACTTCTCATGAGCATTATTATGATAATATACGCATGGCACGAATGCAAAAAAAGGCCCGAAGGCAAACAAATGGCCCGAAGACCAAACTTACCATTAGTATTGTTATGATAATATATGCATGGCCCAAAGGCAAAAGCAAGGCCCAAAGGGAGACGAATGGCCCAAAGACCAAACTTATCAATAGTATTATTATGATAATATATGCATGGCCCGCAGGCAAAAACAAGGCCTGCAGGCAAACAAATGGCCCGAAGACCAAACTTACCATTAGTATTGTTATGATAATATATGCATGGCCCAAAGGCAAAAGCAAGGCCCAAAGGGAGACGAATGGCCCAAAGACCAAAACTACCCTTAGTATTATTATGATAATAGACGCGTGGCCCAAAAGCAACCAAATGGCCCAAAGACCAAACTTCTCATGAGCATTATTATGATAATATACGCATGGCACGAATGCAAAAAAAGGCCCGAAGGCAAACAAATGGCCCGAAGACCAAACTTACCATTAGTATTGTTATGATAATATATGCATGGCCCAAAGGCAAAAGCAAGGCCCAAAGGGAGACGAATGGCCCAAAGACCAAACTTATCAATAGTATTATTATGATAATACACGCATGGCCCGAAGGCAAAAACAAGGCCTGCAGGCAAACAAATGGCCCGAAGACCAAACTTACCATTAGTATTGTTATGATAATATATGCATGGCCCAAAGGCAAAACAAGGCCCGAAGGAAGACGAATGCCCCAAAGACCAAACTTACCCTTAGTATTATTATGATAATAGACACGTGGCCCAAAGGCAACCAAATGGCCCGAAGACCAAACTTCTCATGAGCATTATTATGATAATATACGCATGGCACGAAGGCAAAAACAAGGCCCGAAGGCAAACAAATGGCCCGAAGACCAAACTTACCATCAGTATTTTTATGATAATATATATGCATGGCCCGAAGGCAAACAAATGGCCTGAAGACCAAACCTATCAGTAGTATTATTATGATAATATACACATGGCCCGAAGGCAAAAACAAGGCCTGCAGGCAAACAAATGGCCCGAAGACCAAACTTACAATTAGTATTGTTATGATAATATATGCATGACGCAAAGGCAAAAGCAAGGCCCAAAGGGAGACGAATGGCCCAAAGACCAAACTTACCTTTAGTATTATTATGATAATAGAAGCGTGGCCCAAAAGCAACCAAATGGCCCAAAGTCCAAACTTCTCATGAGCATTATTATGATAATATACGCATGGCACGAAGGCAAAAACAAGGCCGGAAGGCAAACAAATGGCCCGAAGACCAAACTTACCATTAGTATTGTTATGATAATATGTGCATGGCGCAAAGGCAAAAGCAAGGCCCAAAGGCACAAAAATGGCCCAAAGACCAAACTTACCATTAGTATTATTATGATAATATACGCATGGCCCGAAGGCAAACAAATGGCCTGAAGACCAAACTTATCAATAGTATTATTATAATAATATACGCATAGCCCGAAGGCAAAAAAACAAGGACCGAAGGCCAAGAAATGGCCCAACGATCAAACTTACCCTTATTTATGTTATGATAATATATGCATGGCCCAAAGGCAATAGCAAGGCCCAAAGGGAGACGAATGGCCCAAAGACCAAACTTACCCTTAGTATTATTATGATAATAGACGCGTGGCCCAAAAGCAACCAAATGGCCCAAAGACCAAACTTCTCATGAGCATTATTATGATAATATACGCATGGCACGAAGGCAAAAAAAGGCCCGAAGGCAAACGAATGGCCCGAAGACCAAACTTACCATTAGTATTGTTATGATAATATATGCATGGCCCAAAGGCAAAAGCATGGCCCGAAGGCAACCAAATGGCCCGAAGACCAAACTTCTCATGAGCATTATTATGATAATAAACGCATGGCCCGAAGGCAGAAACAAGGCCCGAAGGCAAACAAATGGCCCGAAGACCAAACTTACCATTAGTTTTATTATGATAATATACGCATGGCCCGAAGGCAAACAAATGGCCTGAAGGCCAAACCTATCAGTAGTATTATTATGATAATATACGCATGGCCCGAAGGCAAAAGCAAGGCCTGCAGGCAAACAAATGGCCCGAAGACCAAACTTACCATTAGTATTGTTATGATAATATACGCATGGCCCGAAGGCAAAAACAAGGCCTGCAGGCAAACAAATGGCCCGAAGACCAAACTTACAATTAGTATTGTTATGATAATATATGCTTGACGCAAAGGCAAAAGCAAGGCCCAAAGGGAGACGAATGGCCCAAAGACCAAACTTACCTTTAGCATTATTATGATAATAGAAGCGTGGCCCAAAAGCAACCAAATGGCCCAAAGTCCAAACTTCTCATGAGCATTATTATGATAATATACGCATGGCACGAAGGCAAAAACAAGGCCGGAAGGCAAACAAATGGCCCGAAGACCAAACTTACCATTAGTGTTGTTATGATAATATGTGCATGGCGCAAAGGCAAAAGCAAGGCCCAAAGGCACAAAAATGGCCCGAAGACCAAACTTCTCATGAGCATTATTATGATTATAAACGCATGGCCCGCAGGCAAAAACAAGGCCTGCAGGCAAACAAATGGCCCGAAGACCAAACTTACCATTAGTATTGTTATGATAATATATGCATGGCCCAAAGGCAAAAGCAGGGCCCAAAGGGAGACGAATGGCCCAAAGACCAAACTTATCAATAGTATTATTATGATAATACACGCATGGCCCGAAGGCAAAAACAAGGCCTGCAGGCAAACAAATGGCCCGAAGACCAAACTTACCATTAGTATTGTTATGATAAGATATGCATGGCCCAAAGGCAAAACAAGGCCCGAAGGAAGACGAATGCCCCAAAGACCAAACTTACCCTTAGTATTATTATGATAATAGACACGTGGCCCAAAGGCAACCAAATGGCCCGAAGACCAAACTTCTCATGAGCATTATTATGATAATATACGCATGGCACGAAGGCAAAAACAAGGCCCGAAGGCAAACAAATGGCCCGAAGACCAAACTTACCATCAGTATTTTTATGATAATATATATGCATGGCCCGAAGGCAAACAAATGGCCTGAAGACCAAACCTATCAGTAGTATTATTATGATAATATACGCATGGCCCGAAGGCAAAAACAAGGCCTGCAGGCAAACAAATGGCCCGAAGACCAAACTTACAATTAGTATTGTTATGATAATATATGCTTGACGCAAAGGCAAAAGCAAGGCCCAAAGGGAGACGAATGGCCCAAAGACCAAACTTACCTTTAGCATTATTATGATAATAGAAGCGTGGCCCAAAAGCAACCAAATGGCCCAAAGTCCAAACTTCTCATGAGCATTATTATGATAATATACGCATGGCACGAAGGCAAAAACAAGGCCGGAAGGCAAACAAATGGCCCGAAGACCAAACTTACCATTAGTGTTGTTATGATAATATGTGCATGGCGCAAAGGCAAAAGCAAGGCCCAAAGGCACAAAAATGGCCCGAAGACCAAACTTCTCATGAGCATTATTATGATTATAAACGCATGGCCCGCAGGCAAAAACAAGGCCTGCAGGCAAACAAATGGCCCGAAGACCAAACTTACCATTAGTATTGTTATGATAATATATGCATGGGCCAATGGCAAAAGCAAGGCCCAAAGGGAGACGAATGGCCCAAAAACCAAAATTACCCTTAGTATTATTATGAAAATAGACGCGTGGCCCAAAGGCAACCAAATGGCCCGAAGACCAAACTTCTCATGAGCATTATTATGATAATAAACGCATGGCCCGAAGGCAAAAACAAGGCCCGCAGGCAAATAAATGGCCCGAAGACCAAACTTACCATCAGTATTATTATGATGATATACGCATGGCCCGAAAGGAAACAAATGGCCTGAAGACCAAATCTATCAGTAGTATTATTATGATAATACACGCATGACCCGAAGGCAAAACAAGGCCTGCAGGCAAACAAATGGCCCGAAGACCAAACTTACCATTAGTATTGTTATGATAATATATGCATGGCCCAAAGGCAAAACAAGGCCCAAAGGAAGACGAATGCCCCAAAGACCAAACTTACCCTTAGTATTATTATGATAATAGACACGTGGCCCAAAGGCAACCAAATGGCCCGAAGACCAAACTTCTCATGAGCATTATTATGATAATATATGCATGGCACGAGGGCAAAAACAAGGCCCGAAGGAAACAAATGGCCCGAAGACCAACCTTACCATCGGTATTTTTATGATAATATATATGCATGGCCTGCAGGCAAACAAATGGCCTGAAGACCAAACCTATCAGTAGTATTATTATGATAATATACGCATGGCCCGAAGGCAAAAACAAGGCCTGCAGGCAAACAAATGGCCCGAAGACCAAACTTACAATTAGTATTGTTATGATAATATATGCATGACCCAAAGGCAAAAGCAAGGCCCAAAGGGAGACGAATGGCCCAAAGACCAAACTTACCTTTAGTATTATTATGATAATAGAAGCGTGGCCCAAAAGCAACCAAATGGCCCAAAGTCCAAACTTCTCATGAGCATTATTATGATAATATACCCATGGCACAAAGGCAAAAACAAGGCCGGAAGGCAAACAAATGGCCCGAAGACCAAACTTACCATTAGTATTGTTATGATAATAGGTGCATGGCCCAAAGGCAAAAGCAAGGCCCAAAGGCACAAAAATGGCCCAAAGACCAAACTTACCATGATTATTATTATGATAATATACGCATGGCCCGAAGGCAAACAAATGGCCTGAAGACCACACCTATCAGTAGTATTATTATGATAATATACGCATGGCCTGAAAGCAAAAACAAGGCCTGCAGGCAAGCAAATGCCCGAAGACCAAACTTACCATTAGTATTATTATGATAATATACGCATGGCCCGAAGGCAAACAAATGGCCTGAAGACCGACTTATCAATAGTATTATTATGATAATATATGCATGGCCCGCAGGCGAAAACAAGGCCTGCAGGCAAACAAATGGCCCGAATACCAAACTTACCATTAGTATTGTTATGATAATATATGCATGGCCCAAAGGCAAAACAAGACCCAAAGGAAGACGAATGCCCCGAAGACAAAACTTACCTTTAGTATTATTATGATAATAGACACGTGGCCCAAAGGCAAACAAATGGCCCGAAGACCAAACTTCTCATGAGCCTTATTATGATAATATACGCATGGCACGAAGGCAAAAACAAGGCCCGAAGGCAAACAAATGGCCCGAAGACCAAACTTACCATCAGTATTATTATGATGATATACGCATGGCCCGAAGGGAAACAAATGGCCTGAAGACCAAACCTATCAGTAGTATTATTATGATAATACACGCATGGCCCGAAGGCAAAAACAAGGCCTGCAGGCAAACAAATGGCCCAAAGACCAAAGTTCCCATCAGCGTTATTATGATAATATACGCATGGCACAAAGGCAAAAACAAGGCCTGCAGGCAAACAAATGGCCCGAAGACCAAACTTACCATTAGTATTGCTATGATAATATATGCATGGCCCAAAGGCAAAAGCAAGGGCCAAAGGCACACAAATGGCCCAAAGACCAAACTTACCATCATTATTTTTATGATAATATACGCATGGCCCGAAGGCAAACAAATGGCCTGAAGACCAAACCTATCAGTAGTATTATTATGATAACATACGCATGGCCCGAAGGCAAAAACAAGGCCTGCAGGCAAGCAAATGGCCCGAAGACCAAACTTCTCATGAGCATTATTATGATAATATATAAATGGCACGAAGGCAAAAACAAGGCCGGAAGGCAAACAAATGGCCCGAAGACCAAACTTACCATTAGTATTGTTATGATAATATGTGCATGGCCCAACGGCAAAAGCAAGGCCCAAAGGCACACAAATGGCCCAAAGACCAAACTTACCATCATTATTATGATGATAATATACGCATGGCCCGAAGGCAAACAAATGGCCTGAAGACCAAACCTATCAGTAGTATTATTATGATAATATACGCATGGCCTGACAGCAAAAACAAGGCCTGGAGGCAATCAAATGGCCCGAAGACCAAACTTACCATTAGTATTATTATGATAATATACGCATGGCCCGAAAGCAAACAAATGGCCTGAAGACCAAACCTATCAGTAGTATTATAATGATAATATACGCATGGCCCGCAGGCAAAAACAAGGCCTGAAGGCAAACAAATGGCCTGAAGACCAAACTTATCAATAGTATTATTATGATAATATATGCATGGCCCGCAGGCAAAAACAAGGCCTGCAGGCAAACAAATGGCCCGAAGACCAAACTTACCATTAGTATTGTTATGATAATATGTGCATGGCCCAAAGGCAAAAGCAAGGCCCAAAGGCACACAAATGGCCCAAAGACCAAACTTACCATCATTATTATTATGATAATATACGCATGGCCGGAAGGCAAACAAATGGCCTGAAGACCAAAGTTCTCATCAACATTATTATGATAATATACGCATGGCACGAGGGCAAAAACAAGGCCTGCAGGCAAACAAATGGCCCGAAGACCAAACTTACCATTAGTATGGTTATGATAATATATGCATGGCCCAAAGGCAAAAGCAAGCCCCAAAGGGAGACGAATGGCCCAAAGACCAAACTTACCCTTAGTATTATTATGATAATGGATACGTGGCCCAAAGGCAACCAAATGGCCCGAAGACCAAACTTCTCATGAGCATTATTATGATAATATATGCATGGCACGAAGGCAAAAACAAGGCCCGAAGGCAAACAAATGGCCCGAAGACCAAACTTACCATTAGTATTGTTATGATAATATATGCGTGGCCAAAAGGCAAAGCAAGGCCCAAAGGGAGACGAATGCCCCAAAGACCAAACTTACCCTTAGTATTATTATGATAATAGACACGTGGCCCAAAGGCAACCAAATGGCCCGAAGACCAAACTTACCATCAGTATTATTATGATAATATACACATGGCCCGAAGGCAAACAAATGGCCCGAAGACCAAACTTACCATTAGTATTGTTATGATAATATGTGCATGGCCCAAAGACCCACAAATGGCCCAAAGACCAAACTTACAATCATTATTATTTTGATAATATACGCATGGCCGGAAGGCAAACAAATGGCCTGAAGACCAAACCTATCTGTAGTATTATTATGATAATATAGCATGGCCCGAAGGCAAAAACAAGGCCTGCAGGCAAACAAATGGCCCGAAGACCAACTTACCATTAGTATTGTTATGATAATATATGCATGGCCCAAAGGCAAAAGCAAGGCCCAAAGGGAGACGAATGCCCCAAAGACCAAAATTACCCTTACTATTATTATGATAATAGACGCGTGGCCCAAAAGCAACCAAATGGCCCAAAGACCAAAGTTCTCATCAACATTATTATGATAATATACGCATGGCACGAAGGCAAAAACAAGGCCTGCAGGCAAACAAATGGCCCAAAGACCAAACTTACCATTAGTATTGTTATGATAATATATGCATGGCCCAAAGGCAAAAGCAAGCCCCAAAGGGAGACGAATGGCCCAAAGACCAAACATACCCTTAGTATTATTATGATAATAGACACGTGGCCCAAAGGCAACCAAATGGCCCGAAGACCAAACTTCTCATGAGCATTATTATGATAATATACGCATGGCACCAAGGCAAAAACAAGGCCCGAAGGCAAACAAATGGCCCGAAGACCAAACTTACCATTAGTATTGTTATGATAATATATGCGTGGCCCAAAGGCAAAGCAAGGCCCAAAGGGAGACGAATGCCCCAAAGACGAAACTTATCCTTAGTATTATTATGATAATAGACACGTGGCCCAAAGGCAACCAAATGGCCCGAAGACCAAACTTCTCATGAGCATTATAATGATAATATACGCATGGCCCGAAGGCAAAAACAAGGCCTGCAGGCAAACAAATGGCCCGAAGACCAAACTTACCATTAGTATTGTTATGATAATATGTGCATGGCCCAAAGGCAAAAGCAAGGCCCAAAGGCACACAAATGGCCCAAAGACCAAACTTACCATCATTATTATTATGATAATATACGCATGGCCGGAAGGCAAACAACTGGCCTGAAGACCAAACCTATCAGTAGTATTATAATAATAATATACGCATGGCCCGCAGGCAAAAACAAGGCCCAAAGGCACACAAATGGCCCAAAGACCAAACTTACCATCATTATTATTATGATAATATACGCATGGCCGGAAGGCAAACAAATGGCCTGAAGACCAAAGTTCTCATCAACATTATTATGATAATATACGCATGGCACGAGGGCAAAAACAAGGCCTGCAGGCAAACAAATGGCCCGAAGACCAAACTTACCATTAGTATGGTTATGATAATATATGCATGGCCCAAAGGCAAAAGCAAGCCCCAAAGGGAGACGAATGGCCCAAAGACCAAACTTACCCTTAGTATTATTATGATAATGGATACGTGGCCCAAAGGCAACCAAATGGCCCGAAGACCAAACTTCTCATGAGCATTATTATGATAATATATGCATGGCACGAAGGCAAAAACAAGGCCCGAAGGCAAACAAATGGCCCGAAGACCAAACTTACCATTAGTATTGTTATGATAATATATGCGTGGCCAAAAGGCAAAGCAAGGCCCAAAGGGAGACGAATGCCCCAAAGACCAAACTTACCCTTAGTATTATTATGATAATAGACACGTGGCCCAAAGGCAACCAAATGGCCCGAAGACCAAACTTACCATCAGTATTATTATGATAATATACACATGGCCCGAAGGCAAACAAATGGCCCGAAGACCAAACTTACCATTAGTATTGTTATGATAATATGTGCATGGCCCAAAGACCCACAAATGGCCCAAAGACCAAACTTACAATCATTATTATTTTGATAATATACGCATGGCCGGAAGGCAAACAAATGGCCTGAAGACCAAACCTATCTGTAGTATTATTATGATAATATACGCATGGCCCGAAGGCAAAAACAAGGCCTGCAGGCAAACAAATGGCCCGAAGACCAACTTACCATTAGTATTGTTATGATAATATATGCATGGCCCAAAGGCAAAAGCAAGGCCCAAAGGGAGACGAATGCCCCAAAGACCAAAATTACCCTTACTATTATTATGATAATAGACGCGTGGCCCAAAAGCAACCAAATGGCCCAAAGACCAAAGTTCTCATCAACATTATTATGATAATATACGCATGGCACGAAGGCAAAAACAAGGCCTGCAGGCAAACAAATGGCCCAAAGACCAAACTTACCATTAGTATTGTTATGATAATATATGCATGGCCCAAAGGCAAAAGCAAGCCCCAAAGGGAGACGAATGGCCCAAAGACCAAACATACCCTTAGTATTATTATGATAATAGACACGTGGCCCAAAGGCAACCAAATGGCCCGAAGACCAAACTTCTCATGAGCATTATTATGATAATATACGCATGGCACGAAGGCAAAAACAAGGCCCGAAGGCAAACAAATGGCCCGAAGACCAAACTTACCATTAGTATTGTTATGATAATATATGCGTGGCCCAAAGGCAAAGCAAGGCCCAAAGGGAGACGAATGCCCCAAAGACGAAACTTATCCTTAGTATTATTATGATAATAGACACGTGGCCCAAAGGCAACCAAATGGCCCGAAGACCAAACTTCTCATGAGCATTATAATGATAATATACGCATGGCCCGAAGGCAAAAACAAGGCCTGCAGGCAAACAAATGGCCCGAAGACCAAACTTACCATTAGTATTGTTATGATAATATGTGCATGGCCCAAAGGCAAAAGCAAGGCCCAAAGGCACACAAATGGCCCAAAGACCAAACTTACCATCATTATTATTATGATAATATACGCATGGCCGGAAGGCAAACAACTGGCCTGAAGACCAAACCTATCAGTAGTATTATAATAATAATATACGCATGGCCCGCAGGCAAAAACAAGGCCTGAAGGCAAACAAATGGCCTGAAGACCAAACTTATCAATAGTCTTATTATGATAATATATGCATGGCCCGCAGGCAAGAACAAGGCCTGCAGGCAAACAAATGGCCCGAAGACCAAACTTACCATTAGTATTGTTCTGATAATATATGCATGGCACGAGGGCAAAAACAAGGCCCGAAGGCAAACAAATGGCCCGAAGACCAAACTTATCAATAGTATTATTATGATAATATATGCATGGCCCGCAGGCAAGAACAAGGCCTGAAGGCAACCAAATGGCCCGAAGACCAAACTTCTCATGAGCATTATTATGATAATATATGCATGGCACGAGGGCAAAAACAAGGCCCGAAGGCAAACAAATGGCCCGAAGACCAACCTTACCATCGGTATTTTTATGATAATATATATGCATGTCCTGCAGGCAAACAAATGGCCTGAAGACCAAACCTATCAGTAGTATTATTATGATAATATACGCATGGCCCGAAGGCAAAAACAAGGCCTGCAGGCAAACAAATGGCCCGAAGACCAAACTTACAATTAGTATTGTTATGATAATATATGCATGACCCAAAGGCAAAAGCAAGGCCCAAAGGGAGACGAATGGCCCAAAGACCAAACTTACCTTTAGTATTATTATGATAATAGAAGCGTGGCCCAAAAGCAACCAAATGGCCCAAAGTCCAAACTTCTCATGAGCATTATTATGATAATATACCCATGGCACAAAGGCAAAAACAAGGCCGGAAGGCAAACAAATGGCCCGAAGACCAAACTTACCATTAGTATTGTTATGATAATAGGTGCATGGCCCAAAGGCAAAAGCAAGGCCCAAAGGCACAAAAATGGCCCAAAGACCAAACTTACCATGATTATTATTATGATAATATACGCATGGCCCGAAGGCAAACAAATGGCCTGAAGACCACACCTATCAGTAGTATTATTATGATAATATACGCATGGCCTGAAGGCAAAAACAAGGCCTGCAGGCAAGCAAATGCCCGAAGACCAAACTTACCATTAGTATTATTATGATAATATACGCATGGCCCGAAGGCAAACAAATGGCCTGAAGACCAAACTTATTAATAGTATTATTATGATAATATATGCATGGCCCGCAGGCAAGAACAAGGCCTGAAGGCAACCAAATGGCCCGAAGACCAAACTTCTCATGAGCATTATTATGATAATATATGCATGGCACGAGGGCAAAAACAAGGCCCGAAGGCAAACAAATGGCCCGAAGACCAAACTTCTCATGAGCATTATTATGATAATATATGCATGGCACGAGGGCAAAAACAAGGCCCGAAGGCAAACAAATGGCCTGAAGACCAAACTTATCAATAGTATTATTATGATAATATATGCATGGCCCGCAGGCGAAAACAAGGCCTGCAGGCAAACAAATGGCCCGAATACCAAACTTACCATTAGTATTGTTATAATAATATATGCATGGCCCAAAGGCAAAACAAGGCCCAAAGGAAGACGAATGCCCCGAAGACAAAACTTACCTTTAGTATTATTATGATAATAGACACGTGGCCCAAAGGCAAACAAATGGCCCGAAGACCAAACTTCTCATGAGCCTTATTATGATAATATGTGCATGGCCCAACGGCAAAAGCAAGGCCCAAAGGCCCACAAATGGCCCAAAGACCAAACTTACCATCATTATTATGATGATAATATACGCATGGCCCGAAGGCAAACAAATGGCCTGAAGACCAAACCTATCAGTAGTATTATTATGATAATATACGCATGGCCTGACAGCAAAAACAAGGCCTGCAGGCAATCAAATGGCCCGAAGACCAAACTTACCATTAGTATTATTATGATAATATACGCATGGCCCGAAGGCAAACAAATGGCCTGAAGACCAAACCTATCAGTAGTATTATAATGATAATATACGCATGGCCCGCAGGCAAAAATAAGGCCTGAAGGCAAACAAATGGCCTGAAGACCAAACTTATCAATAGTATTATTATGATAATATATGCATGGCCCGCAGGCAAAAACAAGGCCTGCAGGCAAACAAATGGCCCGAAGACCAAACTTACCATTAGTATTGTTATGATAATATGTGCATGGCCCAAAGGCAAAAGCAAGGCCCAAAGGCACACAAATGGCCCAAAGACCAAACTTACCATCATTATTATTATGATAATATACGCATGGCCGGAAGGCAAACAAATGGCCTGAAGACCAAAGTTCTCATCAACATTATTATGATAATATACGCATGGCACGAGGGCAAAAACAAGGCCTGCAGGCAAACAAATGGCACAAAGACCAAACTTACCATTAGTATGGTTATGATAATATATGCATGGCCCAAAGGCAAAAGCAAGCCCCAAAGGGAGACGAATGGCCCAAAGACCAAACTTACCCTTAGTATTATTATGATAATGGATACGTGGCCCAAAGGCAACCAAATGGCCCGAAGACCAAACTTCTCATGAGCATTATTATGATAATATATGCATGGCACGAAGGCAAAAACAAGGCCCGAAGGCAAACAAATGGCCCGAAGACCAAACTTACCATTAGTATGGTTATGATAATATATGCATGGCCCAAAGGCAAAAGCAAGCCCCAAAGGGAGACGAATGGCCCAAAGACCAAACTTACCCTTAGTATTATTATGATAATGGATACGTGGCCCAAAGGCAACCAAATGGCCCGAAGACCAAACTTCTCATGAGCATTATTATGATAATAAACGCATGGCCCGAAGGCAAAAACAAGGCCTGCAGGCAAACAAATGGCCCGAAGACCAAACTTAACATTAGTATTGTTATGATAATATATGCATGGCGCAAAGGCAAAAGCAAGGCCCAAAGGGAGACGAATGGCCCAAAGACCAAAATTACCCTTAGTATTATTATGATAATAGACGCGTGGCCCAAAAGCAACCAAATGGCCCAAAGACCAAAGTTCTCATCAACGTTATTATGATAATATACGCATGGCATGAAGGCAAAAACAAGGCCTGCAGGCAAACAAATGGCCCGAAGACCAAACTTACCATTAGTATTGTTATGATAATATATGCATGGCCCAAAGGCAAAAGCAAGCCCCAAAGGGAGACCAATGGCCCAAAGACCAAACTTACCCTTAGTATTATTATGATAATAGACACGTGGCCCAAAGGCAATCAAATGGCCCGAAGACCAAACTTCTCATGAGCATTATTATGATAATATACGCATGGCACGAAGGCAAAAACAAGGCCCGAAGGCAAAAAAATGGCCCGAAGACCAAACTTACCATTAGTATTGTTATGAGAATATGTGCATGGCCCAAAGGCAAAAGCAAGGCCCAAAAGCAAACAAATGGCCCGAAGACCAAACTTACCATCAGTATTATTATGATAATATACACATGGCCCGAAGGCAAACAAATGGCCCGAAGACCAAACTTACCATTAGTATTGTTATGATAATATACGCATGGCCCGAAGGCAAAAACAAGGCCTGCAGGCAAACAAATGGCCCTAAGACCAACTTACCATTAGTATTGTTATGATAATATATGCATGGCCCAAAGGCAAAAGCAAGGCCCAAAGGGAGACGAATGCCCCAAAGACCAAAATTACCCTTACTATTATTATGATAATAGACGCGTGGCCCAAAAGCAACCAAATGGCCCAAAGACCAAAGTTCTCATCAACATTATTATGATAATATACGCATGGCACGAAGGCAAAAACAAGGCCTGCAGGCAAACAAATGGCCCAAAGACCAAACTTACCATTAGTATTGTTATGATAATATATGCATGGCCCAAAGGCAAAAGCAAGCCCCAAAGGGAGACGAATGGCCCAAAGACCAAACTTACCCTTAGTATTATTATGATAATAGACACGTGGCCCAAAGGCAACCAAATGGCCCGAAGACCAAACTTCTCATGAGCATTATTATGATAATATACGCATGGCACGAAGGCAAAAACAAGGCCCGAAGGCAAACAAATGGCCCGAAGACCAAACTTACCATTAGTATTGTTATGATAATATATGCGTGGCCCAAAGGCAAATCAAGGCCCAAAGGGAGACGAATGCCCCAAAGACGAAACTTACCCTTAGTATTATTATGATAATAGACACGTGGCCCAAAGGCAACCAAATGGCCCGAAGACCAAACTTCTCATGAGCATTATAATGATAATATACGCATGGCTCGAAGGCAAAAACAAGGCCTGCAGGCAAACAAATGGCCCGAAGACCAAACTTACCATTAGTATTGTTATGATAATATGTGCATGGCCCAAAGGCAAAAGCAAGGCCCAAAGGCACACAAATGGCCCAAAGACCAAACTTACCATCATTATTATTATGATAATATACGCATGGCCGGAAGGCAAACAAATGGCCTGAAGACCAAACCTATCAGTAGTATTATTATGATAATATACGCATGGCCTGACGGCAAAAACAAGGCCTGCAGGCAAGCAAATGGCCCGAAGACCAAACTTACCATTAGTATTATTATGATAATATACGCATGGCCCGAAGGCAAACAAATGGCCTGAAGACCAAACCTATCAGTAGTATTATAATGATAATATACGCATGGCCCGCAGGCAAAAACAAGGCCTGAAGGCAAACAAATGGCCTGAAGACCAAACTTATCAATAGTATTATTATGATAATATATGCATGGCCCGCAGGCAAGAACAAGGCCTGCAGGCAAACAAATGGCCCGAAGACCAAACTTACCATTAGTATTGTTCTGATAATTTATGCATGGCCCAAAGGCAAAGGCAAGGCCCAAAAGGAGACGAATGGCCCAAAGACCGAAATTACCCTTAGTATTATTATGATAAAAGAGGCGTGGCCCAAAAGCAACCAAATGGCCCAAAGACCAAAGTTCTCATCAACATTATTTTGATAACTTACGCATGGCACGAAGGCAAAAACAAGGCCTGCAGGCAAACAAATGGCCCGAAGACCAAACTTACCATTAGTAGTGTTATGACAATATATGCATGGCCCAAAGGCAAAAGCAAGCCCCAAAGGGAGACGAATGGCCCAAAGACCAAACTTACCCTTAGTATTATTATGATAATAGACACGTGGCCCAAAGGCAACCAAATGGCCCGAAGACCAAACTTCTCATGAGCATTATTATGATAATAAACGCATGGCCCGAAGGCAAAAACAAGGCCTGCAGGCAAACAAATGGCCCGAAGACCAAACTTAACATTAGTATTGTTATGATAATATATGCATGGCGCAAAGGCAAAAGCAAGGCCCAAAGGGAGACGAATGGCCCAAAGACCAAAATTACCCTTAGTATTATTATGATAATAGACGCGTGGCCCAAAAGCAACCAAATGGCCCAAAGACCAAAGTTCTCATCAACGTTATTATGATAATATACGCATGGCATGAAGGCAAAAACAAGGCCTGCAGGCAAACAAATGGCCCGAAGACCAAACTTACCATTAGTATTGTTATGATAATATATGCATGGCCCAAAGGCAAAAGCAAGCCCCAAAGGGAGACCAATGGCCCAAAGACCAAACTTACCCTTAGTATTATTATGATAATAGACACGTGGCCCAAAGGCAATCAAATGGCCCGAAGACCAAACTTCTCATGAGCATTATTATGATAATATACGCATGGCACGAAGGCAAAAACAAGGCCCGAAGGCAAAAAATGGCCCGAAGACCAAACTTACCATTAGTATTGTTATGAGAATATGTGCATGGCCCAAAGGCAAAAGCAAGGCCCAAAAGCAAACAAATGGCCCGAAGACCAAACTTACCATCAGTATTATTATGATAATATACACATGGCCCGAAGGCAAACAAATGGCCCGAAGACCAAACTTACCATTAGTATTGTTATGATAATATGTGCATGGCCCAAAGGCACACAAATGGCCCAAAGACCAAACTTACAATCATTATTATTTTGATAATATACGCATGGCCGGAAGGCAAACAAATGGCCTGAAGACCAAACCTATCTGTAGTATTATTATGATAATATACGCATGGCCCGAAGGCAAAAACAAGGCCTGCAGGCAAACAAATGGCCCTAAGACCAACTTACCATTAGTATTGTTATGATAATATATGCATGGCCCAAAGGCAAAAGCAAGGCCCAAAGGGAGACGAATGCCCCAAAGACCAAAATTACCCTTACTATTATTATGATAATAGACGCGTGGCCCAAAAGCAACCAAATGGCCCAAAGACCAAAGTTCTCATCAACATTATTATGATAATATACGCATGGCACGAAGGCAAAAACAAGGCCTGCAGGCAAACAAATGGCCCAAAGACCAAACTTACCATTAGTATTGTTATGATAATATATGCATGGCCCAAAGGCAAAAGCAAGCCCCAAAGGGAGACGAATGGCCCAAAGACCAAACTTACCCTTAGTATTATTATGATAATAGACACGTGGCCCAAAGGCAACCAAATGGCCCGAAGACCAAACTTCTCATGAGCATTATTATGATAATATACGCATGGCACGAAGGCAAAAACAAGGCCCGAAGGCAAACAAATGGCCCGAAGACCAAACTTACCATTAGTATTGTTATGATAATATATGCGTGGCCCAAAGGCAAATCAAGGCCCAAAGGGAGACGAATGCCCCAAAGACGAAACTTACCCTTAGTATTATTATGATAATAGACACGTGGCCCAAAGGCAACCAAATGGCCCGAAGACCAAACTTCTCATGAGCATTATAATGATAATATACGCATGGCTCGAAGGCAAAAACAAGGCCTGCAGGCAAACAAATGGCCCGAAGACCAAACTTACCATTAGTATTGTTATGATAATATGTGCATGGCCCAAAGGCAAAAGCAAGGCCCAAAGGCACACAAATGGCCCAAAGACCAAACTTACCATCATTATTATTATGATAATATACGCATGGCCGGAAGGCAAACAAATGGCCTGAAGACCAAACGTATCAGTAGTATTATTATGATAATATACGCATGGCCTGACGGCAAAAACAAGGCCTGCAGGCAAGCAAATGGCCCGAAGACCAAACTTACCATTAGTATTATTATGATAATATACGCATGGCCCGAAGGCAAACAAATGGCCTGAAGACCAAACCTATCAGTAGTATTATAATGATAATATACGCATGGCCCGCAGGCAAAAACAAGGCCTGAAGGCAAACAAATGGCCTGAAGACCAAACTTATCAATAGTATTATTATGATAATATATGCATGGCCCGCAGGCAAGAACAAGGCCTGCAGGCAAACAAATGGCCCGAAGACCAAACTTACCATTAGTATTGTTCTGATAATTTATGCATGGCCCAAAGGCAAAGGCAAGGCCCAAAAGGAGACGAATGGCCCAAAGACCGAAATTACCCTTAGTATTATTATGATAAAAGAGGCGTGGCCCAAAAGCAACCAAATGGCCCAAAGACCAAAGTTCTCATCAACATTATTTTGATAACTTACGCATGGCACGAAGGCAAAAACAAGGCCTGCAGGCAAACAAATGGCCCGAAGACCAAACTTACCATTAGTAGTGTTATGACAATATATGCATGGCCCAAAGGCAAAAGCAAGCCCCAAAGGGAGACGAATGGCCCAAAGACCAAACTTACCCTTAGTATTATTATGATAATAGACACGTGGCCCAAAGGCAACCAAATGGCCCGAAGACCAAACTTCTCATGAGCATTATTATGATAATATACGCATGGCACGAAGGCAAAAACAAGGCCCGAAGGCAAACAATTGGCCCGAAAACCAAACTTACCATTAGTATTGTTATGATAATATGTGCATGGCCCAAAGGCAAAAGCAAGGCCCAAAAGCAAACAAATGGCCCGAAGACCAAACTTACCATCAGTATTATTATGATAATATACGCATGAGCCGAAGGCAAAAACAAGGCCCGAAGGCAAACAAATGGCCCGAAGACCAAACTTACCATTAGTTTTATTATGATAATATACGCATGGCCCGAAGGCAACGGTATGGCCTGAAGGCAACGGCATGGCCCGAAGGCAACAGCATGGCACAAAGGCAAACGCAAGGCCCGAAGGTAAACAAATGGCCGGAAGACAAAACTTATCATTAGTATTATTATAATAATATACGCATAGCCCGAAGGCAAAAAAACAAGAACCGAAGGCAAACAAATGGCCCGACGATCAAACTTACCATTAGTATTGTTATGATAATATATGCATGGCCCAAAGGCAAAAGCAAGGCCCAAGGGGAGACGAATGGCCCAAAGACCAAACTTCTCATGAGCATTATTATGATAATATACGCATGGCACGATGGCAAAAAAAGGCCCGAAGGCAAACAAATGGCCCGAAGACCAAACTTACCATTAGTATTGTTATGATAATATATGCATGGCCCAAAGGCAAAAGCAAGGCCCAAAGGGAGACGAATGGCCCAAAGACCAAACTTACCTTTAGTATTATTATGATAATAGACGCGTGGCCCGAAAGCAACCAAATGGCCCAAAGGCCAAACTTCTCACAAGCATTATTATGATAATATACGCATGGCACGAAGGCAAAAACAAGGCCCGAAGGCAAACAAATGGCCCGAAGACCAAACTTACCTTTAGTATTGTTGTGATAATATGTGCATGGCCCAAAGGCAAACGCAAGGCCCAAAGGCAAACAAATGGCCCGAAGACCAAACTTACCATCAGTATTATTAAGATGATATACGCATGGCCCGAAGGCAAACAAATGCCCTGAAGACCAAACTTATCAATAGTATTATTATGATAATATATGCATGGCCCGCAGGCAAAAACAAGGCCTGCAGGCAAACAAATGGCCCAAATACCAAACTTACCATTAGTATTGTTATGATAATATATGCATGGCCCAAAGGCAAAAGCAAGGCCCAAAGGGAGACGAATGGTCCAAAGATCAAAATTACCCTTAGTATTATTATGATAATAGACGCGTGGCCCAAAAGCAACCAAATGGCCCAAAGACCAAAGTTCTCATCAGCATTATTATGATAATATACGCATGGCACGAAGGCAAAAACAAGGCCTGCAGGCAAACAAATGGCCCGAAGACCAAACTTACCATCAGTATTATTATGATGGTATACGCATGGCCCGAAGGGAAACAAATGGCCTGAAGACCAAACCTATCAGTAGTATTATTATGATAATACACGCATGGCCCGAAGGCAAAAACAAGGCCTGCAGGCAAACAAATGGTCCGAAGACCAAACTTACCATTAGTATTGTTATGATAATATATGCATGGCCCAAAGGCAAAACAAGGCCCGAAGGAAGACGAATGCCCCAAAGACCAAACTTACCCTTAGTTTTATTATGATAATAGACACGTGGCCCAAAGGCAACCAAATGGCCCGAAGACCAAACTTCTCATGAGCATTATTATGAAAATATACGCATGGCACGAAGGCAAAAACAAGGCCCAAAGGCAAACAAATGGCCCGAAGACCAAACTTACCATCAGTATTTTTATGATAATATATATGCATGGCCCGAAGGCAAACAAATGGCCTGAAGACCAAACCTATCAGTAGTATTATTATGATAATATACGCATGGCCCGAAGGCAAAAACAAGGCCTGCAGGCAAACAAATGGCCCGAAGACCAAACTTACAATTAGTATTGTTATGATAATATATGCATGACCCAAAGGCAAAAGCAAGGCCCAAAGGGAGACGAATGGCCCAAAGACCAAAGTTACCTTTAGTATTATTATGATAATAGAAGCGTGGCCCAAAAGCAACCAAATGGCCCAAAGTCCAAACTTCTCATGAGCATTATTATGATAAGATACGCATGGCACGAAGGCAAAAACAAGGCCGGAAGGCAAACAAATGGCCCGAAGACCAAACTTACCATTAGTATTGTTATGATAATATACGCATGGCCCGAAGGCAAACAAATGGCCTGAAGACCAAACTTATCAATAGTATTATTATAATAATATACGCATTGCCCAAAGGCAAAAAAACAAGGACCGAAGGCAAACAAATGGCCCACCGATCAAACTTACCCTTAGTATTGTTATGATAATATATGCATTGCCCGCAGGCAAAAACAAGGCCTGCAGGCAAACAAATGGCCCGAAGACCAAACTTACCATTAGTATTGTTATGATAATATATGCATGGCCCAAAGGCAAAAGCAAGGCCCGAAGGGAGACGAATGGTCCAAAGATCAAAATTACCCCTAGTATTATTATGATAATAGACGCGTGGCCCAAAAGCAACCAAATGGCCCAAAGACCAAAGTTCTCATCAGCATTATTATGATAATATACGCATGGCACGAAGGCAAAAACAAGGCCTGCAGGCAAACAAATGGCCCGAAGACCAAACTTACCATCAGTATTATTATGATGATATACGCATGGCCCGAAGGGAAACAAATGGCCTGAAGACCAAACCTATCAGTAGTATTATTATGATAATACACGCATGGCCCGAAGGCAAAAACAAGGCCTGCAGGCAAACAAATGGTCCGAAGACCAAACTTACCATTAGTATTGTTATGATAATATATGCATGGCCCAAAGGCAAAACAAGGCCCGAAGGAAGACGAATGCCCCAAAGACCAAACTTACCCTTAGTATTATTATGATAATAGACACGTGGCCCAAAGGCAACCAAATGGCCCAAAGACCAAACTTCTCATGAGCATTATTATGAAAATATACGCATGGCACGAAGGCAAAAACAAGGCCCAAAGGCAAACAAATGGCCCGAAGACCAAACTTACCATCAGTATTTTTATGATAATATATATGCATGGCCCGAAGGCAAACAAATGGCCTGAAGACCAAACCTATCAGTAGTATTATTATGATAATATACGCATGGCCCGAAGGCAAAAACAAGGCCTGCAGGCAAACAAATGGCCCGAAGACCAAACTTACAATTAGTATTGTTATGATAATATATGCATGACCCAAAGGCAAAAGCAAGGCCCAAAGGGAGACGAATGGCCCAAAGACCAAAGTTACCTTTAGTATTATTATGATAATAGAAGCGTGGCCCAAAAGCAACCAAATGGCCCAAAGTCCAAACTTCTCATGAGCATTATTATGATAAGATACGCATGGCACGAAGGCAAAAACAAGGCCGGAAGGCAAACAAATGGCCCGAAGACCAAACTTACCATTAGTATTGTTATGATAATATACGCATGGCCCGAAGGCAAACAAATGGCCTGAAGACCAAACTTATCAATAGTATTATTATAATAATATACGCATTGCCCAAAGGCAAAAAAACAAGGACCGAAGGCAAACAAATGGCCCACCGATCAAACTTACCCTTAGTATTGTTATGATAATATATGCATTGCCCGCAGGCAAAAACAAGGCCTGCAGGCAAACAAATGGCCCGAAGACCAAACTTACCATTAGTATTGTTATGATAATATATGCATGGCCCAAAGGCAAAGGCAAGGCCCAAAGGGAGACGAATGGCCCACAGACCAAAATTACCCTTAGTATTATTATGATAATAGACGCGTGGCCCGAAAGCTACCAAATGGCCCAAAGACCAAACTTCTCATCAGCATTATCATGATAATATACACATGGCACGAAGGCAAAAACAAGGCCTGCAGGCAAACAAATGGCCCGAAGACCAAACTTACCATTAGTATTGTTATGACAATATATGCATGGCCCAAAGGCAAAAGCAAGGCCCAAAGGAAGACGAATGGCCCAAAGACCAAACTTACCCTTAGTATTATTATGATAATATACACGTGGCCTAAAGGCAACCAAATGGCCCGAATACCAAACTTCTCATGAGCATTATTATTATAATATACGCATGGCCCGAAGACAAAATTAAGGCCCGAAGGCAAACAAATGGCCCGAAGACCAAACTTACCATTAGTATTGTTATGATAATATATGCATGGCCCAAAGGCAAAAGCAAGGCCTGCAGGCAAACAAATGGCCCGAAGACCAAACTTACCATTAGTATTGTTATGATAATATATGCATGACCTAAAGGCAAAAGCAAGGCCTGAAGGCAAAAAAAATGGCCAGGAGACCAAACTTATCATTAGTATTATTATAATAATATACGCATAGCCCGAAGGCAAAAAAACAAGGACAGAAGGCAAACAAAGGGCCCGACGATCAAACTTACCATTAGTATTATTATGATAATATACGCATTGCCCGAAGTCAACAGCAGGCCTGAAGGCAAACAAATGGCCGAAAGACCAAACTTACCATTAGTATTGTTATGATAATATATGCATGGCCCAAAGGCAAAAGCAAGGCCCAAAGGGAGACGAATGGCCCAAAGACCAAACTTGCCCTTAGTATTATTATGATAATATACGCATGGCCCGGAAGCAACCAAATGGCCCAAAAACCAAACTTCTCATGAGCATTATTATGATAATATACGCATGGCCCGAAGGCAAAAACAAGGCCCGAAGGCAAACAAATGGCCCGTAGACCAAACTTAGCATTAGTTTTATTATGATAATATACGCATGGCCTGAAGGCAACGGTATGGCCTGAAGGCAACGGCATGGCCCAAAGGCAACAGCATGGCACGAAGGCAAACGCAAGGCCCGAAGGCAAAAACAAGGCCTGCAGGCAAACAAATGGCCCAACGATCAAACTTACCCTTAGTATTGTTATGATAATATATGCATGGCCCAAAGGCAATAGCAAGGCCCAAAGGGAGACGAATGGCCCAAAGACCAAACTTACCCTTAGTATTATTATGATAATACACGCGTGGCCCAAAAGCAACCAAATGGCCCAAAGACCAAACTTCTCATGAGCATTATTATGATAATATACGCATGGCACGAATGCAAAAAAAGGCCCGAAGGCAAACAAATGGCCCGAAGACCAAACTTACCATTAGTATTGTTATGATAATATATGCATGGCCCAAAGGCAAAAGCAAGGCCCAAAGGGAGACGAATGGCCCAAAGACCAAACTTATCAATGGTATTATTATGATAATATATGCATGGCCCGCAGGCAAAAACAAGGCCTGCAGGCAAACAAATGGCCCGAAGACCAAACTTACCATTAGTATTGTTATGATAATATATGCATGGCCCAAAGGCAAAAGCAAGGCCCAAAGGGAGACGAATGGCCCAAAGACCAAACTTATCAATAGTATTATTATGATAATATATGCATGGCCCGCAGGCAAAAACAAGGCCTGCAGGCAAACAAATGGCCCGAAGACCAAACTTACCATTAGTATTGTTATGATAATATATGCATGGCCCAAAGGCAAAAGCAGGGCCCAAAGGGAGACGAATGGCCCAAAGACCAAACTTATCAATAGTATTATTATGATAATACACGCATGGCCCGAAGGAAAAAACAAGGCCCAAAGGAAGACGAATGGCCCAAAGACCAAAATTACCCTTAGTATTATTATGATAATAGACGCGTGGCCCAAAAGCAACCAAATGGCCCAAAGACCAAACTTCTCATGAGCATTATTATGATAATATACGCATGGCACGAATGCAAAAAAAGGCCCGAAGGCAAACAAATGGCCCGAAGACCAAACTTACCATTAGTATTGTTATGATAATATATGCATGGCCCAAAGGCAAAAGCAGGGCCCAAAGGGAGACGAATGGCCCAAAGACCAAACTTATCAATAGTATTATTATGATAATACACGCATGGCCCGAAGGCAAAAACAAGGCCTGCAGGCAAACAAATGGCCCGAAGACCAAACTTACCATTAGTATTGTTATGATAATATATGCATGGCCCAAAGGCAAAACAAGGCGCGAAGGAAGACGAATGCCCCAAAGACCCAAACTTACCCTTAGTATTATTATGATAATAGACACGTGGCCCAAAGGGCAACCAAATGGCCCGAAGACCAAACTTCTCATGAGCATTATTATGATAATATACGCATGGCACGAAGGCAAAAACAAGGCCCGAAGGCAAACAAATGGCCCGAAGACCAAACTTACCATCAGTATTTTTATGATAATATTATGCATGTCCCTAAGGCAAACAAATGGCCTGAAGACCAAACCTATCATAGTATTATTTATGATAATATACGCATGGCCCGAAGGCAAAAACAAGGCCTGCAGGCAAACAAATGGCCCGAAGACCAAACTTACAATTAGTATTGTTATGATAATAATATGCATGACGCAAAGGCCAAAAGCAAGGCCCAAAGGAAGACGAATGGCCCAAAGACCAAACCTACCTTTAGTATTATTATGATAATAGAAGCGTGGCCCAAAGCAACCAAATGGCCAAAAGTCCAAACTTCTCATGAGCATTATTATGATAATATACGCATGGCACGAAGGCAAAAACAAGGCCGGAAGGCAAACAAATGGCCCGAAGACCAAACTTACCATTAGTATTGTTATGATAATATGTGCATGCGCAAGGCAAAAGCAAGGCCCAAAGGGAGACGAATGGCCCAAAGACCAAACTTATCAATAGTATTATTATGATAATACACGCATGGCCCGAAGGCAAAAACAAGGCCTGCAGGCAACAAATGGCCCGAAGACCAAACTTACCATTAGTATTGTTATGATAATATATGCATGGCCAAAGGCAAAACAAGCCCGAAGGAAGACGAATGCCCCAAAGACCAAACTTACCCTTAGTATTATTATGATAATAGACACGTGGCCCAAAGGCAACCAAATGGCCTGAAGACCAAACTTCTCATGAGCATTATTATGATAATATACGCATGGCACGAAGGCAAAACAAGGCCCGAAGGCAAACAAATGGCCCGAAGACCAAACTTACCATCACTATTTTTATGATAATATATATGCATGTCCCTAAGGCAAACAAATGCCTGAAGACCAAACCTATCAGTAGTATTATTATGATAATATATGCATGGCCGCAGGCAAAACAAGGCCTGCAGGCAACAATGGCCCGAAGACAAACTTCCATTAGATTGTTATATAATATATGCATGGCCCAAGGCAAAAGCAAGGCCCAAAGGGAGACGAATGGCCCAAAGACCAAACTTATCAATAGTATTATTATGAAATATATGCATGCCCGCAGGCAAAACAAGGCCTGCAGCAAACAAATGGCCCGAAGACCAAACTTACCATTAGTATTGTTATGATAATATATGCATGGCCCCAAAGCAAAAGCAAGGCCCAAAGGGAGACGAATGGCCCAAAGACCAAAATTACCCTTAGTATTATTATGATAATGACCGTGCAAAAAGCAACAAATGGCCCAAGACCAAACTTCTCATAGCATTATTATGATAATATACGCATGGCACGAATGCAAAAAAAGGCCCGAAGGCAAACAAATGGCCCGAAGACCAAACTTACCATTAGTATTGTTATGATAATATATCATGGCCCAAAGGCAAAAGCAAGGCCCAAAGGAGACGATGGCCCAAGACCAAACTTATCAATAGTATTATTATGATAATATATGCATGGCCCGCAGGCAAAACAAGGCCTGCAGGCAAACAAATGGCCCGAAGACCAAACTTACCATTAGTATTGTTATGATAATATATGCATGGCCCAAAGGCAAAAGCAAGGCCCAAAGGGAGACGAATGTCCCAAAGACCAAAATTACCCTTAGTATTATTATGATAATAGACGCGTGGCCCAAAAGCAACCAAATGGCCCAAAGACCAAACTTCTCATGAGCATTATTATATATATACGCATGGCACGAATGCAAAAAAAGGCCGAAGGCAAACAAATGGCCCGAAGACCAAACTTACCATTAGTATTGTTTGATATATATGCATGGCCCAAAGGCAAAGCAGGGCCAAAAGGGAGACGAATGGCCAAAGACCAAACTTATCAATAGTATTATTATGATAATACACGCATGGCCCGAAGGCAAAAACAAGGCCTGCAGGCAAACAATGGACCGAAGACCAAACTTACTCATTAGTATTGTTATGATAATATATGCATGGCCCAAGGCAAAACAAGGCCCGAAGGAAGACGAATGCCCGAAAGACCAAACTTACCCTTAGTATTATTATGATAATAGACACGTGGCCCAAAGGCAACCAAATGGCCCGAAGACCAAACTTCATGAGCATTATTATGATAATATACGCATGGCACGAAGGCAAAAACAAGGCCCGAAGGCAAACAAATGGCCCGAAGACCAAACTTACCATCAGTATTTTATGATAATATATATGCATGTCCCTAAAGGCAAACAATGGCCTGAAGACAAACCTATAGTAGTATTATTATGATAATATACGCATGGCCCGAAAGGCAAAACAAGGCCTGCAGGCAAACAAATGGCCCGAAGACCAACTTACAATTAGTATTGTTATGATAATATACATGACGCAAAGGCAAAAGCAAGGCCCAAGGGAGACGAATGGCCCAAAGACACAA